>OY731403.1:97221493-97273112 GCA_963425845.1 Sphenostylis stenocarpa | reverse complement strand
ACATCCTAGATTGAAAACCCAAAGGGCGGTCTGGGAAAGTCAATCAGTTAAAGACGCAACCTCTCAAACAAAATGTTTGCTTGAACTAGCCTAAACACTCACCAACCTCGGCTAGCCATTCTTACAAAAACCACTTGCTAAAAATAAAAACCTTCTAAAACACAAGCTTTCGAATCAACTATCTTCTTCCTTCTTTTCTCTTAACCCTTATCACAATATTTTGATAATTAACTGGGAAATATGGAGATATAGTAATCAATAAGAGGATTGAAACCTCAAAAGAAAGGAAAGAGTGCACTAACATGGCAAGATGCTCTCTAGTCAGCAATCATTCTTCGGTCATGGCAAATCCAAGGCAACAAAATCGGTACAGCTAAACACGACATCAGAAGAGCTTCATCGTCAAAAACACATCAGTTAATCCTTTTGAAAATATTGAACTGAAATAGTGTTATAGGACGCATATCATAAGCACTGCATACATAGATGTTGATGAACAAGGTCCTCTTTTTTCTTTCTATTATAAAACAAACGAAAACCTAGACAACCGTCTCGGTTTCCTAGACGACCGTCTCAGTTTCCTAGACGACCGTCTTGATTTCCTAGACGATTGTCCCGGATTGCCATTAGGATGAGACAGGCGTCCCAAATCCCAGACGGTCGTCTCAAACTTTTGAATTTTTGCCTATATATAGGCTCTTCCAGAGCACTTCCAACGCATCCCATACTTACATTCTCTCCTCATCCCATACTTCTTCTTGCATATTTGAGTGTGTTTGAGCAATAGACGATAGTCCCAAATCCCGGACGACCGTCTCGACCTTGAAATTTTTGCCTATATATAGGCGCGTCCGGGGCAGTTCCAACACATCCCATTCCTGCATTCTCTCCTCATCCCATACCACTTCTTTCATATTTGAGTGTGTTTGAGCAATAATGCATCAAGGAGAATTTTCCAGACCTAGAAAGTGTGCTCCGGCTCCGCAAGCGCCACCAAATCCTGCTCAACTCATGCCTCAGTACCAGGCTAGACTCAACAACATCCGGAGCTACGCCTGGCATCCCATGCTTCAGCTGGATTTCACCATCCTAACCATGTTCGGTTGGGATGAGGATGTAAGGAATTACATCCACAACATCGGGTGAGACTTCCTCCTAGGAGCTCCTCCTGCCCGTATTTTTCGAGAGGACACAATGGAGTTCCTCGCCTCCGTGACACTGGTAGATATGCTGACCATGTACCCGGGTGTCCCTCTGACAAGGGTAGCCTCCTACTTCATGAATGGGGCATACATAACGATGACGTTGGATGAGTTCAACGTCGTCATAGGGTTCAACTAGCCAGCAGACACTCTGACCCCAGAAAACCAAAGTGCGCTCTACGAGAGACCAGATGCCCTCAGGACCAGTGAGATTTGGGAGAACCTCATTGGATCCCAGATCGTGCCAGCCCAACTGAAGGGATCAGCCCTAAGTCCACCTCTCCGCATCTGCCATAAGCTGCTGGCAGGGACGATACACAAAGGGAATGAGAGTCAAGGTAAAATCACCCAACCTGACCTCTTTGTCATCCACTATATGCTCCAGGGGTATAGGTGCAACCCAGGATATTTCCTCCTGAAGGCACTGAAGGATATCGGGAGCTACCCCAAAGGGACCATCATGATAGCTCCCTTCATCACCTCCCTGGCCGAGCGGTGGGGATGTGCTAATGGGGAAGATATACCCTTGACCCGAGCCTATTAGTGGGTCAATGCTTGTTCACATGGGCATATGCTCATTAGGCAAGGATCTGAGGTAGTACTACACCCGACACTCGCCATGACGCTCTATATCTGGGATTTGGATGAGTCAGACGACATCCCCATACCCCCAGAATTCCAGCAACAACAGCGGCGGCAGTACGGAGACGACATTGCCAGTGTCCACCAACACATAGACGTCGAGTCCCAAATCCTCCACCAACAATTGGACCAGATGTCCCTAAGGCAGAACACCTTTGAACTACGGCTGGAGGCATTTGGTCAGAGGCAGGAAGGAGTCACCCAGAGCATAGAAGCGATCAACCAGAATATGCTCGACATGATACGGAGCCAAGAGGAATTCCAGAGGCACATGCTCCATCAGTTCCCTCCACCGGAACCCTCTTGAGCCTCACGGTCGGACCTTCCGCCAGAATAGTGGCCTTGTAATCTTTTTCTGTTTCCTTTTGTAAAAACCAAAAAAAATATAATAATATGTGAGCAAAATTTTTTCGTTAGCTATTTGCCTATACTCTCTTCTAAAAAGCCAGCGTACGTAAAAAACACTAAGAAGTAAAAAGGCATACGCATCATTCCGAAAAAGCCAAATTTGAAAATCGCGAGAAAAAAGAATAAACTGCAGAAAAAGGCGAAACTAAATAAAAGGTTTTGGAATCAAATAAGCTCTGACTATCATCCTCCCACCAAAAGAGAGAAGGCAACCTTCAACCAAAACAAAGCTGACGGAAAGACTATATTCCTCAAGCGGGTTATTGCCTACTTCAGAGGAAAACGAAAACAACTTCGCACGACTCAACGCCATCGCCACTATGAGTTGTCAAGCACACCCGCCAAGTGAGAATAAAGGCTTCATCAAAATCCCTTCACCAACATAATCCAGAAAGCGAGACTCCATCTCCCTCCCCGAAGGATTATCAAAATCAAATTCCCCAATGGGTCACCAAAAAGAGAAAACTGTCCCCAGTGAGCCTACTGCAAGGGCAAAACTTCAAGCTTATCCCCAGTAAGTCATTCGCTTACACATGGGAAAAAATGGAAAACAAAAAGCCAACATCCCCAAAGAGAATATTCGCCTACTCATAGGAATCATTTAGAATCAACAAATCCCCTAGTGGATTCCTGCCTACTCAAGAGACATTCATCAGAAATCCCCAGCAATCAACAAGTTGGATGGGTATCAGAAAAGCCAAAAATACATTTCCAAATACAACTACTCCCTAAGGAGTCGGCGCATGAGCTAGAGCAGTAAGTTGCCACGCTTTTTCTCTATCAAAAGGATTAGCCACCATAAGCAAAAGGGTATCCAGAAGATAGAGTTCCACATATCAGCCAAAGGGTCAGCTACCGTGTCAAAGGAGCATCCTGAGGCATCAAACCAAGACCAAGGGGTCAGCTACCGCATCAAACGAGCATCCCGAGGTTCTCTATTCATTAAAGCTAAAGGGTCAGCTACCGTATCAAAGGAGCATCCTGAAGCTTCGCACATACCACCCAAGGGGTCAACTATCGCTTCAAAGGAGCATCCCGAAGGAAAATCTTTATTAGTCAAAGGGTCAGCTACCACGTCAAAGGAGCATCCTAAGGCATCAAACAAAGACCAAGGGGTCAGCTACTGCATCAAAGCAGCATCCCGAGGTTCTCTATTCATTAAAGCTAAAGGGTCAGCTACCATATCAAAGGAGCATTCTAAAGTTTTGCAACATGTCGTCTAAAGGATCAACATCCGCAATAAGGAAGCATCCCGAAGACATCACCAGATTATATTCTTGGTTCTAAGGGTCAGCTACCACGTCAGGAGGAGCATCCGAAGGACAACCGGGCAAGAGGGTTAACTTCTTTACCCGTTAATCGACCTTATGGCACACTAACCCAAAGTCAATTGGTCAGGTAAAGGGGGGCAGCTGTAGACCCCAAATCTTGCTCGGCTTCACAATAAAACCAAAAGACCTCCATTCGAAGATAGGAAAAGCCTCTAGGCTCCATAATTAGGATATGAGGACTTCCTGTACACAGAAAATAAGTGAAAATAAGTGAATTTTTCCTAGAAGCCCAAGACAACCGTCCCGATTGGCCAGACGGCCGTCTAGCCTTACAAGACTATCTCACCACTTATAAGACGAGACAACCATCTCGTCACTTAGAGAGATGGCTATCTCGACTCTCAAGTGGCGAGATGGCAGTCCCGATTGGCGAGATGGTTGTCTCGCTTGACAAAGGTCGAGACAACCATCTCGATCTGACAGACACGTATTCCTATAAATAGGGGTCCCCTCCCCCTCATTTTGGACACCCTTTTACCTGAATTCATCCTCCTATACTCTTCTAAAACCTCTCTGAAGCATTTCTAGAGTTTGAGTTCTCTTTTTAGACACTTTGTAGCTAGAGTTTTTTTGTCGGTAGAAGAGTGAGCAACATTGTAGAGTGAGAGGATAGCCAAAAAGCATCCTCAATCTTCAAGATATTAATACAAAGCTTGTTTCAGAGGTTTCTTATCTACATTTCCTTTTACTTCTTTTATTTACTACTCTTCTTGTGTGCATTAGACAGTAGGATCATGTATACATTTAATTTTTACAAGTAAAACAAATAAATAAGGGTAAAAGCATAATTTTTTTAGTCTTTATTTTATAAACTAGTCCATCATAGGAAACCCAAAAGGGGCATTATGGGGTGTTAACACCTTCCCCACACGTAATTAACTCCCTTACCTGACTCTAGTTATAATGGCCAAAGTTGGTTTTTTTAAAAAACCAATGCCTGTTTACCTTTTTCAGTGTTTAAGGTTATAACATTGGTGGCGATTCCATCGAACCTTTTCAAAAATCTCGCCTTTATGTCCAACCTAGTTATCAGACAACCTAAAGGTGTTGAACACCTTCTTTAAAAAACGTGAGTCATATCAAAACATTCGCGTCGCTACGATCGCCTCCTTTTGACGGCGACGACATTCATTAAAGAAATGTAGGGGGAATTTGAAATGTCCATGATGGGAGTGCTTAGTTACTTCCTTAGGTTACAAGTCAAACAGTTATAGGGTGGAAGTTTTCTTCATCAAACAAAATACTATATAGAACTCCTGAAGAAATTTGAAATGGAGCACTGCAAGGAAGCATCCACACTAATGTCCACTAACGGTTATCTTGATACAAATGAAAAAGGGAAGTCAATCGATCAAACCAAATATCAGGGGCTTATTGGTTCTCTATTATACCTAACTGCAAGTAGGCCTGACATAATGTTTAATGTTTGCATGTGTTCAAGGTTTCAGTCAGCTCCTAAATGTCGCTGCCGTCTCAAAAGAGAGATGGTCGGTCGGAGCGACGCGATGGTTTTTCGACTCTTTTTCGCGTTTTTTATTGGTGGTTACAACGTCCTTAGGTTGTCCGATAACCGGGCTAACCTGGAGACGAGGTTTTCGAAAAGTGTCCTTGAGTTGTCCGACAACCGGGCTAACCCAAGGACTTATTTTGGGTTCTTAAGGAGTCGCCACCGATGTTTTTACCGGAAACATCGGAAAAGGGGTTTAAAAGGCGTTGGTTTTCGAAAACCAACTTTGGTCATTAGAACCAGAGTTGGGTAAGGGAGTTGGTTACGTGTAGAGGGAGTATTAGTCCCTTTACGATGCCCCTTTCGGGTTCCCTATGACAGGCCGGCTTATTTTATTGATAAACTAGAAAAATACACTTTCACCCTTTTTATTCTGCGGAATTTAAAAGTATGACTACATGGCCCTATTATCTATTGCATAATTTAAGATAAAGACAGTAAAGGTGAAGGGAGAGAATTTGAACCTCCGAAGCGCGCTTTATATTAATTCTCTAAAAATAGGGTGCTTTATGGCAGCCCTTCACTCTACAAGGCGTCGGAAAACCTCTCGAACGCCGAAAAATCACTCTTGAAAGCACTCAGAAACTCTGGAAATGCGTCGGAGGGATTCTAGAGAGAAGTTTTAGAGAGAAGGGAGAGCTATGCAGCTGTGGTGTGTGGAAATGAGGGGGGGAGAGCCCCTATTTATAGGTTTTCGCGCTGTCAGGTGGCGAGACCGCCGGTCTCGTCTGACAGGGTCGAGACCGCCGTCTCGTTCAACGAGACCGCCGTCTCGTCCTGTCAAAACAACGAGACCGCCGTCTGGTTACACGAGACCGCCGTCTCGTCTTTCGTAGGTGACGAGACCGCCGTCTCGTTTAACGAGACGGCGGTCTCGACTCCTACGCGAGGCGAAACGGCGGTCTGGGTTGCCCAGAACGCGGTCTCGTCCCTTCAAAGCGAGAAAACTTATTTTTTGGTACAGAAACTCCCTCCTACCCTAGTATGGGGCCTAATAGTCTCTCCTAATGGCTTGTTAGGCTTGTCCATCTTCAAATAGGAGGTCTTCTGGTCTTTATTTGGAGGCCGGGCAAGATTTGGGGTCTACAGCTGCCCCCCCTTTACCCGTCCAGTCGACTGCTGGCCTTCTGTGTCAGGACGATCGACTGGGGGGTAAAGGAGTTGACCCTCTTGCCCGGTTGCCCTTCAGACGTCCCGTCTTGCGGCGGTTGATCTTCTGGGGAAAACTTTGGTGTACGTGCACTTCTGAGATACTACTTCTGACGTAGCCGATCCCTTCGGTGAACATGTGGTAAGACCTCAGGAACTCCTTCTGACGGAGCCGATCCTTTGGCTGATGGGTACGAACCCCCCATCGGGGTGGTAGTTGCAGTCCGTTGTGTGGGACTGGTGGTGGTGGCGCCTTACTGTTCGGGTAGCTCATGCGCCGACTCCCTGGGGAATGATTTCTGTGCTCGTGCACTTCCAGGATACTACTTCTGACGTAGCCGATCCCTTCGATGGACACGTGGTATAACCTCTGGATACTACTCCTGACGTAGCCGATCCTTCGGTTGATGAGTATAAACCCCCCATCAGGCTGGTAGTTGCAGTCCGTTGTGCGGGACTGGATGGGTATGAACCCCCCATCAGGGTGGTACAGTCCGTTGTGCGGGACCGGATGGGTATGAACCCCCCATCAGGGTGGTACGGTCCGTTGTGCGGGACCGGATGGGTATGAACCCCCCATCAGGGTGGTACAGTCCGTTGTGCGGGACTGGATGGGTACGAGCCCCCCATCAGGGTGGTACAGTCCGTTGTGCGGGACTGGATGGGTACGAGCCCCCCATCAGGGTGGTACAGTCCGTTGTGCGGGACTGGATGGGTACGAGCCCCCCATTAGGGTGGTACAGTCCGTTGTGCGGGACCGGATGGGTATGAACCCCCCATCAGGGTGGTAGTGCGACTTACTGATCTGGCTTGAGCGCAGATCAGGCGCATTCTTCTGGAGAATGCGTCTTATGTTGAGTTGACTGTTTTTCAGATTTCTTGAATAGTCATCCGGGTCACGCCGGGGATTTTGTTGGTGTTCGTCCGGCCTTTGTTGATTGCCAGAGATTCTTTGACTTTGATTTTTCTTGTGGTGATCACCCAACTCTTGCTGGTTGGTCGGGTGATTTTTTTTGTTGGCTTTTCCTGATAGCCATCCAGCTTGTTGTTTGCTGGGGATTCTTTGTTTTTGATCTTTTGGTATTTGTCATCCGACTTTGCTGGTTGTCGGGAATTTTTGATAAGTGCCTCTTAGGTAGGCAGGAATCCTCTGGGGATTTGTTGGTCTTGGTGACGCCTCTTGAGTAGGCGGATATCCATTGAGTTTTTGGTAATGCCTCTGAGTAGGCAGATGTTCCATTTGGAGGTGAAGACTTTTGGTTTTGCTTTTTTCTTTGCCTCTGAATAGGATAATGTTGCTTTATGGGGACGCTGGCTCTTGCTTGGCAGGTCTTGCCTATGCATATGACATTCTGAGAATGAACTTGAAGTTTTGCCTTTGCAATAGGCTCACTGGGGATGATCTTTCTTTTTGATTGATCCACGGGGGAATTGGTTTCCTTCCCGGGGATCTAATTTTGCCCCCTGAGGGAGAAATGGAGTTTTTGACTCCTTGTTGGATGCTGTTGTTTTGAGCTGGCTTTGCCTATGCTCTTATTCTGCTGGGGATGATCAAGCCTTTCCGTTGGCTTTTTCTGGTGTACCTTCGTTTATTGGTGTAGAAGGTTAGAGCTATTTTCCTTGAAGCTCTTTATTCTGCTGTAATGGTTTTGATTTCGCCTTTTTCGCGATTTATCTCTTTTTTATCACGATTTTGAAATTTGGCTTTTTTATGGGGATAATGCGTAAGCCTTTTTACTTTTTAGTCTCTTTTTATTACGCTGGCTTTTTCCCTTCTTTTTTTTTTTTTTTTTTTTTTTTGGGGGAGGTCCACTAGGGTCCCCACTCTCTAGCCGTCCAACCATGCTCAGCACTAAGGCTAGAGTCGGTCTTGTTGCCAAAAGAGGAAGGTTATCACCTTGAGTGGTGGTTTCCGATCACACTGGTGGGCACAAGGCCCTAACTGCAGCGAACCGTACCTGCCACCCACTCCCTATGGTTTTCTCACTTGCCCCCGGGTATAGAGGGAACTGTAGTGTGCAAGGCTTGGTGTGCAATTTTTATTTCAAACAATTGCATAATAAACAAACAACAGTTATTAAAGCCATTCAAATAAAGCATGTTATAAAACAAGGCAAGGGCGAAAGTGTTATTTTCTTGGTTTATTTATTGTTTAAGCCAGCCCATCACTAAATGGGATTAACTCTCTAGGCTTCCCCAGTGGAGTCGCCATCTGTCGCCGCCATCTCAAAAGAGAGATGGTCGGTCGGAGCGACGCGATGGTTTGTCGACTCTTTTTCGCATTTTTAATTGGTGGTTACAACGTCCTTAGGTTGTCCGATAACCGGGCTAACCTAGAGACGAGGTTTTCGAAAAGTGTCCTTGAGTTGTCCGACAACCGGGCTAACCCAAGGACTTATTTTGGGTTCTTAAGGAGTCGCCACCGATGTTTTTACCGGAAACATCGGAAAAGGGGTTTAAAAGGCATTGGTTTTCGAAAACCAACTTTGGTCATTAGAACCAGAGTTGGGTAAGGGAGTTGGTTACGTGTAGAGGGAGTATTAGTCCCTTTACGACGCCCCTTTCGGGTTCCCTATGACAGGCCGGCTTATTTTATTGATAAACTAGAAAAATACACTTTCGCCCTTTTTATTCTGCGGAATTTAAAAGTATGACTACATGGCCCTATTATCTATTGCATAATTTAAGATAAAGACAGTAAAGGTGAAGGGAGAGAATTTGAACCTCCGAAGCGCGCTTTATATTAATTCTCTAAAAATAGGGTGCTTTATGGCAGCCCTTCACTCTACAAGGCGTCGGAAAACCTCTCGAACGCCGAAAAATCACTCTTGAAAGCACTCAGAAACTCCGGAAATGCGTCGGAGGGATTCTAGAGAGAAGTTTTAGAGAGAAGGGAGAGCTATGCAGCTGTGGTGTGTGGAAATGAGGGGGGGAGAGCCCCTATTTATAGGTTTTCGCGCTGTCAAGTGGCGAGACCGCCGGTCTCGTCTGACAGGGTCAAGACCGCCGTCTCGTTCAACGAGACCGCCGTCTCGTCCTGTCAAAACAACGAGACCGCCGTCTGGTTACACGAGACCGCCGTCTCGTCTTTCGTAGGTGACGAGACCGCCGTCTCGTTTAACGAGATGGCAGTCTCGACTCCTATGCGAGGCGAAACGGCGGTCTGGATTGCCCAGAACGCGGTCTCGTCCCTTCAAAGCGAGAAAACTTATTTTTTGGTACAGAAACTCCCTCCTACCCTAGTATGGGGCCTAATAGTCTCTCCTAATGGCTTGTTAGGCTTGTCCATCTTCAAATAGGAGGTCTTCTGGTCTTTATTTGGAGGCCGGGCAAGATTTGGGGTCTACACTAAAGAATCCCATTTTTCTGCTGCAAAGAGAATTCTCAAATAACTCAAAAGGACATTGAATGTTAGCTTGTGGTATCCTGGTGAGTCAAAGCTAAATCTAATCGGTTATTCTGACTTAGACTTTGCAGAACTTGACAAGAAAAGTACAAGTGGAACCTTCCATCTTCTTGGAAGCAGCCTAATTTCATGGCATAGCAAAAAACAAGCATGTGTTTCCCTTTCTAAAGCAGAGGCAGAATATATTGTTGTTGGAAGTTGTTGTGCCCAATCCCAATCTTTATGGCTCAAAAGACAACTTGAAATTATGGATTTTGTAAATTAAACAGCCAATCAAGGATTGAAAATCAAGATTTGTTTTCTGCTGAATCCAGAAACAGTATTAAAAGCACTGTTGACCAGTTAATCCCTATCCTTCTAAAAGAACAAATTAGTTGATACATTTTGGAAACCCACAACAGGATTCCATTAACTAACTCTCAGACTAAAAATTTGCCTTTGAAGTTCGGTGTCTGCTTTTTCTTTCAAAACCAGGTTCTGCTTCTTTAAACTCATACTCACTCTCTTCTTCTTCTTAATCACTCTTCCTTCTCTCCTTTTCACCACCCGATCTTTCTCTAATTCTTGCTGCAAGAATGTTCAAGAGATCCAAATTTCAGAGAAAGAAAAATAAGGGGGAATCTTCCTCAGCTGTTGCAAATCCCGGTGGTCACTTGGAAGCCTAGTTCAATGGTGACATTAACAGGATGAACACCTTCATCACTTATTTCAACTAGAAACAGTTGTTCATCCCTAAGTATATCCAATTTGCCTAGCTTGACAAAGAAGGGTTTACGTCTCTAAGAAGGCAATTGAAGAACCATAAGCTGAAAACATTTGTTGAATACATTGGAGACATTCAACCTGATCTTATTTGTGTCTTCAACTCCAATCTTTTAGTTGATGGCTCCACAATCAGGTCACAAGTAAAAGGAGTTGATATGTGATCACTCCTATGGTATGGGAGCAGGTAGCTGGTCTCCGAGATGAAGGAGTAAAGGTGTCTAAGGGGAATGTCTTTGAGCTGCCAAATTTTAATAAGATTCAATTCTTTAGATCTTGCCTCAAAGACTACAATGACTCTGTCAGAATTTTGAATGTAGGAAAGATGAGGCTAGAACATAAACTGTTGGCCTTCATTATAGCATGGGTGATTACACCCAGGGGGAGCAATCATGCTCTGCTGAATGAAGGACATTTGGCCCTTATGTACTACATCCAAAACAATATTCAGGTTAATTGGGTATATATGATTAAAGATCACATGATCAAGGCAAAAAGGTTGAGTGACTTTCGCTTACCATATGCCATGCTAATTAACAAAATTTTTAAATATTTTGCAGTTGACTTGTTAGGAGAATATGTGGAGGCTCCAAAATCCTCAAATGAGATTGATGATTCTACACTTCGTAAGATGAGGTTCATCAAAGTTGATGGAGAATGGATTTCAAAAGCTGAAGTTGGAATGATCGAAGATGAGGATGAAGAGGATCCTGATCATGCTGAAATCTCATCACCTTCAGTTGTAGAAGTTCCTCAAACTATTGAAGAACAACCATTTGCTGATTTTCAGAACACGGAGATCACTCCATATTTTGCTCAACCGTATCATAAAACTCCTCTCTCTCAGTTTGAGCGCACCATGCTTTCTCAAATGTTAGCCCTGCAAGAGAATTAATGCAAGCATATGCAAATGACTTACCAATACTAACAACACACCAATACTTAATTCTCCAATCTCAATAATGAAATTGTTTATTTATACATCAAACTGGAGGATATGCAAATGAATCAAGGTCAATGGGATGACTGAACAAGTCACGACAAATAGGGTCCCTCTTTTATCACAACTCTTTTGTTTTTCTATTTTCTTTATTTTTTTTTTTTTGGTCTGCAATATCTTATTGGCTTCTGACCAAAACATATTGAACCTCTGATATATTATGCATGCTTTATTTTGATTAAACTACTTTTTTCTCTATTTTTTGATGAAGTCAAAGGGGGAGAAATAAATATTGAATAAACTTAGTAACATAGAAACACCTAGTGACTTCTCTGCAGAATTCAAAAAGGAGTTTGTCTTCATCAAATAGGGGGAGATTGATGATGATTGAAGATCTTGAAGATTTGATGAAGTCAAAGGATTTTTGAAATAAAGGAAAATTTGATGAAGTCAGAGAATTTATGGGATATGGGGTGTCGTGTTTAGTGAGTCTACATCAATATTAAATAGGTATAATCATCTATTCATTTCTACTACATGAGGTTCTATCATTTGAAAGACATAAAAATGTCTTTAATCTTTTTAATATGTTAAAAATCCTTTTAAACAGTTAATATGTTCTTAAGTCTTGGATTTAACTGATATAGTTACAGATTAATCGATTAAATTCAGCTAAAATCACTTGTGACACATTTTTAACTGATGCATTTTCAAAATAATCGATTAAAACCACTTAAAGCATGTACTGTTGCTATTTTAATCGATACATATTCAATAAAGAAGTTTTGGAAAACCTTCTGCCAATATGTTAACTGATACATCTTCAAATTAATCGATTAAAAACACTTAAGAAAGTTTTAGAAAATGTTATGTCAATATTTTAATCGATGTAACTTTGATATAATCGATTAAAATCACTTAAAGGATTTCTATTTAAATGTTTTAATCAATTAAACAAAGTTTTTATCAGTTAAAAACACTTAAGAAGCTTTAGAAAATGTTACGTCGGTTTATTAATCGATTAAACTTTGAATTAATCGATTAAAATCACTTAAGATTTTTGGGGTAACTGTTTTAATCAATTAAAATGCATTTTTATCAGTTCAAATATTTCTAGAAAGTATTGTAGAACATTTTAATCGATTAAATGATATTTTCATAAGTTAAAACCATTAAGTCAAGTTATTTTATTCGATTAAAAGACAAAATAACCGATTAATTAAACCAATTTGTTAGAAAACATATTTGCTTCAACATTTTAAAACACAACTTTTAGAAATCTTTCAAGCATTTAATAGAGATCTTTTCTAGTCTGCGTGCTATTTTCAGTAGAAATTTTCAAAGTTCTTTCTTAAGGCATTTTTGTGTTCTTGCTTGTGAAGAAACTCAACTTGCAGTGGGATTTCTATCTTTGCATAACCATGTTTGATTGTTCTAGTTTCTTCATTCTTTCATTTCTATTTTAATTGTTTTTTGTCTTGGTGTTTGGAAGATTGGGCACTAGTTCTGCAACTGGAACTTGGTTGCAGGTTGGGTTCAAGAACTGGAATTTGGTTCATGGTGCAGGTT
Source organism: Sphenostylis stenocarpa (assembly GCA_963425845.1). Taxonomy (NCBI): domain Eukaryota; kingdom Viridiplantae; phylum Streptophyta; class Magnoliopsida; order Fabales; family Fabaceae; genus Sphenostylis; species Sphenostylis stenocarpa. The sequence goes on along the minus strand of OY731403.1, from coordinate 97,260,196 downwards.
AGGTGTTTTGTAATTCTGTTCTGTAATCAAAACAATTTCAATCTAGTGGAACTCAACTGGAATTTGGTTGAGAATTGTACGTAGCCTAGTGGTTTGTGTGAACCATATAATTCTTGGTGTTTCTTTTCCTCTTCCATCACTTTCTTTAATTTAGCTTGAACCTTATTCAATTCTGTTTGATTTTCTTGGTTTACTACTTGATCATATTTCTTAATCTTTGAAATTGGTAATCTGTATCTGTAAATTGCAAAAATTTTGGAAAGATCAATTCACCCCCCCTCTTGATCTCAGCTTATAAATCTTACAAGTAGTGGCTTTGGCTATCGTGAGTTATGAACATGCTGTAGTATATACCCAGGTAACTTGGAACTGATGACGAGGTTTTTAATTGCTATAAAAGAAGAGTTGTGTTGTGGAATCAAGTTTCATAGTAGGTATTCCTAAGTTCCCTAGTAAGTTCATTGCTTATGGCCTTTCCCAGTAATACCTTACGTACCAACATGTTGACTTACGCTTTCAAAATATGAGTCTTGTGTTGATGTCTGCTTATGTTTTATATTTTTATTTATTTTTACAATTAATGATTTACTATTGTTTAATTGGTAGACAATTATCAAAATGTACAATCTTTCTTTATAAGAAAGGTTTCTTCTTTGGGAAGTTTGTAACATCCAACTATAGGTTCTCCCCAATTTATTTTTTAACCCCCTTAATTATCTTTTGTAGTATCTATTATAAGTGTTTATTTCATAGCAACATCAATTTAAAAGGACTAAACATGTCCTAAAAGTGAAATGTCATTATATAATGGATAAATAAGAAAGTGGAAGTTAAATATATTTAGGATGTTGTGATCAATGCCAATACATTAGTAGTAAGTTTAATAAGACAATATTCTTTGTTGCTCAGTTGTTAGTACATAATTGTTTAATGAACATGCAAACTCTAGGGGAGAAAAGTTATGTAGTGCATAAAATTTCTAATTTGCACTAGACATATTGATCAGGACATGACCATGAGCAAGGACAAGGATCCACTTGAAGGACTTGGAAGACCTATGACAAGGTCTAGAGCAAGGGAAGCAAAAGAAGATCTTCAATAAGTGTTATCCATATTATTTGAATACAAACCCATATTTCAAGGAGAAAAGACCAAAGTTGTGAATTGCATCATGGCCTAAATGGAGGAGGACTAATGCATCACTTTGTTTCAGTCTTTAAGTTTGTTTAAATAATGGCTCAACCCTGAAACTTTCACTACTTTCTAAATTACCTTCTCACTAATTTCCTAAATTTCCTACAAGTTTCTAACCCTAAAGATCCTAAGTCAGCCCTTGTGCAAATGAGGTTCATATCATTTGGTATTCAGAGCTTTAGTTTAAGGGTTTGAACGTTAAATTGGTAACATTTTCCCTTCATTCTCTTTTTTACCAAGTGATTATTACCCTATTTTGTTCATATTATTTGTGATTGTGCTGAATCATTGAAAAAAAAATTATGCCCTTATGAAAAAATAATTTATAGCATTTTATAATTGTGTTGAACGTGATAAAAAAAAAAAAAAGAAATTTTGGGCCAAATGATTCATACTTTTGAATAATTTGATATAAGGTAATATATTGGTGATCTTGAAGGATTATTACTAATTCTCTTGTTTACCAAATTTTTTTCTTTTACCCCTTTTCTTTTGTGATTTGTTAGCCTTTCTTGTCTACCTAGCCTTACAGTGCACACATATTGGAGGATTATTCTTTGTGTTAGAATTGCGCAGCGGAATGTTTGCGTGAACGGAAAAAAACCAAGAGGGGGGGTGAATCGGTTTCTTAACAAAAATTAGGTTTTAAAAATTTTCCCCAAATTTTACCGATTAAAATGCTGTGTAAACGTAAATAGGATAATGATAGAGTCTTACACAGAAGATTTATACTGGTTCGGATCAAAAGACCCTACATCTAGTTGCTAATCACTCAAACAGAGGATTAACGTTGTCACTATAATCAAAGTTATTACAAACAGATAACAATGGAAAAGATAGAGTAATGAAAACACCTCTCTTGAGCCACACAAGAGATGAAGAACAACTTTCCCTAGAGACGGCACAACACACAATCCACTAAGAACTCCACTTCGTGATTCTTATCGCTTCTAGCCCACACCAGGTTCCAAAAGCCCCTTTTTCCTCCATCAAATAGTTCTCTGGCAGTCACAACTCTCAACTTTTGTTTGAAAAAGGTTGTTCAATTTGCAGAGAGCCTTAGAGAATCTTAAGTAGATGAATTAGGGTTTGGGAATTGGGGATTTTTGAAACTTGGTGTATTGGGACTAGGGTTTTCAAAAATAGGTTTAATTTGAAGTTCAAAATGCATATCTGACTGAAATAATCGATTATCTCAAATGTTAATCGATTATTATAGAGCCAAAATCAACAGAACCCCAAAACACACTGGTTTAATCGATTATTTGCCCTGTTAATTGATTAACAGGCCTGTTAATCGATTAACAAGTGTGTTAATCGATTATCATAGTGAGCTGATACAGAAAATGGTTTTTCTCACTATAATAATCGATTATTTCGTCTTTTAATCGATTAAACCCGAGGCTTTTTGGTAAATATGAGTTTTTGAAGATTCTAAAGAGTAGACTATGTACCGGCTATCTTAGACTCTAATATTACAGTCTCAAACTCATCAAAACAGAGTCATTACACAAGAATACAAGTCTTCAACTCTCTAAGTTCTTTGTTCTTGAATCATCATCAAAATCAACAAGCTTCATGTCCATGTAAGTTCAACATCAAGTCCTTGTATGTTCAACACTTTGTTGTGGCCATAATCTCTTGAATTGCCTAAGAACCCAAGGAGAACTTGAGTGGTAAAAGGAAAGAGTGTTTTTATTAGAGGAAAAACCATAATTTTTTGATACACTTGAGTGTGGTGAGGTTACAATTTTTTTTGTTGTTACTTTTGATCTATTTGTTGTGATGACAGAGGAGGAAAATTACAATCAAGGAGCAGGACTTAGTCCAGTCCAAATGAGGGTATTGACACAACATTTGGAAGGATTAATGATATGACATAACAATGAGCTCCATGAAAGATTGAATTGGTTGGAGAATAGAGGTCTCGAAGATGAAAAAGAAAGGAGAAATAGGAGAAGGAATGATGGAGTAGCAAGACCAAGTAGGCTTGAAGGAGTCAAGCTTAACATTCCTCCGTTCAAAGGAAAAAGTGATCCAGAGGCATTCTTGGAGTGGGAGACAAAAATAGAGCATGTTTTCTCATGCAACAATTATGAGGAGATCCAAAAGGTGAGGCTTGCAGCCATAAAATTTTTCGACTATGCTCTTGTTTGGTGGAACAAGCTACAAAAGGAGAGAGCTAGAAATGAGGAGCCAATGATTGATACATGGATTGAGATGAAAAGGATAATGAGGAAGCGGTATGTTCCGACTAGTTACTCAAGGGACTTGAAATTCAAACTCCAAAAACTTACTCAAGGCAACAAGGGGGTTGATGAGTATTTCAAGGAAATGGATGTGCTCATGATTCAAGCAAAGGTTGAAGAAGATGAAGAGATAACTATGACTCGATTTATTAGTGGTTTGAATGATGATATATGTGATACTGTTGAGTTGTAGGAGTTTGTTGAGATGGAGGATTTGTTTCATAAAGCAATTTGAGTGGAGCAACAACTCAAAAGAAAAGGAGTGCCCAAGAAGAGTTCTACCATCTTTGGATCTTCAAGTTGGAAGGACAAAGGCAATAAAGATGAGGCTGCTCCTTCTAGTACTTCCACACCTATTCTTGCAAATACTCCTTCATAGTCCCAAGGACAACCCTCTAAAAGAAGTAGAGATCTAAAGTGTTTCAAGTGTCAAGGCCTAGGACACTATGCTTTGAGTGCCCTAACAAAAGATTCATGATTCTTAGAGAGGGAGAATATATAAGTGAATTCGAGGTTGAAGAGGCAGAGGAGAGTGAGGACATTGAGGAGGAGGAGACTCCAAAGGGAGATTTGTTGATGATTAGGAGATTACTTGGTAGCCAATTGAAGCCTATGGAAGAAAGCCAAAGAAAAAACATCTTCCACACTAGATGTTTAATCAATAGCAAGGTGTGCATGATGAGAGAAAAACTTCTTCAAGAGAAGAGAGAAAAAGAAAGCATTAGTGAAACACTTGAGAAGAAAAAGAGTGATAAAAAGAAGAGTGAAACACTTGAAGTGAGGGAGAGCTATTTAGACACAAAAAGTGAGTCCTTGTGCTGTCCCGATAATTTTGCTCCCTAAAAATGATGGGACTTGGCACATGTGTTTCGATTGTAGAGCTTGGCTTGATGAATTTCATGGTGCATGTTACTTCTCTAAGATTAATTTAAAAAATGGATAAAATCAAATTCGGATTATAGAATGGGATGAATGGAAAACCACTTTCAAAAAACAAAATATGGTTTGTATTAATGGTTGGTTATGCCTTTGAGCTTAACTAATGCTCCTAACTCTTTCATGAGATTAATGAACCATGTATTGAGAGAATTCATAGGAAAATTTCTTGATAGTGATGAAGATCTTATTGAACTCTATCTTTATTGAAGATCTTAAAGATTTGATGAAGTCAAAGGATCTTTGGGTTAAAGGGTGTAGTGATTAGTGAGTTTGCATCAATATTAATAGGTATAATCATTCATTCTTTTCTGTTGCATGAGGTTTCATCATTTGAAAGAATTAAAGAAGGCCTCTAACTGTTTTAATATGTTAAAAACCTATTTAATCGATTAATATGTTCTTAAGACTTGAAATTAACTGATACACTTTAAGATTAATCGATTAAAATCAGCTGGAAACATTCCTAATAGAGTTTTAACTGATGTATTTTCAAAATAATCGATTAAAACCACTTAAAACATATATTGTCATTATTTTAATCGATGTGAATTTGAATTAATCGATTATTTTTATGAAAAATGTATTTGAAAACCTTTTGTCAGCATTTTAATTGATGTAACTTTGAAATAATCGATTAAAATCACTTGGGAAGTTTTGAAAAGTGTTCTGTCAGTATTTTAATTGATGTAACTTTGAAATAATCAATTAAAATCACTTGAGAAATTTTGAAAAGTATTCTGTCAGTATTTTAATGGATATAACTTCAAAATAATCGATTAAAACAAACTAGACAAGTTTTGGTTAAATGTTTTAATCGATTAAACCATGCTTTTATTAGTTAAAATCACTTATGAAGTTTTGAGAAATTTTTGTAATCGATTAAACCACAAATAAATCGATTAAGATAACTTAAGGAATTTTTGTACCACTATTTTAATCGATTAAAACGCGTTTGCATCAGTTAAAATAAATCTAGAAAATGATGAAGCACATTTTAACCGATTAAAAGTCATTTTAATCGATGTAGACCCAAAATCTTGCCCGGCCAATCAGTAGACCTCAGAAATCCTCCATTTCGAAGATGGTTAAGGCTCCATTAGTCCCCTAGTAGCATTCACTGGGCTCCATATAAGAAGAGGAGAGATTTTTGAGAAAATAAAGATAAAATCAGAAAACTGGGATGGTCGTTCCACATTCCCAGACGGTCGTCCCACCTCCATTGAACCTTGGGACGACCGTCCCACTTTCCCAGACAGCCGTCCCACCTGACAATTTTCCAGACGGCCATCCCAGCCTTCCTGGCACGTTTTACTATAAATACAGGGCTCATTCTCCATTTTCCACACACCTTTTCCACTCTCCTTTTCTTTGAGAACCCAGTTCTAGGATTTCTAAGCAACTCTGAATATTTTTACAGAGTACGAGTGATCTTTTGACACTCGGGGAGTTAAGTCGCCATATTTTGACACTCGGGGAGTGGAGTCGCCATCTGTCGCCGCCGTCCGTTCCGACGTCCTGGGATGTCTCGAACGTTTATGCGAGCGGTTGCGAAAAGATGGTTGAGACTCGCGTTTTTGTTTAAAACATGTTCATTGCTTCCGAGGTGCTCAACACTGAACTATCCTCTAATAGAAGCAAGGTTTTCGAAAAGGGTTCTTCTGGAGTCGCCACCAATGTTTTGACCATAAACATTGGAAAAGGAGAAAAAGGCATTGATTTTAATAAAAACCAAACTTGGCCATTATAACCAGAGTCGGGTAAGGGAGTTAGTTACGTGTGGGGAAGGTGTTAGCACCCCACAACGCCCCTTTCGGGTTCCCTATGACGGATTAATTCATTTAAGTAATGATTACAAGAAATTACGCTATTACCCTATTTTATTCGTACAGTTATTTAAAGATGGCTATCTACATGATTTATCTACATTGCATACAGAAAGCAATAAGTAAAGCATTAAAGGAGAAGAGAATTGAGAAAAACCTCCGTAGCAAGCTTTATATTATAAGTCTTTTACAAAGAGGACGCGTTTCGGTAGTCCTTCGCTCTACAGCAACTCTCCTCTCAAATACAGACTCGACTCGACTAAGATTTCTAGAAGAATCGAATGCCGGAATACAAATTCCTTAACTGATTGTTACCTATTAAAGGCAATCAGAAAGATCATTCGAGAGAGGGAGATAAGAAGACAAGTCTTAGAGTTGTCTGGTGTGTGGAGAATGACAAATGAGGCTCCTATTTATAGTAAATTTTGCCCTGGAACTTTGGGACGGCCGTCTGGGTTGGGATGGTCGTCCCAAACGTGTTTTCTGCGTTGTGCCAATCTGGGACGGCCAGTCTGGGTTGGGACGACCGTCCCAAATGCAATTTTGTTCACGTTGGGACCCCCTGGGGTTTGGGACGGCCGTCCCACATTCGGGACGCGCGTCCCAACTGCTTAATTTCAGTTGGGACGGCCGTCCCAACCCTGGGATGGTGGTCTCGACCTGTTTTGTCCAGCCTTTGTATTTTGGGACCCCGGGAAGCTTTCCTTGCCGTTTTCGGACGTGGATTGGTGCCGATATATATCCGTTGAAGCTTTATCTTCGTGTAGGAAGTCTTCTTTGGCCTTCATTTGACATGTTGGGCGAGCTTTATCTATGTATAGGAAGTCTCCTTTGTGTGGATGAGTGAACTCCGTCTTATTATGAGAGGTCTTCTTTAGTCTTTATCGTGTATATGAGCGAACTCCATGTTGTTGCGGGAGGTTTCCTCAGTTTTTGGGAAGCCGGATGAACTCCATCTTCGGGCGAAGTTCCTCTAGCTTTTATTTTGAGAGGCCGGGCAAAATTAGGGGTCTACAGCTGCCCCCCTTCACCCGCCTAACTAATTCGTTGGTTTTAGTATGCCGACAAAATTAGTTGGTAGGGGAAGGAGTTAACCCTTTGTCCGGCTATCCTTCGGATGTCTGCTCCTTGCCGATCCTCCGGATGATAAATATTTTGATAGGTACTAACCCCTATCTGGTTTGAGCCTTCTTCTTTTTTTTAAGGCTCTGGTGAGTACTTATCCTCACCAGGTATAAGTCTGTATTTTTACCAGACTTTTGTGGGTACCTATTCCCACTAGGTATGAACCTTGTTTTACAAGGTTTTGGTGAGTACTTACCCTCACCTGGTATGAGTTCGCATTTTGCAGAACTCTTGGGGGTACTTACTTTCGAGGTGTTCAACACCGAACTATCCTCTAATAGAAGCAAGTCTTTGCACCCGTTTTTAGTAATGCTTTAGGTGAGTATTTTTACTCTACCTTTATGTATCTTGCTAAGTATCGATGAGTACCTACCCTCATCTGGTACAGACCTTATTTTATAAGTGTTTTGGTGAGTACCTACCCTCACCTGGTATGAATCTGGATATTGCCAGACTCTAGTGGTTTTTATACCCCCACTGGGTGTGAACCCGCATCTTGACATGGTTCTAGTGGTTTTTACACCCCCACTGGGTGCGAACCTATATCTTGGTACGATTTTAGTGGTTTTTACACCCCCACCGGGTGCGAACCTGTATCTTGGTATGGTTCTAGTGGTTTTTACACCCCCACCGGGTGCGAACCTGTATCTTGGTATGGTTCTAGTGGTTTTTACACCCCCACTGGGTGCGAACCTATATCTTGGTACGGTTCTAGTGGATTTTACACCCCCACTGGGTGCGAACCTGTATCTTGGTATGGTTCTAGTGGATTTTACACCCCCACTGGGTGCGAACCTGTATCTTGGTATGGTTCTAGTGGATTTTACACCCCCACTGGGTGCGAACCTGTATCTTGGTATGGTTCTAGTGTCGGCGACTCACTGTTCTTGATCATGCGCCTCTGGGGAGTAATTGATTTTTCTTGTTTTAGTCATCCGGCTTTGCCGAGGATTTTCGTTTTTTTTGGCTTTCTTTTTAGCCATCCAGTCTTGGCCGGGAATTCTTGATTTTGGCTTTTTCTTTTAGCCATCCGGTCTTGACCGGGGATTCTTTGATTTTGGCTTTTTCTTTTAGCCGTCCGGTCTTGGCCGGGGATTCTTTGATTTTGGCTTTTTCTTTTAGCCATCCGATCTTGGCCGGGGATTCTTTGATTTTGGCTTTTTCTTTTAGCCGTCCGGTCTTGACCGGGGATTCTTTGATTTTGGCTTTTTCTTTTAGCCATCCGGTCTTGACCGGGGATTTCTTTGATTTTGGATTTTTCTTTTAGCCATCCGGTCTTGGCCGGGGATTCTTTGATTGCCTCTTTTTAGGCGGGAATTCTCTAGGGATTTTGAATTATCTTATTGATTGTGCCTCTTGATTAGGCGAAGATTCACTTGGGGATTTTGTTGTGCCTCTTGATTGGGCGAATGCTTCAAGTGGTGAAGACTTTGAGGGCTTTGATTGCCTCTTACATAGGTTGATTTCCCATTTCTTGGGGATATTGGCTTTCTGCTTGCCCGTTGGAAGTGAAGACTTTGCTTTTCACTGGGGATATTTGTATTTGGGAATTTATATGCGATTCCCTGAGGATATAAACTTGTAGTTTTGCCTTCGTTTGGTAGGCTCGCTGGGGATTTTTTTTTTGATGATCCACTGGGGAATTAATTTCATTCCGGGGATCTATTTTGAATTGCCCCCCTAGGGAGGAACGGAGTTTTTGACTCCTTATTTGACGCTGTTGTTTGAGCTGGCTTTGCCTATGCTCTTATTCCTGCTGGGGAATGGATTTGTATGTGCGCCTTTTATGCACATTGGCTTTTTGGATGAAAAGATATTTTTTTCTTTTCTTTTTTGTGATCCCTGGGGAATTTTTCTCTTTGGGGATCTAATCTTTGATTTGATTTTTCATGATGATGGAGTCTTGAGCTCCTGTTTTTTAGTGAAGCTCTTTATTGAGCGGGATGAAGAGATTTTCTTCTTTTTCTCTTTTTTTGGGATTCACCGAGGAGTCTGTTGGTTTCCTGGGGATCCAAATTTGATGACGGAGTCCTGGCCCCTGGCTTTGTGAAGCTTCTTATTTGAGCTGGAAGATAGAAAAATTTTGTTTTCATCTTTTTGTCTTTTTGTAGACTTTTCTTGATATGTTCTTCTTGGAGATTTTTATTTGACCCTTTTTTGTTGTGGCCTCATTTTGGGGAATGAAAGTTTTTCTTTTCTTTCTTTTTGTTGCCCCCTGGTGATATGGAGGACTTGACTCTGTATTTTCTTTGATGGACTTTTATGTAGTCCTTATTCTCCTTATTCTCCTTATTCTGTTTTGGGGAAGTGACAGAGACTCTTGCATGAGTGTGCTTGATGACTCATGTGGCGATGAAGCTGAGTCATGAGGTAGTCTTTTTTGTTTTGCCTTTGGAGTAGGCAAGGATCCTCTTGGGGAGGGTCAAGCCTTTCCATTGGCTTTTCTTCTTTGATACACCTTCTTTTATTGGTGTAGAAGGTTGATGGTTGGAGCTAGTTTCCTTAAAGCTCCTTATTTTGTTGAGGTTGATTTTGATTTCACCTTTTTCTATCGCGATTTAGTTTTTATCGCGAGCTGTTTTGAAATCTGGCTTTTTAGTAGATCATGTGTGCCTTTTATTTTGTACACATGGGCTTTTTTGAATGCGAAGTGTAAAACAGAAATAACGATTTTTATTTATTACTGCTTTTTGTTGGATACATTTCAAGCATATTTAAGATACTAGAAAGCTATCTAAACTAAGTCTTCTTGATCATCTGCCTCTGGGCTGGAGTGGGCAGATGGTGCTGGCGACGGGAAGCGACGGAGTAGGCGGCGCTGGAATCTTGCCTGAGTCTGGACCAGGCTCTCTATCTGTCGATCCATCCTGTCTTGCCTGACAGTCAGCTGGCCAAACTGCTGGCGTATAAACTGGAACTCTCCTTCCATAAAGGCGTGCTCCTCATCTAAGCGTCGGTACAAGCCGGAGAAGTTCGGATCATGTGATTGCTGCTGGGATTCTGAAGTAGTGGGGATGTCTTGCGGCGTACCGAAGTCGCGCATATCCCATGAAATCGAGATGATAGGGTTTAAGATGAACCCTGTTCCTTCTTTGCTGAGGATATTCATGTGCGTCAGCACTCCTCCGTTGATAGGCTCTGGTTGAAGTTCAGCCGGGATATCTTCTCCGTCCATGCATCCCCAATATTCAGCTAGAGGGGTAAGGAAGGGAGCCACCATGATCGGTCCCGCTGGTCCCCGAGTACCGCATTCTTTTATAGCCTTCAAGAATGCATATCCTGGATTGCATCGGTGTCCCTGATGCATGCAGTAGACTATAAAAAGATCAGCCAATGTGACCTTTCCCTGGCTTTCCTTCCTGCTGTGAATGGTCCCAGCAAGTAATTTGTGGCAAATGCGAAGAGGGGGATTGAAGGCTGCACCCTTCAGATTAGATGGGAGATTGATAGCTCCAGTAATCTCCTTCCACATACTGGTGGTGGTGAGAACGGTAGGTTTCTCCAGATATGCGGACCGATATTCCTGTGTTCTTGTATCGGCTCGTTGGCAGAATCCCATGATGACGTTGAAGTCATCCAAGGCAGTGGTCCGGTAGGCTCCATCCATCCAGTAGGAGACAGCTTGCGTTAGTGGCACTCCAGGAGTTGCAGATGGCATTTCCATCATGTTGACAGAGGCGAGAAACTCCATTGTTGCTGTGCGGTGGATCCAAGTAGGTGGCTCACGGAGCAGAAAGTCTCATCCTATGTTGTGGATGAATCTTCTGACATCTTGCTCCCAGCCAAATGTAGCAAGGATCCCGAAATCTAGTCGCAGCATAGGATACCAGGCAAATTGTTGGATATTTGCCAGTCGTTGTTGATGTGCTTCTGCCATCATCATGCTGGTGACAGGAGTTCTTCTAGCAGCAGTCCTAGTGCACTTTCTCCTGGACGAGGCTTCTCCACGCTCCATTGTAAGCTCTATTCTTTTAGGAATGCTAAAAATGTATAGAGAAGGAGAAAAAGCAAGATAGGAAGCTTGGAAGGAGGTACCAAAGCTCCAACCCGCGCCCCACATATATAGGCCGCGCCAGGAGGGTTGGGACGGCCGTCTGGGTTGGGACGGCCGTCTCAAATGGACAAAATACACATGGGCCAACCCCCACCTGGGACGTGCGTCCCAACTGACAATTGGCACTTGGGACGGCCGTCTGGGCATTGGGACGGCCGTCCCAAACTTCTTATGTTGGTTTTTATGTTTTTTTGAGTTAATTTTCGTGTTTCTTTGATGAGATTGAAGATAGGATTCCCTTCATTCATGCTTTAATGCATGTCATGTTTCATGATATGCATCCTATGATCTATTTCAGTTAATATTTCGAAAGTTTTAACTGATGTGCTTTGACTTCGGGTGCGTTCTTGGTGTTGTACCTTAATGTCATCTTGTTTCTTGGATAACAAGCTTAGCTGTATTGATTTGCCGTCTTGGAATTTTCTTTGCTATGGCCGAAGAGCAATCTTCTGTTTGTGGGGCAACTGCCATATCAATGCCTTTCTTCCTTTCCTTAGGGATTTCAACCTTCCTATTGATCACTATGTTACCACATTCCCCTTCATTACTTGAATGCTTTATAGTGAAATGGTCAAGAGAAGAGAAGGAGAAAGGATTAATTGCAAAGGCTTGTGTTTTAGGGTGATATTTTTGTAATAAAGGTTTTTGTAAGAATGGCTAGCCAGGGTTGGTCGGTGTTTAGGCTAGTTTAGACAAAATGTTTTGCTCTTATAACGTGGCGTCATTGTTTACTGATTTATGGCGCTTTTTTGTGATTGACTAACTTCCCTAGATCGCCCTTTCGGGTTTTCAGTCTAGGATGCTGTGCTTATGTCCTAACTTTTGTCTAGGTTTCCCTCTTTTGTCTTTATTTTTAAGGAATTCCTAGCGGACTTTTTATAACCCTAACTTTTGCCCAGGTTATCCTTTATTATTGTTTGGGTCTCTTGCCGGGTTTACCCTAACTTTTGCGCAGCCCCCTTTGTGGGTTTCCTGCCGGGTATTTTGCCCTTTTATTTTCTTGTCTTGGTCTTTGACCTTGACGGGCTTTCCTTTTTTGTATGCGTATATTTTTTTTGCACAACATTTGTCGAAACTTGATTTTATCAAGATAAATTTTATTTGTGTTTCTAGTTAATCAATTTATTTTGACTTTGCTTTGCGGCGCTTTACTTATTTGGACGCATTTGGAACAAAACATTTATCTAAACTTTGTTTATTAAAATGGGGTATAGATACATTTAGCAAGAAAAGAAGCAGATAGTAAGAATAACATTCTTTTGTAATTTCAGGGAAATGCGTGCCCTAAAGATGCTCGGGGGACGGGCACACCCCGAGGAGTGATCTCTAATAGTCACTAGGTTTACATCCCTTAGAATCAGAAGAAGGACACCTAATGACTAACGCTACCCTTTGCGCTAATACCCCTCCTTTTCGGAATACCATCTTCGAGGGGTAAGACTTCCTTGTTCTTCGTATGGTTTGATCTTTCGTAGGGTCATACCCTAAACCATACTTTAACGGATTGTCCTTGAAATCTGGTGGCTCTCTTATTCCTTGAGTGTTCTTTCCGAGCCCCTGTCCTGGGCGATATCCATATCTTCTCATCATATGGGCCACCTTGGTATTACCAGGGAGTCTTTCTATGTTGGCAATTTCAAGTGCTTGAAAAGACGTTTCAAGAGCCTCTTCAGCCGCATCCACATATGGTTGGACAGACGGTTTGCTTATTAGAAAGTCTTCTTCAGCTTGAACTGTGACCAGTTTATCATTTGTCACAAACTTGACTTTCTGGTGGAGCGTCGAAGGTATTGCCTTAGCGTTATGAATCCAAGGTCTACCAAGGAGACAACTGTATGCTGGTGTGATATCCATCACGTGGAAGTCTATGTTGAAAATAGTAGGTCCGATTTGGATTGGTAGACTAATCTCTCCTACTACTTCACGTCTTGATCCGTCAAAGGCTCGAACTATTGTATTACTCGGGCGCATGTGGGTTTCTTGCATTATTATCTTGTCGAGTGTACTTTTGGGCATAACGTTTAAGGATGACCCATTATCCACAAGAACTTTGGAAATGAGATATTCCTTGCATTTAATAGAAATATGCAAGGGCTTGTTGTGATCGGACCCTTCTAAAGGGAGTTCTTCATTGGTGAAGGTCAGATGATCAGTGGCTGTAATATTACCAATGATTCCTTCGAATTTGTCTTGGGATATTGCATGCGGAACAAATGATTCATTCAAAACCTTTAACAATGCGTTTCGATGCAGTTTCGAACTCATGATGAGTGATAACAAAGTTATCTTTGCTGGAGTACGATTGAGTTGATCTATGATGGAGTACTCACTTTGTCTTATGTACTGGAGTAACTCATCTGTCTCCTCCTTGGATTCCTTTTCCTCTTCGGCCTTATTTTTTGTCTTCTCTTTAGGAGTATTATCTTGAATTTCCTTGGGGGAATATATTCTTCCGCTTCTTGTCATGCCCCCAATACCGGCTATGTTGGAGATATCTTGATTGACTGATGATTCTTCTGAGTATCTCCAAGGTACAGCTTTATTTGATGAATAAGGGAAAGGACGCGGCATGAATAAACGTAAAGGCGTTATTGCTTCTTCCCTTTTATTGATTGGAATGATTAACGGAGCTTGTTTGTTATCATCTTCGGTTTTATTGACCATCGTAGAGATTTTGATGACGAAAGGCTTCTTTTCCATTTTTCTGATTTATGGAAAGCACATCAGTTAATCCTTTCTTTTTATTATCTTTGTTATTAATATGAGGAGGGATATATGAATGCATGTAACTTATGAATGCAATAGACAATTTAAGGAAAAGAAATCTTTTTATTAGAAAGTGTAAATCCTTCTATACAATGCTTTGAAGTAAGTGTTGACAAAAGCGAAAAAGCTTGAAGAATCCTATAGGTAAATTAGGCTTTCTTCGTAATTCGTCTTCAGCTGTTATCACGTGATTTCTGAGCATCTTGATTTGCTCAGATACCGCCTGGCTCATATCTTCACTATATTGACGAGCCTCTTTTATCTTCTCTTCTTGATGAACGATCAAGGCATGCTGCTGATCAGACCTTTCTATTACTTGGTTTCTCTCACGGAGTAGTTGACCATACTGAGCTAATCCATCTCTTTCTTTTTCATGTAGCTCTTCTAGGTTTACTCTGTATTTTTCAGCGGTTTCCCACCACTTTTGTGCTTCTGACCGCGTATTTGCCAGGTCATCCTGTATTAACTTGATCGTTTTTGCCTGTTCTGTCAGTGCACTCTCAAGATGTGCTATTTCATCGCTCATGTCCCGGAATAGACTATCTTGCTCAAGCCTCGGTATCTTCAATGCTTGTTTAGTCTCTTCCTGATAATCAGCACAATCATCTTTAAGACGCTCTATTTCGTGGTCCTTCTTTTTGCATTGCCTTTTTAGGCCATCTATTATAAGGGCTGATTCTTGCTCTTTTTCTTCAAAAACCCTCAGCTGGGCTTCCATGACTTCAACCCTCTTGTTCAAGGCATTGACCTGCAGTTGTAGCTCCTCACTGGCTAATGTTGTGGTGAATGAAGCAGATGGCTGGGGTATCCCTCTATTTTTCCTCCATTCCTCGTACTCATGGGATGTAGATACCTGAGCCTTTCCGAGTTCTTTATCCCCCATGTAGACCGGTCTTTCCCATGCTTTCCGAATAGCGGATACTTCTTCAAAGCTATGGGAATAGTGGCATAGACTCAGCCCTCTAAGCTCTTCTTGGGTTGGCGCAGTCTGATTTCTCATAAGTTGTCTCATAGCCATTTTAGGAGAGTAGGCTATACAACCTCTGAGACCTAAAAGTGGTATGCTCAGGTAATCTCCGCATCGTACCAGAATATAACCGGGTCGGAACCAAGGGCAAACCCAAGATACATGCTCTATGTTCCAGTTTTCTAACTCGGTTTTCCACTCTAAAGCTTGACGATGTTGAAGAGGGATTTTTGAGAAACTTCTTAAAGGGTCAGGAAATACACCCATGTGGCTTGAGGCGTAAAAGTGAGTAACACCCCATACATATAGCAGTGAAGTACAACATCTGAGTGTTTTTCCTTGTTTCTGTCGGCAAAATTCTACAGAAAGCAGGGTATTAGCAAGGATTGCAGGTATAGGACTTTTTGAATATACATCCCAGGCAAAGAATGCGTCCATGGCAGCATGATCCACAATATTCGCATGAAATGGGAATAATATGATCCCGAACATTGCCAATGCTAGAGTTTTGTTGAATGTAGACCAATCTTTCTTTTCAGCTAAAGAGGTCAGGTGGTCTTCTATCACAGATATTTTCCAACCTCGGACATTCCCTTTCCCCTGAAGGGCAGATTGATGAGAAGGCAGTTGTATGATAGTAGCAACCTTGCTCACGGTCGTATATTCTCCTGAGCAGACATAAACCCCAACTGACTGAGGCCATCTAACCATGAGTTCATATTCTTCTAAGGTTGGTACTAGGTCAAACTGCGAAAACTCAAAGCAGTGTAGATCGGGACTCCAGAAGTGGACCAAGGCTCTAACAAAGATCGGATCGATGCTGATCTTTAGGAGGTCAAGAATTCTTCCATAAGATTTCTCAAAACTAGCACAGACCTCCGGCGGCATATACGTACACAACCGCCTTATCTTCTCTACACGGTACAGAAGGATCTCCACTTTCTTTAATTGTCTATTACTGGATCCCTCCATTATCTAGCAGAAGTGACAAATGCATGATATGAGGATGAGTTTTTTGTAAATGTATGTATGCAAGTGTTTATTTTTTCTAAGTATTATCATGTTTTGTTCCTAATATGATGCATGATAGTACTTGGTTTTTCTTGAAAAGAAAACTTATCTATATGAATGTTTATGGATTTTGATGAAGAGAGTCCTATTTTCTTCCCTTTTTATTTTTATGAAGAAAAGGTGATATGAATTATAAGACTTTTGCTAATAATTTTGATTTTGTAACAAAGGTATTTTTATGACTTTAATTTGTTTTTATATTTTTTATGACCCTTTATCTCTTCTGTCGGTCAACGTGGCTACTTAGCTTACAAAGAACCTGAAACCAGGCTAGCTTAACTGAAGACTGTCTGAGATAAAAGTCTTTTATCTTTTCGCTTTTTGTGATTTTTTAGGGTTTTTCTTTTTTTTTGTTTGTTGTATGATTACCCTATGCTAATGCATCAATATAAATGCAGCAAATGTATGCACACACAAATCATACATCCACGAGCACAGCCACGCTTATTTAATCACGAGGTAGGGTTTTCCTGCAGAAACGTGCTTGGTTTAGGTGGTTCTAACTGTTCTCACCAAGGCCAAAGGTCCCCAAGGTTCCCCCATTATAGGGACCTCTCAACCCTCAATCCTCGGGTCATGCACGGAACTCCGTGTCGACACCCTTAGACCAAAAGAAGAGAGTTATCACCTTGAGTTGGTGGTTTTCCAACAACGGTAGTAGCCCCGTGTGCCAACTAACCGATCGTATCTGCCACCCACTCCCTATAGGTATTCACTCTTGCCCCCGGGTATAGAGGGACTGTTGTGTGCAAGGGTTTTTGTGTGCAATTTATATTTCAAACAATTGCAGAAATAATCATACAGCAGTTATTTAAAGCCATACAATAAAAACATATAGAAGGGTAAAAACGTAATTTCAAATCTTTGCTTAGTTTGAATTTATCCGTCACTAAATGGGATCAACTCTCGGACTTCCCCATTGGAGTCACCATCTGTCGCCGCCGTCCGTTCCGACGTCCTGGGATGTCTCGAACGTTTATGCGAGCGGTTGCGAAAAGATGGTTGAGACTCGCGTTTTTGTTTAAAACATGTTCATTGCTTCCGAGGCGCTCAACACTGAACTATCCTCTAATAGAAGCAAGGTTTTCGAAAAGGGTTCTTCTGGAGTCGCCACCAATGTTTTGACCATAAACATTGGAAAAGGAGAAAAAGGCATTGATTTTAATAAAAACCAAACTTGGCCATTATAACCAGAGTCGGGTAAGGGAGTTAGTTACGTGTGGGGAAGGTGTTAGCACCCCACAACGCCCCTTTCGGGTTCCCTATGACGGATTAATTCATTTAAGTAATGATTACAAGAAATTACGCTATTACCCTATTTTATTCGTACAATTATTTAAAGATGGCTATCTACATGATTTATCTACATTGCATACAAAAAGCAATAAGTAAAGCATTAAAGGAGAAGAGAATTGAGAAAAACCTCCGTAGCAAGCTTTATATTATAAGTCTTTTACAAAGAGGACGCGTTTCGGCAGTCCTTCGCTCTACAGCAACTCTCCTCTCAAATACAGACTCGACTCGACTAAAATTTCTAGAAGAATCGAATGCCAGAATACAAATTCCTTAACTGATTGTTACCTATTAAAGGCAATCAGAAAGATCATTCGAGAGAGGGAGATAAGAAGACAAGTCTTAGAGTTGTCTGGTGTGTGGAGAATGACAAATGAGGCTCCTATTTATAGTAAATTTTGCCCATGAACTTTGGGACGGCCATCTGGGTTGGGACGGGCGTCCCAAACGTGTTTTCTGCGTTGTGCCAATCTGGGACGGCCAGTCTGGGTTGGAACGGCCGTCCCAAATGCAATTTTGTTCACGTTGGGACCCCCTGGGGTTTGGGACGGTAGTCCCACATTCGGGACGCGCGTCCCAACTGCTTAATTTCAGTTGGGACGGCCGTCCCAACCCTGGGATGGTGGTCTCGACCTGTTTTGTCCAGCCTTTGTATTTTGGGACCCCGGGAAGCTTTCCTTGCCGTTTTCGGACGTGGATTGGTGCCGATATATGTCCGTTGAAGCTTTATCTTCGTGTAGGAAGTCTTCTTTGGCCTTCATTTGACATGTTGGGCGAGCTTTATCTATGTATAGGAAGTCTCCTTTGTGTGGATGAGTGAACTCCATCTTATTATGAGAGGTCTTCTTTAGTCTTTATCGTGTATATGAGCGAACTCCATGTTGTTGCGGGAGGTTTCCTCAGTTTTTGGGAAGCCGGATGAACTCCATCTTCGGGCGAAGTTCCTCTAGTTTTTATTTTGAGAGGCCGGGCAAAATTAGGGGTCTACAGGTAGAAGCATAATTTTATTGTCTTTCTTTTAAGAATATTCCATTATAGGGAACCCCAAAGGGGTGTTGTGGGGGTGCTAATACCTTCCCCACACGTAACTAACTCCCTTACCCAACTCTGGTTATAATGGCCAAAGTTGGTTTTTCTAAAACCAACGCCTTCTTTTATTTTCCTTTTCCAATGTTTATGGTAAAAATATTAGTGGCGACTCTAGAACCCATTTATGAAAACCTCGTTCTTAAGGGTAGTTCGGTTATCAGACACCCTAAGAGAGATGACCATATTTTTAAAACAAACGCGAGTCATCAAAACCATCACGCCGCTCTGACTGCTTTTTTGTGGCGGCGACAGATGGCGACTCCACTGGGGAAGCTAGAGAGTTGATCTCATTTAGTGATGGAATAATCTAAAAATATTAGATTTGAAATTATGCCTGTACCCTTTCTTTGCTTTAGTGTTTGGCTTTAATAACTGTTGTATGTTTATCCTCTTTGGCTGATAAGGGAGATTGGTCTGCATTCAACAAGACTCTAGCACTAATTGTGTTTGGGACCTTTTTGTTCCCTTTCCATAACGACTCTATCGATCACGTTGCGATGGATGCCTTTTTCGCCTGGGACATGCATTCGAAGAGTCTCGTGCCTGCACTTCTTGTTGACACCTTGCTTTCAGTAGAATTTTGTCATCACAAGCAAGGAAAACACTCAGATGTTGTTCTACACTACTGTATGTGTGGGGCATCACTCATTTCTATGCCTCAAGCCACATGGGGGCATTCCCCGATCCTTTGAGGAGCTTCTCAAAGATCCCTTTTCACCATCGTCACGCGATGGAGTGGAAAATCGAGTTGGAACACTAGAACATAGATCATATATCTTGGGTCTGCCCATGGTTTCGACCCGGCCAGATCCTCATTAGATGTGAAGATCACCCGAATATACCATTGATGGGCCTTAGGGGCTGCATAGCCTATTCCCCAAGGATAGCTATGAGGCAGCTTATGAGGACCCAAACCGTGCCAGCAGAAGAAGAACTCGGGAAACTGTGTTTCTTTTGTAATGCTAGTAGCTTCAAGGATGCACCTGCCATCCGAAGAGCATGGGAGAAACCAATCTATATGGGGGATGGAGAGCTTGCTAAGGCTTGAGTGGTTGTTTCTAGTGACTATGAGGAATGGAGAAAAAGTAGAGGGGTGCCACAGCCATCCGTTCCCCTTGCCTCACTATCAGCAAATGAAGAGTTGGAAACTCAAGTCGATGCCTTAACACAAAGGATAGAAATCATGGGATCCCAGTTGAGGGCCCTTGAGGAGAAAGAACAAGAATCTATCCTTACCATTGACGGTCTGCAAAGGCAGTGCAAGAAGAAAGACCAAGAAATAGAATGTCTCAAGGAAAAATGTGTTGACTTCAACGAGGAAATTATTCGAGCATCCAAATGTCCAAGAATCAATCCGGATAATCAAGTCCAAGAGATGACTATCAACCAAGGTGATACAACAAGATCTTGCAAAGACTCGGTCCGAAGCACAACGATGGTGGGAAACCACCCAAAGACTTAACGAAAGCATTTCTGACCTACGCTGTAAAGAAAGAGACAGATTAGCTTAGTATGACCAAGTTCTTCAAGAAAGAGATCGAGCCATTGAGAAATTCGACAATCTACAAGCCTTGGTCGTTCATCAAAAGACGAAGATAAAAGAGGCTCAACGATACAGTGAAGATATGACCCAGGCAATCCACCATCAAGTCGAAACACTTACACTTCATGTACGGGAAGCAGAAGAAGATTTACATAGACATATGAACCTGCTTGTGGGTTTCTTTAGGCTTATCCGATTCTTTCAAAAAGTGCTTTGAAGCATTGTATAGAGGAATGTCCACCTTTTGATGAAATGACACTAGTGCAGAAAAGGGCTTTTACGTCACCCAATTGTCGTCGCATGTAAAAATATTCGACGTAAATAAAATGCGGTGGCAATTTTGTAAATAAGGGACAAAACTTTTACGTCGCACACCCCAGCACGCAACGTAAAAAGCCTCTTTTACGTCGCACCTGGGTGGCGCGACGTAGAAAGTCTCTTTTATTCCCTCCCTGGCACACTCCCTCGTCTCGCGCAACTAGGGTTTTTGAGAACGACGACGAGAACGACGACAACAACTACCTCTGCACACCATTTTCGATCAATTTTACAGTGAAAAACATCTACATTGTGTGTCATTTGACGAACGTGATATTTCTCCCCGATTGGATTCGAGTTTGAAATCATTTTTCGTCTACACTCGAGGTTAGTGTTCTATGTCATTGCTATATGTTTACATTGAATTCGTGATTGTTTTTGGGGATCTCAATCACGTTATAGTATGAATGTCTCCACTGGATTGTTATTGGAATGTAATTATTTGTTTATTTGTTTGAGTGCATTCGGTTTACACACTCCATTGTTGTTGGAACGTGCTTTGTTGTTTGTATATTAATTTCTTTTTACATATAATTTTTAAATCTCTAGGAGTGACGAAACTTTATAACATAATATGAATCGAAGTTGGATGAATGCACGTTGTATTAGTGAAGAGTACGAAAAGGGAGTTGAGGAATTTTTGAAATTTGCTAGTGAAAATGGAAAAGCTATGAAAGGGACATATTATTGTCCATGTGTTCGTTGTTTGAATCAAATTCGTCATAAACTTGAGGATATACGTGATCACTTGTTTGTTTATGGTATTATTAAGAGTTATACAATATGGGCATGGCATGGAGAAATATTAGACATCCCAACTGTGTCAACTACAGACAATTTTGATGAAGGGATGGATGATAATCTAGAGGATATGATACGTGATATTGGTGAAGAAAATTTTCTGAAAGCACATCTATATGATTCTTTGAAATCTAATTTTGCACAACAATTGTACATAGGATGTAGTTTTACAAGATTATCAGCAACTTTAAAATTGTTTACTTTAAAAGCAAGAAATGGATGGACTGATAAAAGTTTCACCGAATTATTGGAGTTGTTGAAGGAGATGCTTCCTGAAGATAATACATTACCTATTCGTAACTATGAGGCAAAGAAGATATTATGTCCAATGGGTTTAGAGTACAAGAAAATACATGCATGTCCTAATGATTGTATATTGTACAGAAATGATTTTACTAAATTAAAGATGTGTCCGACATGTGGTTTGTCGAGGTTCAAAAACAAAGTTAAGGAAAGTAGTGGTGAGGAAGAACTAGATGGTCCCCCTGCTAAGGTGTTATGGTATTTGCCAATTATACTAAGGTTTAAAAGATTATTTGCCATTAAAGAAGATGCAAGAAACTTGACATGGCATGCAAATGGTAGAAAATGTGACAATCTTCTTCGACATCTAGCTGATTCTCCACAATGGAAAAGGATTGATGAAACCTTTCTAGAATTTGGTGCAGAGCCAAGAAACTTGAGAATTGGATTAGCTACAGATGGGATGAATCCTTATGGAAATTTAAGTAGTAAACATAGTTCATGGCCAGTTATGTTGATCATTTACAATTTGCCTCCTTGGTTATGCATGAAGAGAAAATATATGATGTTATCTATGATGATTTCAGGACCTCGACAACCAGGAAATGACATAGATGTATATCTTAGTCCTTTAATTGATGATTTGAAGATGTTGTGGGAAACAGGAGTGGATGTATTTGATTCATATCACGAAGTGAATTTCAGGTTGCGTGCAATGTTATTTTGTACTATAAATGATTTTCCAACATATGGTAATTTGAGCGGTTATAGTGTGAAAGGTCATTTAGCATGTCCTTTATGTCAAGAAGACACAAGTTATATCCAATTGAAACATGGACAAAAAACTGCGTACAATAGGCATAGAAAGTTTCTAGTTACTAATCATCCATATCGTAAAATGAAGAAAGCATTTAATGGATGTCAGGAGAATGCAATTTCATCAGTACCACGCAATGGTGAACAAGTATATGAGCAAGTGAAAAATATTAATATTGTGTTTGGAAAGACCCAAAAGAAATCCAATGAGAAAAACATTTGGAAGAAACAGTCTATATTCTTCAATCTTCCTTATTGGTGTAAGTTGGAAGTTAGACACTGTATAGATGTGATGCATGTTGAAAAAAATGTTTGTGATAGTATAATTGGGACATTGCTTAACATAAAAGGAAAGACAAAAGATGGAATAAAAGCAAGACAAGATTTGGCAGACATGGGTATACTTTCTGAATTACATCCACAATCAGTTGGAAAAACACTTACTTACCTCCAGCTTGTCATACTCTATCAAAGAAAGAAAACAGAAGCTTTTGTGAGTGTTTACATGAGGTCAAAGTGCCACAAGGATACTCCTCAAATGTTAAGAGTCTTGTGTCTATGCAAGAGTTGAAATTAGTTAGTTTAAAGTCTCATGATTGTCATGTGTTGATGCAATAACTTTTACCAGTGGCGATTCGAAACATCTTACCAACTTCTGTTAGAATTGCTATTACTCGGTTATGTTTGTTTTTCAACGCCATTTGTAAAAAGGTAATTGATCCCAAAAAGTTAGATGAATTAGAAAATAAAGCAATTGTAATAGTGTGCCAGCTAGAAATGTATTTTCCCCCTTCATTTTTTGATATCATGGTGCATTTGATAGTCCATTTGGTAAGGGAAATTCGATTATGTGGTCCAATTTTTCTTAGATGGATGTATCCTGTTGAGAGATACATGAAGATCTTAAAAGGATATGTGAAGAATCAGTACAGGCCAGAAGCTTCTATTGTGGAAAGGTACATTGCAGAAGAAGCCATTGAGTTTTGTTTAGGATACACGTCAAAATCAGAACCAATAGGTATTCCTAAGATGAGACATGATGGAAGATGTGAAGGTAAGGGTACTCGAAATTTAAAGATTAAAAATGTTAGTCGGAAAGAAGTTGACCAAGCACATTTATACATATTGAACAACACTGATGAAGTAATCCCTTACATATCACAACACATAACTGAAATAAAGGCAACACATCCACGAATGAATGAAAAATGGGTATTGAATGAACATAACAAAAGTTTCCTTTCTTGGTTTAAAAAAAGGGTATATGTTGAGATTAGTGCTTCAGAAACACTTTTGAGACTTGCTCGTGGGCCTAATAGTGATGTCATTACATTTGGTGGGTATGACATTAATAACTATTGTTTCTACTCAAAAATAGAAGATGATAAAGGTAGAGTACAAAATAGTGGGGTCACAATTCAAGCTGAATCTATGCATTTTTCTAGTTCTAAAGACAAAAATCCTATCACGAGCTTCTATGAGTTATTTTGGGGTCATACAAGAGATATGGGAAATTGATTATGTTACTTTTAGGGTGCCTGTCTTCAAGTGTAAATGGGTTGAAGGGAATACGGGTGTGCGAACAGATGACCTAGGATTTACTTTGGTTGATTTGAGTAAAGTTGGGTATAAGGATGAACCTTTTATTTTGGCATATCAAGCGAGACAAATATTTTATGTCAAGGATCCATGTAATGAGAGATGGTCAATTGTCCTTGAAGGAAGAAGCATGCACGGAATTCATGAAGATGAGTCTCTAGATATACATGAAACACCTTCATTTTCAAGTAGACCATTTGATGACATAGTTGACAATGAAGTTGATGACATACATGCAATTCGAAGTGATCATGATGAAGGGATATGGGAAAACATACCAACATAATAGGTGTTTATCTTCACATTTTCTAGTTCTTTTTATTCAAACTTATAAAGTATATTGACTTCATATTGTTTTGTTTTTCAGGATATGTCGGATTCCACAGCTGGTACTTGGTAGTGGTAGTGGCGAGTGGCAGGAGCGAAAGTGGTGATAAAGGTAGATCTGTCACTCGGTTAAAGGGGTTGACGAGCAAGGAGGGTAGCTAGAGAGAAAACTCAAGTTGAAGTTGATCCACGTTCGGTAAGGCATCCGGGCCAAATGCTTGCTAAGTTTAAGAGCTATTTGGGACTACTAGCTCGACACCATGTTCCGATTACTACTCCATGTTTGGATGATGTAGAGGAAACCGAGAAGAACCTCATGTGGCGGGATGTTCAGGTATTTCTATATTTGTTGAATACTTTATATATCATTATTAATTGAATTTAACATTTATTGGTCATTTCACGACAAAATTTTGATGTTCCTAACACCGAGGTGATGAGGAAGAAGATTTTATCCTCCATTGCCATTAGATGGAGGGACTTTAAGACTTTCTTGACACGGGAGTATGTATTTGGAAAGTTTCAAGATGAATCTCCCTATCTAAAGTATCAAATTAGTGAGGAGGATTGGTTACGAGTTTTGTGCCAGCCGAATGGACCCCTCTTGGCGGGATAAAAGACGTGCTTGCCCAACAACGTCGGAGGTTGAATGATGCACCCCATGTATTGTCACGAAGAGGGTATGCATTATTGGAGCAACGTCTCATGAAATCCGAGAGAAGAGTCGGCGAGGAGTTGATTCTACTGACCTTGCATCTCCACCCCTCGCTATCGAGATGTGGAAGGCAGCCCGGACAAAATCCGATGGACAAATGACTTCGAGTCCGCACGAATCATTGCTCGAGAAAATCGTAAGTTATAATGTCAATTTGAATTGATTCTAATGTGAAAGTTAGTGTATGCCTTAATTATTGTCAATGTGTTGTAGGATGATTTAGTTGAGCGGACCAGCCAAGGATCATTTATTCCTCATGGTCGACAAGATATATTGGCGACGACCATAGGAAAACCAGATTACTCGGGACGTGTGTGTGGTGCTTGGTGGAACCCGGGGCCTTCGTGATTACTTTGGTCCAACATCACGAAGGACCACTGCCGACTCTTGCAGCCAGGAGGCCTTGCATAAAATGGAGATGCAGTTGGAAGAAAAGTTAAATCAAATAAGGCGAGTCCTTGCAGCAAGAGTTTGATGAAAAACTTGAATCTCTCGCCCGCTCTCGGCAACAAACTCAAGGAACACCTCAAACAATTGAACATGATGTTGTTCGAGTCGGCACTAAAGGGAGTTGTGCTTGCTACTACTGCTGATCCTTCAGGAGAATATACTCAGACTGATGCATCACACCAGTCTGAGTTATATGTTGAAGATGACCCCCCGCGTCTAGTGGCTATTGGTCGAGTTTTTGAGGGTGGCTTAACCATCCATGGTGTCCCTCTACAGGCAGACTCGGACACGAGTAGTAGTTGATGAAGTTCATGATGCTAATGCTCCGAGTGCCTTTTCCTAATGAAGAGATTCAATTAGTGGGGTAGGCAAGCGGGACATTCTTGGCTTGGCCAAGACGTTTGGTTATGCCACTATCGAGCACATACCAAGGTAATATATATATATATATATATATATATATATATATATATATTGTCTATTTTCTCTTTTCTACTATTATAATTATATAAATGTTTAATTCATTGTTATCATTTGTTTAGGAGGCCTTGCGTGGTGGTAAGCATAAAAAACAACATATTATTGATGAGGATCTGACAGAATGTGATGATGATCCCATCTCTATGTTGTTGACCATATTACCACGGTTGAGGAAGAGACCGTGTCGAGATACAAGGGGATGTTAGAGTGTTTGGAATTGACAGTTCTAGTATTCCATTATACATTTCCTTGCCTGATGCTTTAGAAATTGCTGGGGGAAATTGCATGTTAAACATTTCCATCATACAATTGTGGGCAATGTAAGTCATTCTCATTTATGTTTCTAAGATTATAATAATTATATTCAACTTATAATTAATTGTTTTAGGTACATGGACAAATTGAGTGTGGAACAAGAAAAATCCGAAGTATACGGATTTATTGAGCCTCAATCCATCCAAAAATCCGGAAATACAAAGGTTGGAATCCAACAATATATGCAAACATGGATGAGTGACTCAAAAAGACATATATATTTGGCTCCATACATTGAAGGGTTAGTATTTTAATTTATATTTTTGTAACTAATTTTTATGTCATACAATGTAGGTCCCATTGGCAGTTAATTGTAATCATACCCCGGGATTACACTGTGGTGTGGTTTTGTTCATTACATCGGAAACCGAGTCAAGAAATGAAAAGCTTATTACAAGGGTAAGTTTATCTTTTATTCATTAATTATGTTTTTAAATTGTAAATACATATTGAATAATATATGACTTTTTTTCACTTAGAATCGTGTATCCGGAACTAATGTTCTAAGTGGAAAACCTAGAACAAAGACTTTGCAGTTCATTTATCCTAAGGTTAGAAACTTATTTATATAAGTGAATACCATAATTATTGTTTGTATTTAAATTTTGAAAATAATATTATGTTTTTTTCATCATTTCGAGTGTAATAAGCAAACGGACTCGTTTGAATGTGGTTACTATGTAATGTATTGGATGAGAGCCATAGTTTGTGCGGGTTTAATTGATTCTTGGACGGATATAATTACTTTTAACATTAGTTAAGTTTATTTAACTTTATTCATGTTGCATGTTTACAAGAGTCAAATTCATGTTTCGGGTATTTCAAGATCTATCTCCATTACCAGAATCTGATATTACACAAATTAGAGAACAATGGGCAAAATCTTTTGTTCAACAATTCTAGTACATAATTTTTTAAGTTCTTGTTCATATTATATTGTGTGTATTATGTAGTTTAGGTAGCTTAGTTTGTATTAACTTTTAGTTTGTAATAGATTTTTTAGTTTGTATGTTTGTATTATATTGTTTTATTATGTAGTTTGAATTATATAATATTATATTTTTAATTTACTAGCTAAAGAAAACAGAACCTCTGGATCTGTCTGGTTGTAATATTTACGGGTTTTAGTTGTAAAACGGAATAAATAAACCCAATTTTAAAAAAAACAGCAAATTTACGTCGCATATGGCATATGCGACGTAAATTTATGTCGCATATGGTATATGGGACGTAAACTTACGTCGCATATACCAATATGCGACGTAAATTTACGTCGCATATACCAATATGCGACGTAAATTTACGTCGCGTATTTGTATTGGTATATGCGACGTAAATTTGCTGTTTTTTTTTTATTTTCGAAAGTTTTTACGTCTGTTTAGTGGTATATGCCACGCAAAATTACGTCGGGTCTTGATAACTGACGTAAATCTACGTCGGGCTAAAGGGTCCGAAGTAAATTTACGTCTCCTGTTTTAACGTTGGACTTAAATACGACGTAAAAAGCCCTAAATACCTGACGTAAAAGCCCCTTTTTGCACTAGTGTGAATAAAATATATTTTTTCTTCATCTTCCCAATTGTCTATTGCATTCACAAGTTGCATACATTCATACATCCCTCCTCATTTAATAATAATAAGATAATAAAAAGAAAGGATTAATCGATGTGCTTTCCATACTCGGCAAGATGGAGAGAAAACCTTTCATCATTAAGCTCTCCCCAACGGTTGATCTACCAAAGGAGGATAACAAGCCTCAATCGTTGGTCATTCAAGTAAATAAGGGAGAGGGGGCAAGGATGCCTTTGAATTTGTTTGCGCCTTGTCCTTTCCCATATGCATCAAATAAAGCTGTACCTTGGAGATACGAGGAAACATTGCCCATCATTAAAGATATTTCCAATATAGTCGGTATTGGGGGCACAACAAGAAGCAGAAGAATCTATTCCCCCAAGGAGCCATAAGATGAGGTTCCTAAAAATAAAAATAAAGAGACCAAAGAAGGAAACAATAAAAAATCCAAGGAGGAGACTGATGAGTTACTCCAGTTTTTAAGGCAAAGTGAGTACTCCATCATTGACCAACTCAATTGCACACCTACGTAGATAAACTTGTTATCATTAATAATGAGTTCAAAATCGCATCGGAATGCCCTATTGATGATTTTGAATGAAGCATATGTATTGCATGCCATATCCCAAGACAAAATTGAAGGGATCATTGGTAACATTACAACCAATGATCATCTCACCTTCACAGATGAAGAACTCCCTCCCGGAGGGTCAAGC
Source organism: Sphenostylis stenocarpa (assembly GCA_963425845.1). Lineage (NCBI taxonomy): Eukaryota > Viridiplantae > Streptophyta > Magnoliopsida > Fabales > Fabaceae > Sphenostylis > Sphenostylis stenocarpa. The sequence goes on along the minus strand of OY731403.1, from coordinate 97,231,731 downwards.
CATAACAAGCCCTTGCACATCTCTGTAAAGTGCAAGGAATATCTCATCTCTAGAGTTCTTGTGGATAACGGGTCATCCTTGAATGTGCTGCCCAAGTGCACACTTGATAAATTGACAATTCAAGGAGCCTTTATGCGCCCAAGCAATACTATTGTTCGAGCCTTCGACGGATCAAAGCGAGAAGTGGTGGGGGAGATCAACCTGTCAATCCAAATTGGTCCCACTATCTTCAATGTCGATTTCCACATGATGGATATTACTCCAGCATATAGTTTTCTCCTTAGTAGACCTTGGATTCATGATGCTAAGGCAGTACCTTCGACGCTTCACCAAAAATTCAAATTTGTGGTAGGTAACAAGCTGGTCACGATTCATGCTGAAGATGACATTTTAATCAGCAAACCGTCTACCCTACCTGTAGACCCCAAATCTTACCCAACTTCCTAAAAAAGCTAGAAATCACCTGTTTTGAAGATGGTCAAGACTTTGTTAAGTCCCTACTAGATTTTTCTAGGTTCCATTTAAGATAGGAAGGGTTTTCAGAGATAATAAAAATCGGAAATTTCGTCCGAAACAGCAGATGCCAATCCAGGATAGTCAGACGACCGTCCATGCCTACTTTAAGGCAATGGACGACCGTCAACTTAGCCCAGACGGCCGTCCATGACAACTTTAAGAGTCCATGCTCACTTTTTGCCATGGATGGCAGTCCACTAAGCCCAGACGACCGTCCACTTTTCCTAACACGGTTCCCTATAAATAGGAGCACCATTTCTCATTTATTACACAACTATTCACTCCTACCACTCTCTAGGAAGCCTTTCGGCACTTTCGAGTGACTCTGAGCATTATTCCGAAGTTCGAGTGAACTTTCCGATTTCCGTTAAGGTAGAAATCGGTTAAGGAGGTCTCTCTTTGAGATATCCGACCCTCGGTAGAGTGAAAATTTCTCTTTTGCGAGAGGAGCATGTTTGTAGAGTGCGGGGACAACCAAAAAGTGTCCTCAAGTTCAAGAGTTAATATAAAGCTCACTTCGGAGGTTCCTTCCCTATTCTCTCTGTTTTTTATTGCTTTCTTTATCGCTTTCCTTGTATGCATTAGATATAAAGGTCATGTAGAAATTAAAATTCTGCAAGTAGTTAAATAATAGGGTAAAAGCATATTTCTTTAAGTATTTATTTTATAAACTAGTCCATCATAGGAAACCCAAAAGGGGTGTTGTGGGGTGCTAACACCTTCCCCACACGTAACTAACTCCCTTACCTGACTCTGGTTGTAATGGCTAAAGTTGGTTTTTTCTAAAACCAATGCCTTTTTACCTTTTTCAGTGTTTAAGGTTAAAACACTGGCGGCGACTCCATAGAACCTTTTTCGAAAAATTCATCCTTAAGTTCAGTCCGGTTATCGGACATCTTAAAAATGTCAACCATCTTTATAAAAAACGCAAGTCATTCAAAACCATCGCGTCGCTCCGACCGTCTCTTCTGACGGCGCTGACAGATGACGACTCTATTAGAAAAAGAGACTGAGATCAAGAGGGGGGGTGAATTGATATTTGAAAGATTTTCGCAATTTATAGATTATCTATTTCAAAGATCAAGAGTTCTGACCAATTCTTGAATCAAGTAAAATAAGAAATTAAAATAAAGGCAACAGCAGAATTAAAGAGGGTAAGGTTTAAAGAAATACAACCAAGATTTATACTGGTTCACCCAATCCCAGGGCTATGTCCAGTTCTCAGCCAAATTCTAGCTGAGTTCCACTAGATTGAATGTTTTACAGATTATAGATTCCAATCACACACCCAATCTACCATAAGAACCAAAATTCCAGTCCTTGCACCTAAACCTTCACCAAGAACCAAGTTCCATTTCTTGAACCAACCTGCAGCCAAATTCCAGCCACAGAAACCATGCCTAACAATTCCAGGCACTCACAAAACAACAAAGAATGAAAGAAAATGAAAGAGAAGAAACCAGAACAATCTAACCCGGATTATGCAGTCCATGTAGTATGAGTTTCTTCACAAAAACAATGCAAAAATGCCTGAAGTGCGATTCTTTCTTGAAAAACTTCACTTATGATTGCTTTATTGATTGCTCAAAGGTATTTTTTAAAAGACTGAAGCAATCCTGTTTATATAGAGATTTGTTCTAACTGCTGGTTCAATTAATCTATTAAAACAATATTTTAATCTGTTAAAAGTCTTGAATTAATCTGTTAAAACTTCTTTTAATCTGTTAAAATGTTCTTGATCATTTTCCAGATTTGTTTTAACTGATACGACAACGTTTCAATCGATTAAAAACTTTGTAAAAAATCCCTTAAGTTGATTTAATCGATTAATTCGCAATTTAATCGATTAAAATTCTACCAAATATTTTCATAAAACTTTCTAAGTGATTTTAACTGATAAAAACCAGTTTTAATTGATTAAAACAGTTAGCAGAAATTCCCTTATATTGTTTTAATCGATTAATTCGATTTTGCATCGATTAAAATTCTGACAAAACACCTTTCAAAATATTTCAAGTTGTTTTAATTGATTATTTCGAATTTACATCGATTAAAATACTGACAGAACATCTTTCAAAACACTTCAAGTTATTTTAATCGATTGTTTCGAGTTTGTATCGATTAAAATACTGCCAGAACACTTCCCAAAACATTTTAAGTGATTTTAATCAATTATTTCAAAACTGTAAGAATTGCACAGCGAAATGTTTGCGTTTCCGGACAAAAACCAAGAGGGGGGTGAATTGGTTTCTTAACAAAAATTAGGGTTTTAAAAATTTTCCGAAATTTCACCGATTAAATTGCTGTGTAAAGTAAATAGAGCAAGGATAGAGTATTACACAGATGATTTATACTGGTTCGGATCAAAAGACCCTACGTCCAGTTGCTAATCACTCAAACAGAGGATTAGCGCTGTCACTATAATCACAGTTATACAATCAGATTACAAATAAGAAGATAAGGTAAAGAATACACCTCTCTTGAGTCACACAAGAGATGAACACCTCCTTTGAATCCCACAAAGGATGAAGAATAGCTTTCCCTAGAGACGGCACAACACACAATCCACCAAGAAAACCCACTTAGTGATTCTTATCGCTTCTAGCCCACACTAGGTTCCAAAAACCCCTTTTTCTTCCCAAAAAACAGTTCTCTGGCAGTCACAACTCTCAACTTTTGTTTGAAAAAGGTTGTTCATTTTGCAGAGAGCCTTAGAGAACCTTAAGTAGAGAGATTAGGGTTTCGGAATTGGGGATTTTCGAAAACAGATGAATTGGGAATAGGGTTTTCGAAACTTGGTCCAATTTTGAACTTCAAAACACATATCTGACTGAAATAATCAATTATCTTAAGTGTTAATCGATTATTCCAGAGCCAAATTCACCTAGAACCCAAAACCACCCAGTTTAATCGATTAACTGAGTCATTAATCGATTAACAACCCTGTTAATCGATTATTCTAGAGAGCAGATGCTGAAAATGGTTTTTCTCTCTGTAATAATCGATTATCCTGCCATTTAATCAATTAATCTAGTATGTTTTTGATAAAATTGAGTTTTTAGAACCTTTAAAGAGTAGACTATGTGGTGGCTATCTTGGACTCTAATATTACAGACTCAAAATCATAAAAACAGAGTTATTACACAAGAATACAAGTCTTCAAATCTTTAAGTCTTTTGTTCTTGAATCATCATCAAAATCTACAAGCTTCATATCCATGTATGTTCAACATTCATATCCTTGTATGTTTCAACAATCTCGCCCTTTTTGATGTTGATCAAAATTTCGTTTAAAGCCCTTTGTAATAACCTGTTTTGTCTGTCACAGCTAACAAAAACATTAAACATACCACACAACATTTAAATTTAATAAACATAAGAAACATAAGAGGCTTTAAATAATTTCTCCCCCTATTTTGATTATGATCAACAAAATGAAAGCTCCCCCTCAATAAGTGCATAATTTAGAAAATAACTCCCCCTCAAACAAAGCAAAAAAAAAAAACCAATTTTATTACATAAATTAAAGTTATTACAAACAAAGAGATATGTGGAAGAGATTAAAACTCTTCACTTGCATCGCTATTGAATTGAGCATCAAACCTATCCTCTAAGTTACAGACCCTATCATCTACATCTGTGATACGGCGAATGATTTCCTCATGCCGTACTTGAGAGATTGTGAAGAATTCTTGCATTCTTTGATTCATATCAAAGAGCATATCTTCCATTGATTGGTGAGATGTAGGAGGGGCAGATGATGTCCCAACAGTATGTATATTTTCAGTAGGAAATTTAGCAACTGCAAGCATCTCTTCATTAGAATCTTCAGCATTTTCAGCCATGTTGGGAGTGTCGTCTTTGTGAACATAAATGTTATTGACACGCACCATTTGAAGTTGTGTTAGCGTGCTATCAAGCATTTGGTTTGAATTTGTTGTTCTTACCGTTTGCTCTCCTTCAACATTCACTCCTTTGTACTCTAAAATGCGAGAGATAAGAAGAGCATAGGAAATTTTAAAAGTAGGATGACGCTTAGCTTTCAGCATGGTCATGGTGACAAGGCTATTATTCATGGTTGCATGAATAATGCGAAGATCTATGGATGAGCATTGGGCATGGTTGGTTGCCCAGGGACATAAAATCCAGACAAATAGATGCAGTAGCAAGCGTTCCTCCTTCTTTAATGGGCCGGACAGAAGAAGACGCCCAATCTCCATGGAGGGGTTGCGGAGAAAAGAATGGTAAGCCATAATTCTATCAAAATCGTCTAACTCCGCAAAATATTAATAGCATCATCTCTTACATTAAAATTAGGTGCAGATAATTGATTATTGCTTCAAATAATCGATTATTCCAGAGAGATCGTCAAATTTTTAAGGTTTAGACACATGATAATCTATTAATACCCTACATAATCGATTATAACATTACAATCATGCAAAAACTATTTATTTAAGCAGAATTTAAGTTATTTCTAATATTCCTAAGTCTCTTCTAAGATCATAGAATTTATCCTTGTGAAGAGGTTTAGTAAAAATATCTTCTAATTGATGCTTTGTATCAACATATTCAATTTTACAGTTTCCTTTTCTAATATGATCTCTTAAGAAGTGATGTCTGATCTCTATATGCTTAGTTCTAGAGTGCATTACTGGATTCTTAGTAAGATTGATTGCACTTGTATTATCACACATCAAAGGAATATCACTTAGAAAGATACTATAGTCTTCTAATTGTTGTTTCATCCTCAAAATTTGAGTACAACAATTACCAACTGCAATATATTCAGCTTCAGTAGTGGATAAAGCAACACATGCTTGTTTCTTAGAATGCCAAGACACTAATGATGATCCTAACAAATGGCATGTTCCACTAGTACTCTTTCTATCTATTTTACATCCACCATAATCAGCATCAGAATAACCTATTAAACTAGGAGAAGCTTCAGATGGATACCATAAACCAAAACCTGTAGTTCCTTTTAAATATTTTAAAATTCTTTTTATTGCAGTTAAATGAGATTCTTTTGGACATGCTTGAAATTTAGCACACACACAAACAGAATGCATAATATCAGGTCTACTTGCAGTTAAGTATAATAGTGAACCTATCATACCTCTATACATAGATTGATTAATTTCCAAACTTGATTCATCCTTGTCTAAATAACATGAAGTTACCATGGGTGTGTTAGCTTCCTTTGAAGTGTTAATTCCAAATTTCTTGAGAATCTCTTTGCAGTATTTGGTTTGAGACACAAAAATGCCATTTTTAAGTTGTTTAATTTGAAGTCCAAGAAAGAATGTTAATTCGCCCATCATTGACATTTCAAATTCACCCTGCATTATCTTAGCAAATTATACACACAAGGAATTATCAGTTGATCCAAAAATGATATCATCAACATATACTTGAACTAATAAGATATGTTCTTTTAATTTCTTAATAAACAAAGTAGAATCAATTTTTCCTCTAGCAAAATCATTTTAAGTTAGAAAACTACTTAATCTTTCATACCAAGACCTAGGAGCTTGTTTCAAACCATATAAAGCTTTCTTCAATTTAAAAATATGATTGAGATATTTAAATCTTCAAATCTAGGGGGTTGCTCCACATATACTTCTTCTTTGATAAACCCATTCAAAAATGCACTTTTAACATCCATTTGATATAATTTAAATTTCATCAATGATGCATAAGCAAGAAGTAGGCATATAGCCTCTAACCTGGCAACAGGAGCATAAGTTTCAACATAATCAATACCTTCCTCTTGACAATAACCTTTTGGCGACAAGTCTGGCTTTATTCTTTGTTATATTTCCATCTTCATCAAGTTTGTTTCTGAATACCCTTTTTGTTCCAATTACTTGATGTGATTCTTCTCTTGGAATTAATTCCCAGACTTGATTCCTTTCAAATTGATTAAGTTCTTCTTGCATTACTATGCACCATTGGTCATCTTTAAGAGCTTCTTCAACACTTTTGGGTTCTATCCATGAAACAAAAGCTACAGACATGCATAAATTGGTCATATTTCTAGTTCTTACCCCTTTTGAGATATCACCAATTATATTGTCCATTAAAAGTCCTCTTGGAGATTGCCATTCTTTTGCTAATTCAGTTGGTTGAGAAGACTCATTTTAATTTAAGAACATTTCCTCTAGAGCCTCTCTTATGTACTCATTATCACCTGTAGACCCCAAATCTTTCTCGGCCTCCAAATAAAGTCAGAAAGCTTCCTATTTGAAGACAGCTGAAGCCTAACAAGCCACTAGGAGAGACTATTAGGCTCCCGTACCAAGATAGGAAGGTTTTTGTGGCTAAAAATACATCGCTTGAGCGAGGACACCTGGAAAAATTTGGGACTCTCGGGTCCTGTCTCGCTCAAGCGACTGGTGTACTCGCTTAAGCGACGGACGCTTCAAACAAAGAGGACTCCCGGGTCAAGTCTCGCTCAAGCGATTGGTGTACTCGCTTAAGCGACGGACGCTTCAAACAAAGGGGACTTCCGGGTCAAGTCTCGCTCAAGCGACTGATGTACTCGCTTGAGCGACGGATGCTTCAAACAAAGGGGACTCTCGGGTCAAGTCTCGCTCAAGCGACTGGTGTACTCGCTTGAGCGACGAATGCTCCAGGGAGACGGCGGTCTGGATTTTCCAGATGGCAGTCTCGATTTCTGCCATGGACGAGACGGCGGTCTCGACTTTCTAGACGGCGGTCTCGACCCCTGTCAGACGAGAACGGCGGTCTGGACCCTGACAGCGCGAAAAACTATAAATAGGGGCTTCCCCCCCCCCCCCCTCATTTTGGGACCAAGCAGCAAGAGCTCTCCCTTCTCTCTAGATTTTCTCTCTCTAAGAATCCCTCCGAGGCATTTCTGGAGTTTCTGAGCGTCTTTAGGCATAGACTGAGCGTTCTAAATCTTCTTAAGAATCCCTCCGAGGCATTTCCGGAGTTTCTGAGAGTGTAGAGTGAAGGGTTGCCAAAATGCACCCTCTTTTTGAATATAAAGCTTGCTTTGGAGGTGCATATCCTCATTCTCTATTCTTTAAAATTACTGCTATTTAAATTATGCAATAGAAGCTAGGGCAATGTAGTCACATATTTAAATTCCGCATAATAAAAAGGGTAAAAGCGCAATTTTCCAAGTTTAATTATTTACAAATAGCCGGCCTATCATAGGGAACCCGAAAGGGGCGTCGTAAAGGGACTAATACTCCCTTTACACGTAACTAACTCCCTTACCCAACTCTGGTTCTAATGACCAAAGTTGGTTTTCGAAAACCAACGCCTTTTTAACCCCTTTTCCGATGTTTATGGTAAAAATATCGGTGGCGACTCCATAGAACCCAAAATAAATAAGTCCTTGGGTTAGCCCGGTTGTCGGACAACTCAAGGACACCTTTCGAAAACCTCGTCTCCAGATTAGCCTTGTTATCGGACAGCCTGAAGACGTTGTAACCACCAATAAAAAACGTGAAAAATCAAAAAGAGTCGATAAAACCATCGCGTCGCTCCGACCGCGCCCCCTCTTCGGGGAGGCGGCGACAGATGGCGACTTCACTGGGGAAGCCTAGAGAGTTGATCCCATTTAGTGATGGGCTAGCTTAAAAATAATTAAAACAAGAAAATAGCGCTTTTACCCTACCTTGTATTATAACATGCTTTATTGTTTGGCTTTCAAATAACTGTTGCTTGTTTATACTTACGCAATTGGCTGAAATAAAAATTGCACACAAAACCCTTGCACACTACAATTCCCTCTATACCCGGGGGCAAGTGAGAAAACCATAGGGAGTGGGTGGCAGGTACGGTTCGCTGCAGTTAGGGCCTTGTGCCCACCAGTGTGATCGGAAACCACCACTCAAGGTGATAACCTTCCTCTTTTGGCAACAAGACCGACTCTGGCCTTAGTGTTGAGCATGGTCGGACGGCTGGAGAGTGGGGACCCTATAATGGGGGCACCTTGGGGGCCTTATCCTGGTGAGAACAGTTAGAACCAACCCTTGCCAATGCACTTTTCTGCAGGAAAACCCTACCTCGTGATAAAAATGAATTCTCGCCTATTCGTGGATGATCGAATTGTGTGTGCATATGTTTGTTGCATTTGACTCGTTGCATAGCATAAACAAACAACAGAACAAAATCACCAAAAAAAAATATATTTTACAAATAAACACCCTTATCTCGGACAGTCGCCTTTTCGCTAGCCTGGTTTCGGGTTCTTTGTAAGCTAAGTAGCCACGCAGTTCCGACAGAAGAGATAAAAGGCTATAAAATAAAAAGCAATAAAAAATCAAAATAAAAAAATCCAAAATAAATAAAATAATTAAAACATAAATAAAATAATGTTGACAAAGTCGTATCATTCATATTGCATCATAAGTGGGAAAAACCAAGAGAAAAAAATAAATGCATAAGGAAAGTATGCATACGCATCATTTTAATAAATCCCTCAAAAGTAGGTCTTAGAGGCGTTTTTTGGGAAAATTACTGGGCCAAATCCCCTACGGGAATTGTAGCTTGGTTCTTCACCCTTTTCTCTTCGTTTTGACATGCTGTGCGTCCAAATCGGACAACCCAGTCAAAAGTTATGCCACTTTGAACACCTATTGCCCTTTTGTACTGGTGCATGCATAAATGCATTCATTTTTGGGAACACTAGATATCCCTAAGACAATGGCGAAAGAGGCCCCGAGCACATTTTTGACCTTCGCGACAAGGAAGGGACAAGTGTACTAAGATGTGATGGCGATTGCCATTATACTTGTCAAAATCTATGATGGGGAATGAACCATTACACCAAGGTGGGTAGGATACCCCACAAAGCGTAAGCTTTAAGGAGGATACCTAAGCCATTGTCTTAAGGAATATCCATCTCATATATCATTCAATAAAATCTCTTTGCATTCTAGAAAGCGGCTGGCATTCTTCATACCCTCATCTACAAAAAAAAAAAAAACACAAAATCCCAAACACTATCATACATCATGTTAGAAAATAAAACATGATAATGTTTAGGAAAAAACAAACACTTGCATACATGCATCCACCAAACTTCATAACATGTATCTAACAATAGACAGTTGAAGAAAGGGAACATTCCTCAATACCATGAAAAGAGGGTAAGGCATTCGCATGCCATGCACAAAAAAGAGAGAGAAAATAAATAGAAATATTTACCCGCCTATGGGTTCATTTAGGCTTATCCGCTTTCAAAAAATGCACTTCAAAACATTGCATTGAGGAATGTACACTGTCTAGATGAAATAAATAAAAATTGTTTTCATCATCTCAACCGTCTACTGCATTCATGAATTACATTCATAAATTGCATTCATTCTCACTTTAATAATAATAAGATAATAAAAAGAAAGGATTAGTCGATGTGCTTTCCATGAATCAGAATAAGATGAACAACAAACCTTTCGTCGTCAAGTTCTCCCCAATGGTTGATCCGCCCAAGGAGGATAATAAGCCTCAACCATTGGATATCCAAGTCAATAAAGAAGAGGGGGCAAGGATGTCGTTACATTCGTTCACCCTATACATCAAAAAAGGTTGCACCATGGAGATACGCAAAAACATCTTCCATCAATAAAGATAGCTCCAGTATAGCCAACATTCGGGGGAAAAATTAGAAGTGAAAGAATCTACACCCCCAGGAGCTATGCTCCCAAGAATAAAGGAAAAATAAAAAGATCGAAGAAAAACATAATC
>OY731403.1:96940448-97221393 GCA_963425845.1 Sphenostylis stenocarpa | reverse complement strand
TATTAAAGCGTTCTTGATTATTTTCCAGATATGTTTTAACCGATACTGACACCGTTTATATCAATTAAAACTCTATGTAAAAAATCTTCCAAACTGTTTTAATCGATTGTTTAGTGTTTCAATCGATTAAAATACTGCAAAACATTCTTATAAACTTTTCCAAGTGATTTTAACTGATAAAAATCTGTTTTAATCGATTAAAACGCTTAGAATAAATTTTCTTAAGTTGTTTTAATCGATTGAAATGCAGTTTAATCGATTAAAACTATTCTGATCGATCAAAAACCCATTCTGATCGATCATATGCTGGTTCTGATCGGTCATATGCTTATTCTGATCGATCAAACAGATACTCAAGTGGTTTTAATCGATTATTTCGAAGTTATATCGATTAAAATACTACCAGAACACTTCCCTGAACATTTTAAGTGATTTTAATCGGTTATTTTGAAACTATATCAGTTAAAATACTGACAGAAGGTTTTCAAAACTTCCTTTAATGAAATCAATCGATTATTTCGCAAACATATCAATTAAAAACCTGTTTATAAAAGTGTTAAGAACATTTTAGTTGATAAAGCGTATATGCTATTAGTTAAAATAGTTGATTAAAAACCTTTTAACAAAATACTTTGTTTTTAACCATTTAAACATTTTTTAGAGGCATTTGCAAAATCTTTTAAATGAAGAAACCTCATGCAGCAGAAAGATAAAAATGATTATACCTAAGCAAAAGATGCAGACTCACTAATCTTTCTACCCTTTTATCTAAGTGACCTTTGACTACCACAAAGTAGCCTTTGACTTCAATTTTGACTTCATCAAATCAACAAGATCTTTGCCAAAGTAATTCAATAAGATCTTCATCACTTTCATTGGTTTCTTAAACAAAAATTAGGGTTTTAAAATTTTCTCCAAATTTCACCGATTAAATTGCTGTGTAAAGTAAATAGAGCAAGGATAGAGTATTACACAGTCGATTTATACTGGTTCGAATCAAAAGACCCTACGTCCAGTTGCTAATCACTCAAATAGAGGACTAACGCTGTCACTCTAATCACAGTTATACAATCAGATTACAAATGAAAAGATAAGGTAAAGAATACACCTCTCTTGAGTCACACAAGAGATGAACACCTCCTTTGAATCCCACAAAGGATGAAGAACAACTTTCCCTAGAGACGGCACAACACACAATCTACTAAGAAAACTCACTCAGTGATTCTTATCGCTTCTAGCCCACACTAGGTTTCAAAAGCCCCTTTTTCCTCCAACAAATAGTTCTCTGGCAGTCACATCTCTCAACGTTTGTTTGAAAAAGGTTGTTCTATTTGCAGAGAGCCTTAGAGAACCTTAAGTAGAAAGATTAGGGTTTGGGAATTTTCGAAAACAGATAAATTGGGAATAGGGTTTTCGAAAATTGGTCCAATTTTGAAATTCAAAACACATATCTGACTGAAATAATCGATTATCTTGAGTGTTAATCGATTATTCCAGAGCCTTTAATCGATTAACTGGGCATTTAATCGATTAACAACCCAATTAATCGATTAACAGGGGGTTTAATCGATTATTCCAGAGAGTAGATGCTGAAAATGGTTTTCTCTCTGTAATAATCGATTATCCTGCCATTTAATTGATTAATCCAGTATGTTTTTTATAAAAATGAGTTTTTAGAACCTTTAAAGAGTGGACTATGTGATGACTATCTTAGACTCTAATATTATAGACTCAAAATCATAAAAACAGAGTTATTACATAATATTACAAGTCTTCTAATCTTTAAGCCCTTTATTTTTGAATCATCATCAAAATCTACAAGTTTCATATCCTTGTATATTCAACATTCATATCCTTGTATTTTTCAACACCAAGTCCAAGAACAAAATATACCACATTCTATATTTGAGAAAATTATTCGATCGACTTCGGAAGTATCAACTAAAGCTAAACCTGGCTAAGTGTACATTTGGAGTACGGTAAGGTAAACTCCTTGGGTTTATTGTCAGCAAAAAAGGAATAGAGGTAGACCCTGACAAAACCAAGGCAATTTTGGAAATGCCCCCACCTAAAACTAAAAAGGAGATCAGGGAGTTTTGGGGACGAATCAATTACATAGAAAGGTTCATCGCACAACTCACAGATAAATGTGAACCCATTTTCAAGCTGTTACGCAAAAATCAACGAAAAGTTTGGAACGAGGATTGTCAATAGGCTTTCGAGAAAATTAAGTTGTTTTTAACTAATCCACCAGTATTGGTGCCACCCATTGAAGGAAAACCTCTCATCCTTTATCTATCGGTACTCGATGAGTCTATGGGATGTGTGCTCGGTCAACAAGACAATACGAGAAAGAAGGAGCAAGCCATATACTACCTCATCAAAAAATTTCTAGACTATGAGACCCGTTATACACCACTCGAAAAAACATGTTGTGCATTGGTGTGGGAAACCCAACGTCTCAGGCAATATATGATTAGACATACGACCTGGTTGGTTTCCAAGATGGATCCAATCAAATATCTATTTGAAAAACCCGTCCTGACCGGGAGAATAACTAGGTGGCAAGTACTCCTTTCGGAATTTGACATTGTCTATGTCACCCAAAAAGCTATCAAAGGTAGTCCCCTAGTAGACTACCTAGCACACGGATTGACAAATGAATATCAATCCCTACAAGACGATTTTCCAGATGAACATATCATGCATATCCAACATGAGTCGCTCGCCTACGCATAGGCAAAACCTGGAAAGCAATGAGCCAACATCCCCGAGGGGAATATCAGGCTACTTAGAGGCAAAAGAATGCAAATCAAAAGTCTTCACTTCTGATGAAGCATCTGCCTACTCAGAGGCACCATCAAAATCAACAAATCCTCAGTGGATTCTTGCCTACTTAAGAGGTATTGATCAAGAATCTCCGATAAACGTCGAACAAAAATCACTCTCCATGGAGCTGGCGCATGAGCTAGAACAGTAAGCCACCACCACTGACTCTATCAAATGGATCAGCCACCACAGCAAAGGGGCATCCAGAAGATAGAGTTCCACACATCGTTCGAAGGATCAGCTCCGTTGCAAAGGAGTATCGGGAAGACACAATTCGTCGTCATCGCCTGAAGGATCAGCTCCGCTGCAAAGGAGTATCTTGAAGGCAGGATTTATCCACGTTGTCCAAAGGATCAACCCCATTGCAAAGGGATATCCGGAAGACACAACCCACCTTTATCATCCTAAGGGTCAGCTTTCACAGTGTGAGAGCATCCCGAATACAAGAGTCCACTATGCATTCACCACTGAGGGGTCAGTTTCCGCATCAAAGGAGCATCCCAAGGGAAAATCTTCACCAGCCGAAGGGTTAGCCTTCACAACAAGGAAGCATCATGAAGCTTCACACATATCTTCCGATGGGTCAGCCTTCGCAGCAAGGAAGCATCCTGAAGACAGCACCAGACTGCATCCATAGTCCTAAGGGTCAGCTACCACGACAAGAGGAGCATCCAGAGGACAACCGGGCAAGAGGGTTAACTCCTTCACTCACCAATCGACCTTATGGTACATTAGCCCATAGTCAGTTGGTCAGGTGAAGGGGGGGCAGCTATAGACCACAAATCTTGTTTGGCTTCCTAAAAAAGCTAGAAATCACCCATTTCGAAGATGGTCAAGACTTTGTTAAGTCCTTAGTAGCTTTTTCTAGGTTCCATTTAAGATAGGAAGGGTTTTCAGAGGCAATAAAAATCATAAATTTCATCCGGAACAGCAGATGGTCATCCAGGATAGTCAGACGGTCGTCCATGCCTACTTTAAGGCAATGGACGACCATCCACTTAGCCCAAACGGTCGTCCATGACAACTTTTAACCATGGATGATCTTGCACTTTACATAGACGACCGTCCATGCTGACTTTTTGCCATGGACGGCTGTCCCGTCCACTTTTCGTGACACGGTTCCCTATAAATAGGAGATCCATTTCTCATTTTTTACACCACTATTCACTCCTACCACTCTCTAGGAAGCCTTTTGGCACTCTAGAGTTACTCTGAGCATTATTCCTAAGTTCAAGTGAGCTTTCCAATTTTTGTCAAGGTAGAAATCGGTTAAGGAGGTCTCTCTTTGAGACATCCGACCCTCGGTAGAGTGAAATTTTCTCTTTTGCGGGAGGAGCGTGCTTGTAGAGTGCGGGGACAACCAAAAAGCGTCCTCAAGTTCAAGAGTTAATATAAAGCTCGCTTCGGAGGTTCCTTCCCTATTCTCTCTCTTTTTTACTGCTTTCTTTATCGCTTTTCTTGTATGCATTAGATATTAGGGCCATGTAGACATTTAAATTCTGCAAGTAGATAAATATAGGGTAAAAACATAGTTTCTTTAAGTATTTATTTTATAAACTAGTCCATCATAGGGTACGACCCTACAAAGGATCGACTTACAAGAAATAAAAGGAAGTCTCCCCTCCGCACGTTGAATCAGATCTTTCAAAGTGGAGGGATACAAGCATCGAGAACGACCTTAGCCATTAGGTGTTCTTCTTCCAATTTTAAGGGATGTAAACCCAATGACTATTAGAGATTACTCCCCGGGGTAAGCCTGACCCCTGGGCATTTTTAGGGCACATATTTCCCTTTTTAATCATAAAGAATGCAATTCTTACTATCTGCTTCTTTTCTTCCTATTCATGACTAAACCCGATAATAACCGTGTTTAAACAAACGTTTTCAAAATGCGTCAAAAATAATCAAAGCTTGCTATTATCATAATAAAATGAAATCACCATCACTGATTGATTAGAAACATAAGTAAGGTTTTATTTCATCATAATAAAGTCATGTTTGGCCAATGTTGTGCAAAAAAAAAAAAGCCCATAGTTGCCAAAGGCCAAAAAAGAAAGGGCAAAATACCCAGTAGGAAACCCACTAAGGGGCTACGCAAAAGTTAGGGTAAATCTGCTAGGAAACCCGAACAACAATAAAGGGTAGCCTAGGAAAAAAGTAGGGTTACAAAATAGTCTGCTAGGGTTCGCCAAAAAAAAGAAAAAGAAAAAAGGGAAACCTAGAAAAAAGTTAGGACAAAACACAACATCCTAGGCCAAAAACCCGAAGGGAAGTCTAGGGAAGTCAATCAGTTGAGATAAGTGCCACAAAACAATTAATTAAGACGCAACCTCATAAACAAAACGTTTGTTTAAAACAGCCCAAATACTTTGACCCACCTCGACTAACCATTCTTACAGAGACCGTGATTTAGAAAATAAAAAAATCCCTTCTAAAACACAAGCCTTTGATTAAATATCCTCTTCCTTCTTTTCTCTTAACCCTTACCACTACGACATTCTAGTGATTAAATGGGCAATGTGGAAATATAGTGATCAATAGGAGGATTGAAATCCCTAAAGAAAGGAAGGAGCGCACTAACATGGAAAATCGCTCTACAATCAAAATAATCATTCTTCGTTCATGACAAATCCAAGATGACAAAGTTGGTACAAATAAGCATGACGCCGAAAGCACATCATCAGCAAAAGCACATCAGTTAATCTTTTTGAAAGAATTAATTGAAATAACATTATAGGATGCATATCATAAACATTGCATGCATAGATGTTCATGAATAGGGTCCTATCCTTTTAATCATAAAAAAAAAAAATATATATATATATATATATATATACCTGAAAATTTGAGACGATCGTCTTGATGTTCAAGACGGTCGTCCCATGTATCTGTTACGGCGAGACAACCGTCTTGATACCCCAGAAGGTCGTCCCATGTTTACATTAGGGCGACACGGCCGTCTCGATATCCCAGACGGTCGTCTCACGTATACGTTAAGGAGAGACGGTCGTCCCGACCCTCAAAAATTTGCCTATAAATTTAGGCAACTTGGGTCATTCCATTGCATCCCATTTTCGCATCCTCTCTTCATTTCCTACTACTTCCTGCACATTCGAGTGTTTTTTTGAGCAACAATGCATCATGGGGAGCCTTCAAGCCAAAGAAAGTGTGGTTGGGGACCCACCAGGGGTGCTCCAGCTCCTCAAGCTCCACTAGCTCCTCAAGCTCCCACTCAACTAATGCCCCAGCATTAGGCTAGGCTGGATAATATTCGCTAGTATGCCTGGTATCCTATGCTCCAGTCGGATTTTGGTATCCTAACCACATTTGGTTGGGATGAGGATGTAAGGAATTATATCTAAGGCATAGGATGGGATTTCCTGCTGAGAGATCCTCCAACCTGCATATTTCAAAATGCCACCATGGAATTTCTCGCTTCCATAACATTGGTGGATATGCTGGCTATATACCCCGGAGTTCCTCTGGTCAAGGCAGTCTCTTACTTCATGAACGGGGCCTATAGAACATCAATGTTGGACGAGTTCAACGTCCTTATGGACTTTAACCAGCTCGCTAACATCATGACTACAAAGTACCAGAGCGCACTCTACGAGAGATTAACCACCCTCACGACCGACGAAATCTGGGAGGATCTCATCAGAGTTGAACACGTGCCTGCTGTAGACCCCAAATCTTGTCCGGTCTCATAATAAGACCAGAAGACCTCCTTTTCGAAGATGGATGAAGCCTAAGAAGCCATTAGGAGAGACTATTAGGGCCCATACTAGAATAGGAAGGGTTTTCTACACAAAAATAAGGATTTTCGCCCTCAGGAATCGAGACCGCCGTCTCGCTTTTCGGGACCGCCGTCTCGACATTCCTGCAAGTCGAGACCGTCATCTCGTTTGGCGAGACGACCGTCTCACCACTTGCAAATGGCGAGACCCCCGTCCCGTTTGGCGAGAAGGTCGTCTCATTTCTGGAAAAGTCGATACCACCATCTCGCCAAACGAGACGGCGGTCTCGCCACTTTTGCAAGGCGAGACGGCCGTCCTGACCTTGTCAGACGAGACGGCCGTCTCGACCTGACAGACACGAATCCCTATAAATAGTAGTGCTTCCCCCCTTCATTTCACACAGTTCTTCCACTTTATCTTCTACAACTTCTTCAAATTCTCTTCCTAGAACCCCTCCGAAGCATTTTCGGAGTTGTTGAGAGTTTCTTAGAGACTTTATAGCATTTCCGAGAGTTTTTCCAGCGTTGTAAAGAGCGAAGGGCTGCCAAAAAGCACCTTATTTTTCATGAAATTAATGAAAGAGCTTGCTTCGGAGGTTTCTTTGCTCTCTCCATCTCTTTATTGCTTTTATTTTTATGATTAAATTGCGTAATAGATATTAGGGCCATGTAGTCATTATTTTAATTCCGCAAAAAAAAGGGTAAAAGCGTCTTTTCACTAAGTTTATTTATTAAATAGCTGGCCTATCATAGGAAACCCGAAAGGGGCGTCGTAAGAGAACTAACACTTCCCTTACACGTAACTAACTCCCTTACCTAAACTCTGTTTTTAACGACCAAAGTTGGTTTTCAAAAACCAACGCCTTTTTACTCCTTTTTCGATGTTTTCGGTAAAAACATCGGTGGCGACTCCATAAGAACCCTTCAAAATTAGTTCTTGGGTTAGCCCGGTTATCGGAAAATCCAAGAACACTCTTTCGAAAACCTCGCCCCTAGGTTCAGCCCGATTATCAGACAACCTAAAGGCGTTGTAACCACACCCATAAAACGCGAAAATTGGAAAGTCGGAACCATCGCGTCGCTCCGACCGCCTTGTTTTGACGGCGGTGACAGATGGCGACTCCACTGGGGAAGCCTAGAGAGTTGATCCCATTTAGTGATGGGCCAGCTTAAATAAATAAACCGCGAAATTCCGCTTTTACCCTACCTTGTATTATAACATGTTTTAATGTTTGGCTTTAATAACTGTTGTTTGTTTATATTTACGCAATTGTTTGAAATACAAATTGTACACAAACCTTTGCACACAACAGTTCCCTCTATACCCGGGGGCAAGTGAGAAATCCATAGGGAGTGGGTGGCAGGTACGGTTCGCTGTAGTGATGGCCTTGTGCCCACCAGTGTGATCGAAAATCACCACTCAAGGTGATAACCTTCCTCTTTTGGCACGAAAACTGACTATGGCCTTAGTGCTAAGCATGGTCGAAAGGCTGGAGAGTGGGGACCCTATAATGGGGGCACCTTGGGGGCCTTAGCCTTGGTGAGAACAGTTAGAATCTACCTTTGCCAATGCACTTTTTTGCAGGAAAACCCTACCTCATGATTAAAACGACTTCTCGCCTGTTTGTGGATGATCGAATTGTGTGCGCATTTGTTTGTTGCATTTGTTTGTTGCATAGCATAATCAAACAACACAAAAATCACAAAAAACATTTTTTGCAATAAACACCCTTATGTCGGACAATCTGCCTTTTAACTAGCTTGGTTTCAGGTTCTTTGTAAGCTAAGTAGCCATGCAGTCTGACAGAAGATGTTGAACATACAAGGACTTGATGTTGAACTTACATGGACATGAAGCTTGTTGATTTTGATGATGATTCAAGAACAAAGAACTAAGAGAGTTGAAGACTTATTTGATTGTGTAATAACTCTGTTTTGATGAGTTTGAGTCTGTAATATTAGAATATAAGATAGCCGGTACTTAGTCTACTCTTTAGAAGCTTCAAAAACTCACATTTATCAGTTAGCCTCGGGTTTAATCGATTAAATCATCAGATAATCGATTATTACAGTGAGAAAAAACATTTTCTGTAACTGTTCACTGTAATAATCGATTAACACACCTGTTAATCGATTAACAGGCCTGTTAATCGATTAATAGGGCTTTTAATCGATTAAAATAGAGAGTTTTGGGGTTCTGTTGATTTTGGCTTTGTAATAATCGATTAACACTTCATTTAATCAATTATTTCTGTCAGATTTTGATTTTCAACTTCAAATTAAACCTATTTTCGAAAACCCTAATCCCAATACTCCTAGCTAGTTCTGAAAATCCCCAATTACCAAACCCTAATTTCTCTACTTAAGGTTCTCTAAGTCTCTCAGAAAAGAAGAACAACCATTTTCAAACAAAAGTTAAGTGTTGTGAGTGCCAGAGAACTGTTTGTTGGAGGAAAAAGGGGCTTTTGGAACCTAGTGTGGGCTAGAAACGATAAGAATCACTAAGTGGTGTTCTTAGTGGATTGTATGTTGTGCCGTCTCTGGGGAAAGTTGTTCTTCATCTCTTGTGGGTTTCAAGAGAGGTGTTTTCTTTACTTTGTATTTTCAATTGTTATCTGTTTGTAACAACTTTGATTATAGTGACAGCGTTAATCCTCTGTTTGAGTGATTAGCAACTGGACGTAGGGTCTTTTGATCCAAACCAGTATAAATCTCCTGTGTAAGACTCTATCTCTATTCTATTTACGTTTACACAGTATTTTAATCGGTAAAATTTGGGGAAAATTTTTAAAACCTAATTTTTGTTAAGAAACCAATTCACCCCCCCTCTTGGTTTTTGTCCGACCTCGCGAACATTCCGCTGCGCGATTCTAACAAAAGAGATAAGGGACATTAAATATTATTCTTTCGGATAAAGCCATTTTTTTTCTCAGACAGTCTGCCTTTTAGCTAGCCTGGTTTCAAGTTCTTTCTAAGCTAAGTAGCCACGCAGTCCGATAGAAGAGATAAAAGGCTATAAAATAAAAATAAAAAATAAAAATCCAAGTCAAAACTAGAAAATAAATAAGATGATCTCTGACAAAGTCAAATCATTCATATTACATCATATCATGAGTGGAGAAAAACCAAGAGAGAAAATAAAAAGCGAGAGCACATTTGGCATCATCCAAACAAAATCTCTCATACATAAACATATTAGTCCTACACTCAACATGCATTAAAAAATTTCTTTCGGGCATTCTAGAAAGTGGCTGGTCCTCTCCCCATCCGAACTCGTGCACAGAAAGCCAGAACAATGGAGAACCTGGAAGAGCAAAACCGTAAGCTCAATGTAGAGGTTAATACCCTCCGCGAACAAATGGCTCAATTAATGGAGGTCATACGCCAAGGGCAAAATAAGGGTGAAACCCACGCAGAAAACACCTCTCGCCATGAAGAGGAGGAAGAAGAGGAAGTCTTCTACGATGAAAAGGATGCTAGGACTGTACGCATCCTCACCCCGGAGGGTTCTAAGCAGCAGATATCCGCCCTAGAAGAAAGGCTGAAGGTGGTGGAGGGGCACAACTTTGACGTCAAGGAGGTGGCGGATATGTGCCTGGTGAAGAACATCCATTTCCCTCCCAAGTTCAAAGTCCCGGACTTCCCCAAGTACACCGGGCTAACCTGCCCCAAGAACCATCTTATGATGTATTCTCGTAAGATGGCCGCACACGCTGAAAATGAAAAACTCCTGATACACTGCTTCCAAGAGAGTCTGGTTGACACAACTCTCAACTGGTACATGCAGTTAGAAAGAGGGCAGGTTCAAAATTGGAAACAGTTGGCTAACGCCTTCCTTCGTCGTTACCGATACAATATTGATCTGACCCCTGACAGGTCAGATCTCAGGACCCTAAGCAAAAGGGACGACGAATCCTTCAAAGCGTATGCCCAAAGGTGGAGGGATGTCGCCGCCGTCCATTTTGACGTCCAGGGACATCTCGAACGTTTATGCGAGCGGTCGCGAAAAGATGGTTTAGACTCGCATTTTTGTTTAAAATGTGTTCATTGCTTCCGAGGTGCTCAACAACTGAACTATCCTCTAATAAAAGCAAGGTTTTCGAAAAGGGGTTCTTTTGGATTCGCCACCAATGTTTTGACCATAAACATTGGAAAAGGATAAAAAGGTGTTAATTTTAATAAAAACCAAACTTGGCCATCATAACCAGAGTTAGGTAAGGGAGTTAGTTACGTGTGGGGAAGGTGTTAGCACCCCCACAATGCCCCTTTCGGGTTCCCTATGACGGATTAATTCATTTAAGTAAAGATTACGAGAAATTACGCGATTACCCTATTTTATTACATAGTGTTTAAAAATGGTTATCTACATGACTTTATTTACTATTGCATACAGAAAGTAATAAATAAAAGCAGTAAAAGAGAAGAGAATTGAACAGAACCTCCGTAGCAAGCTTTATATTGCGAATCTTTAATCGTGAGGATGCGTTTTGGCAATCCTTCGCTCTACAAAGACTCTCCTCTCCGAATACAACACTGACTCTACTAAATTTTACAGAAGAATCGAATGCTGGAATATGATTCCTTAACTGATTGTTACCTTATTAAGGCAATAAGAGAGTTCATTTGAAGAGGGAAGAGAATAGACAAGTACTGGGAGTTGTTTGGTGTGTGAAACAGTGGCAAATGAGCCTCCTATTTATAGTTTTCTCGCTGCCTGCACATTTGGGACGCCCTCTGGGTTGGGACGGCCGTCCCAACTGCCTCTTTTACAAAGGCTGAGACCACCTAAAACCTGGGACTGGCAGTCCCACTTGGGACGGTCGTCCCACTTGGCCAGGGAAGGTTGGGACGACCGTCTCGACCTTGGGACGGCCGTCTCGACCTGTTTTGGCCAGCCTTTGTGTTCTGGGACCCCTGGGAAGCTTTCCTTTCTTTATTCGGACGTCGGTTGATGCCTATAAAAGCCCGTTGAAGCTTTATCTTCGTATAGGAAGTCTTCTTGACCTTTATTGAGATGTCAGGCGAGCTTTATCTTGTTGTAGGAAGTCTCTTTTAGCCTTTATTGAGAGACCGGGCAAAATTAGGGGTCTACAGCTACCCCCCCTTCACCTGCCCAGCTAATTTGTTGGCTTAATATGCCGACAAAATTAATTGGTAGGGGAAGGATTTAACCATTTTGCCTGGTTATCCTTCGGATGCTTCTTTGTTGATCCTCCGGATGATAAATTTTTTATAGGTACCAACCCCTATCAGGTTTGAGTCTTATTTTATAAGGCTATGGTGAGTACTTACCCTCACCCGGTATGAGTCTGTGTTTCACTAGACTCTTGTGGGTACCTACCCCCACTAGGTATGAACCTTGTTTTTGCAAGGTTTTGGTGAGTACCTACCCTCACCTGGTATGAGTTCGCATTTTGCTAAACTCTTATGGGTACTTACTTCCGAGGTGCTCAACAATGAACTATCCTCTAATAGAAGTAAGGTCTTTGTAACCCGTTTTTTGTAATGCTTAGGTGAGTATTTTACTCCACCTAATACATTCTGCTAATTTTTGATGAGTACCTACCCTCATCCGGTACAAGCCTTATTTTATAAGGCTTTGGTGGGTACCTACCCCCACCGGTACGAATCCGCATTTTACTAGATTCGATGAGTACCTACCCTCATCCGGTATAAACCTTATTTTATAAGGCTTTGGTGGGTACCTACCCCCACCAGTACGAATCCGCATTTTTTGCTAGATTCTGATGAGTACCTACCCTCATCCGGTATAAACCTTATTTTATAAGGCTTTGGTGGGTACCTACCCCCACCTGGTACGATTCTGCATTTTTGCTAGATTTTGATGAGTACCTACCCTCATCCGGTATAAACCTTATTTTATAAGGCTTTGGTGGGTACCTACCCCCACCTGGTACGAATCTGCATTTTTGCTAGATTCTGATGTGTACCTACCCTCATCTGGTATAAACCTTATTTTATAAGGCTTTGGTGGGTACATACCCCCACCCGGTACGAACCCCGTTCTGCAAGGCTCTGATGGGTACCTACCCCCACCTGGTCCGAACCCCGTTCTGCAAGGCTCTGATGGGTACCTACCCCCACCCGGTCCAAACCCCGTTCTGCAAGGCTCCGATGGGTACCTACCCCACCCGGTCCGAACCCCGTTCTGCAAGGCTCCGATGGGTACCTACCCCACCCGGTCCGAACCCCGTTCCGCAAGGCTACGATGGGTACCTACCCCTACCCGGTCCGAACCCCGTTCCGCAAGGCTCCGATGGGTACCTACCCCCACCGGTCCGAACCCCGTTCCGCAAGGCTCGATGGGTACCTACCCCCACCGGTGCGAACCCCGTTCTGCAAGGCTCGATGGGTACCTACCCCCACCCGGTCCGAACCCCGTTCGCAAGGCTCGATGGGTACCTACCCCACACGGTCCGAACCCCGTTACGCAAGGTTCCGATGGGTACCTACCCCCACCCAGTCCGAACCCAGTTCGCAAGGTTCCGAATAAGCCCGGTTACGCAAGGCTTTTAGAATGACTTTTTGATAGTCAATTCTGTGGTCATCTGGTTTTAGAGATGTATTGGCGACTTATTGTTTCTGTTCATGCGCCCATTCCGTGGGGAATATTTGATTTGACTTTTTGACTTTAGTCATCCGGTTTTACCGGGGGTTCTTTGTTTTTGGCTTTTTTGCTTAGCCATCGGCTTTGCTGGGGATTCTTTGTTTTTGGCTTTTCGTTTAGCCATCCGGTTTTACTGGAGATTTCGTTTTTTGGCTTTTTCATTTAGCCATCCGGCTTTCGTAGGATTCTTTGTTGGTTGCCTCTTATTTAGGCGAGGAATCCATTGGGGATTTTTGGTTTGATTGTGCCTCTTGATTAGGCGAGATGCTTCAATAGTGGTGAAGGCTTTGTTGTTTTTTCGCCTCTTGCACAGGTTGATTTCCAATTTCTTGGTGATATCGGCTCTTTGCTTGCCTCTGAGTAGGCATAGGCATTCTTGGGAGTGAAGGTTTTGCCTTTCACTGGGGATATTCATATTGGGTGTTATAGGCTATTAACTCCCTGAGGATATGAAGTTGTATTTTGCCTTTTCCTGGTAGGCCCGCTGGGGATTTTTCTTTTTGATGATCCACCAGGGATTTGGTTGTTTCCTGGGGATCTATTTTGAATTGCCCCCTAGGGAGGAATGGAGTTTTTGACTCCTTATTGGCTGCTGTTTGAGTTGGCTTTGCCTATGCTCTTATTCCTGCTAGGGAATGGGTTTTAATCTTTTCCTCGCGATTTGAATTTCTTTTTTCGCGATTTGGTATATGTGCGCCTTTTTATGCACATTGGCTTTTTCTTTAGATGAAAAGATATCTTTTTTTCTTTTCTTTTTAGCGATCCCTGGGGAGTTTTTCTTGGGGATCCAAATTTGATGATGGAGTCTTGGCTCCTGGTCTTGTGAGGCTCTTTTATTGAGCGGAATGAAGAAATTTTCTTCTTTTCTCTTTTTTTGGATTCACCGAGGAGTCTGTCGGTTTCCTGGGGATCCAAATTTGATGATGGAGTCCTGACTCCTGGCTTTGTGAAGCTCTTATTTGAGCTGGAAGATGGAAAATTTTGTTTTCCTCTTTTTGTCTTTTTGTATACTCTTCTTGGAGATTTTTTATTTAACCTTTTTCGTGCCTCTATTGGGGAATGAAAGTTTTTCTTTTTCTTTTTTTTTTCGTTGCCCCCTGGTGATATGGAGGATTTGACTCCATATTTTCTTTGATGAACTCTTGTGTAGTTCTTATTCTCCTTATTCTCCTTTGGGGAAGTGGCGGAGATTCTGGATGAGTTTGCTTGATGACTCATGTGGCGATGAAGCTGAGTCGTGAGGTAATATTTTTGTCTTGCCTCTGGAGTAAGCAAGGATCCTCTTGGGGATGATCAAGCCTTTCCGTTGGCTTTTCTACGTTGATGGCTTCCTTCTTTTTAGATGGAAGGATGTTGATTGAGGCTTCAAATGACTGTGGTTGATGACTCATGTGATGATGATGCTGAGTCGTGGAGTAATTTTTGTTTTGCCTTTGGAGTAGGCAAGGATCCGCTTGGGGATGATCAAGCCTTTCCGTTGGCTTTTTTCTGGTTTACCTTCGTTTATTAGGATAGAAGGTTAGAGCTATTTTCCTTGAAGCTCTTCATTCTCCTGGAATAGTTTTGATTTTTCCTTTTTCTCTCGCAATTTTGATCTTTATCGCGAGTTATTTGAAATCTGGCTTTTTATCACGTGTGCCTTTTATTTTATAATTTTTGTACACGTGGGCTTTTGGAATGTAAACAGAAATAACAATGTTTATTCATTACTTCTCTTTTTTTTGTGATACATTCAAAACATTTTCAATTTACTAGAAAATATTTAAAAGGAAACTATCTCCTAATCATCTGCCTCTGGACTGGAATGGGCAGATGGTGGTGGCGAAGGGATGCGGCGGAGCAAGCGGCACTGGAACCTTGCCTGGGTCTGGACCAGATTCTCTATCTGTCGGTTCGTCCTGTCTTGCCTCATAGTCAGCTGACTGAACTGCTGCCATATGAACTGGAACTCTCTTTCCATATAGGCGTGCTCGTCGTCTATCCGTCGGTACAAGCCAGCGAAGTCTGGATCATATGATTGCTGCTGCGATTCTATAGTCGAAGGGATGTCCTGAGGCATGTCAAAATCGCGCATATCCAGCGAAATCGAGATTATGGGGTTTAAGATAAACCCTGATCCCTGTCGACTGAGGATGTTCATATGAACCAGCATTCCTCCGCTAATCGGTTCTGGTCGGAGGCTAGCTGGGAGGTCTTCTCCGTTAGTGCATCCCCAATATTCAGCTAAAGGGGTGAGAAAGGGAGCTATTATGATGGCTCCTGCTGAGCCGCGGGTTCCGTAATCTTTTACAGCTTTCAGAAAGGCATATCCTGGGTTGCATCGCAGCCCTTGATGCATACAGTAAATAATGAAGAGGCCAGCAAGCGTTACCTTCCCTTGGCTTTCCTTTCGGCTGTGTATAGTCCCAGCTAGCAATTTATGGCATATGTGGAGCAGAGGAGAGAAAGCTGCGCCCTTCAGGTTTGATGGCAGAGTGTGAGCTCCAGTGATCTCTCTCCACATGCTAGTGGTGGTGAGAGCAGCAAGTTTTTCCAAATATGCGGACAGATATTCTGGTGTTCTTGTATCTGCTCGTTGGCAGAAACCCATTATGACATTAAAGTCATCCAGAACAGTGGTCCGGTAGGCTCCATCCATCCAGTAGGAGATGGCTTGAGTCGGTGGCACTTCGGGAATTGCGGACGACATTTCCACCCTGTTGACGGAGGTAAGAAATTCTAGCGTAGTAGTGCGGTGGATCCGAGTAGGTGGCTCATGGAGCAGAAAGTCCCATCCTATGTTGTGGATGAACCTTCTGACATCTTGTTCCCAGCCAAATGTAGCTAGGATTTCAAAATCCAACCGCAGTGTAGGATACCAGGAATATTGCTGGATATTTTCCAGTCGCTGTTGATGTGATTCTGCTAGTAGAGCGCTAGTAGTAGGAGTTCCTCTAGCAGGGTTTCTAGTGCGTTTTCTCCTAGATGAGGCTTCTCCATGCTCCATTGTATGTAGTACTCACTTAAGAATTCTAGGAGTGTGTAAAAAGGGAATAGAAGCAAGGTAGAATGCTTGGAATGGGGTACCAAAGGCCAAATCCGCGCACAACACATATAGGGGACGCCAGGGAGTTTGGGACGGCCGTCTGGGTTGGGACGGCCGTCCCAACTGAATTTTTCCTTCATGGGCCATCAGTTGACAAGTGAGACGGCCGTCCCACCTGGGACGCGCGTCTCAACTGAAAATTGGGATTTGGGACGACCGTCTCGACTTTGGGACGGCCGTCTCGAGCTTTCTGAGTGGATTTTTTTTTTGTTGAGAAAAAAGGATAGGACTCCATTCATTGATGCTTTAATGCATGTAATGTTTCATGATATGCATCCTATGATCTATTTCAGTTAATATTTCGAAAGTTTTAACTGATGTGCTTTGACTTCGGGCGCATTCTTGGTGTTGTACCTTTCTATCGTCATGTTTCTTCTGATTAACAAGCTTGGTTTTACCTGATTTGCCGTCTTAGACTTTTTCTTGCTATAGCTGAAGAGCAATCTGTTGTTCATAGGGTAACTGCCATATCAATGCCCTCCTTCCTTTCCTTAGGGATCTCGACCTTCCTATTGATCACTATATTTCCACATTCCCCTTATTACTTGAATGCTTTATAGTGAAATGGTCAAGAGAAGAGAAAGAAAAGGATTTACAACAAGGGCTTGTGTTTTAGAGGGATATTTTTCGTAATAGAGGTTTCTGTAAGAATGGCTAGCCAAGGTTGGTTTGTGTTTAGGCTAGTTTAGGTAGACGTTTCGTTCTTATGATGTGGCGTCTTTACTTTACTGATTTGTGGCGCCTTTTTGTGATCGATTAGCTTTCCTAGCCCGCCCTTTCGGGTTTTCAGCCTAGGATGTTATGCTTATGTCCTAACTTTTGTCTAGGTTTCCCCTTTTTTATTTATTTTTTAGGAATACCTAGCGGACTTTGTATAACCCTAACTTTTGCCCAGGCTACCCTTTATTATTGTTCGGGTCTCCTGTCGGGTTTACCCTATCTTTTGCGCAGCCCCCTTTTGTGGGTTTCCTGCCGGGTATTTTGCCCTTTTATTTTCTTGTCTTGGACTTTGGCCTTGACGGGCTCTACTTTTTGTATATACATATTATTTTTTGCATAACATTGTCGAAACTTGATTTTATCGAGATAAATTTTATCCGTGTTTCTAGTTAATCAATCATATTTGACTTTGCTTTATGACGCTTTGATTGTTCTGATGCATTTTGGAACAAAACGTCTATCTAAACTTTGTTTATTAAAAATGGGGTATAGACATATTTAGCAAGAAAAGAAGCAGATAGTAAGAATAACATTCTTTTGTAATTTTGGGGAAATGTGTGCCCTAGAAATGCTCGGGGTCTGGGCATACCCCGAGGAGTGATCTCTAATAGTCACTAAGTTTACATCCCTTAGAATTGGAAGAAGGATACCTAATGACTAACGCTACCCTTTGCGCTAATATCCCTCCTTTTCGGAATATCGTCTTTGAGGGATAAGACTTCCCTGTTTTCCATATGGTTTGATCTTTCGTGGGGTCGTACCCTAAACCATATTTTAAAGGATTATCTTTGAACTCCGGTGGCTCTTTTATTCCTTGAGTATTCTTTCTGAGCCCCTGTCCTGGGCGATATCCATATATTTTCATCATATGGGCCACCTTTGTATTACTGGGAAGTCTTTCTATGTTGGCAATTTCGAGCGCTTGAAAAGATGTTTCAAGAGCCTCTTCAGCCGCATCCACATATGGTTGGACAGACGGTTTGCTAATTAGAAAGTCTTCTTCAGCTTGAACTGTGACGAGTTTATCATTTGTCACAAACTTGACTTTCTGGTGGAGCGTTGAAGGTATTGCCTTAGCACTATGAATCCAAGGTCTACCAAGGAGACAACTATATGCCGGCGTGATCTCCATCACGTGGAAGTCTGTGTTAAAGATAGTAGGGCCAATTTGAATTGGTAGACTAATTTCTCCTACTACTTCACGTCTCGATCCATCAAAGGCTCGAACAATTGTATTACTCAGGCGCATGTGGGTTCCTTGCACTGTTATCTTGTCAAGTGTGCCTTTAGGCATAACGTTTAAGGATGACCCATTATCCACCAGAACTTTGGAAATGAGATATTCCTTGCATTTGACAGAAATATGCAAGGGCTTGTTATGATTTGACCCTTCTAAAGGGAGTTCTTCATTTGTGAAGGTAAGATGATTATTGGTTGTAATGTTACCAATAATTCCTTCAAATTTGTCCTGGGAGATTGCATGCGGGACGAATGATTCATTCAAAACCTTTAACAGTGCGTTTCGATGTGGTTCCGAACTCATTATGAGTGATAACAAGGTTATCTTTGCAGGAGTGCGATTGAGTTGATCGATGATGGAGTACTCGCTTTGCCTTATGTACTGGAGTAACTCATCTATCTCCTCCTTGGATTCTTTTTCCTCTTCGGCTTTATCTTTTGCCTTATCTTTAAGAATATTATCTTGTAATTCCTTGGGGGAATATATTCTTCCGCTTCTCGTCATGCCCCCAATACCGGCTATGTTGGAGATATCTTGTGATGATTCTTCTGAATACCTCCAAGGTACAACTTTATTTGATGAATAAGGGAAAGGATGAGGCATGAATAAATGTACAGGCGTTATTGCCTCTTCACTTTTATCGATTGGAATAACCAACGGTGCTTGTTTATTATCATCTTTGGGTCTATCGACCGTTGAAGAGATTTTGATGACGAAAGGTTTCTTTTCCATTTATTCTGATTTGTGGAAAGCACATCAATTAATCCTTTCTTTTTATTATCTTTGTTATTAAAATGAGGAGGGATGTATGAATGTATGCAACTTATGAATGCAATAGATAGTTTAAGGAAAAAAAACTTTTTATTTCAACTAGAAAGTGTTTATCCTTCTATACAATGCTTTGAAGCAAGTGTTGACAAAAACGGAGAAGCTTGAAGAATCCTACTGGTAAATTAGGCTTTCTTCGTAATTCATCTTCAGCTGTTCTCACATGATTTCTGAGCGTCTTGATTTGCTCATGTACCGCCTGGCTCATATCTTCACTATATCGACGAGCCTCTTTTATCTTCTCTTCTTGATGAACGATCAAGGCATGTTGTTGGTCAGACCTCTCTATTACTTGGTCTCTTTCACGAAGTAGTTGACCATACTGAGCTAATCCATCTCTTTCTTTGTCATGTAGCTCCTCTAGGTCTTCTCTGTATTTTTCAACGGTTTCCCACCACTTTTGTGCTTCTGACCAAGTTTCTGCTAGGTCATCCTGTATTAGCTTGATCGTTTTTACCTGTTCTGCAAGCGCACTCTCAAGATGTGCTATTTCGTCACTCATATCCCGGAATAGACTATCTTGTTCAAGCCTTGGAATTTTCAGTGCTTGTTTAGTCTCTTCTTGATAATCAACACAATCATTCTTAAGGCGCTCTATTTCATGGTCCTTCTTTTTACATTGCCTTTTTAAACCATCTATTGTAAGGGTTGCTTCTTGCTCTTTTTCTTCGAAGGCCCTCAGTTGAGCTTCCATGATTTCTACCCTTTTATTTAAGGCATTGACCTGCAATTGTAGCTCTTCATTAACTAATGTTGTCGTGAATGTAGCAGATGGTTGGGGTATCCTTCTACTTTTTCTCCATTCTTCATATTCATGGGATGTAGCCACCTGAACCTTTCCAAGTTCTTTATCCCCTATATAGACTGGTCTTTCCCATGCTTTCCGGACAGCGGATACTTCTTCAAAGCTATGGGAGTAATGGCATAGACTCAGCCCTCTGAGCTCTTCTTGAGTTGGCACGGTCTGGGTTCTCATGAGTTGTCTCATAGCTATCATAGGAGAGTAAGCTATGCAACCCATGAGGCCTAGTAGTGGTATGCTCAAGTAATCTTCGCATCGTACAAGAATATAACCGGGTCGGAACCAAGGGCAAACCCATGATACATGCTCTATGTTCCAATTTTCTAACTCGATTTTCCATTCTAAAGCTTGACGGTGCTGAAGAGGAATTTTTGCAAAACTTCTTAAAGGATCAGGGAATATGCCCATGTGGCTTGAAGCGTAGAAGTGAGTGACGCCCCATACATATAGCAATGAAGTGCAACATTTAAGTGTTTTCCCCTGTTTCTGTCGGCAAAAATCTACCGAAAGCAGGGTATCAGCGAGAATTGCAGGTATAGGACTCTTAGAGTACACATCCCAGGCAAAAAATGCATCTATTGCAGCATGATCCACAACATTCACATGAAATGGGAATAATATGATTCCGAACATTGCCAATGCTAGAGTTTTGTTGAAGGTAGACCAATCTTTCTTTTCAGCCAAAGAGATTAAGTGGTCTTCTATTATGGACATTTTCCAACCTCGGATGTTCCCTTTTCCCTCTAGGATGGATTGATGGGGAGGCAGTCGTATGATAGTAGCAACCTTACTCACGGCCACATATACTCCTGAGCAAACATAGACCCCGACTGATTGAGGCCATCTAACCATGAGTTCATATTCTTCTAAGGTTGGTACTAAGTCAAACTGCAAAAACTCAAAGCAGTGTAGATCGGGATTTCAGAAGTGGACCAATGCTCTAACAAAGATTGGATCGATGCTGATTTTCAGGAGGTCAAGAATTCTTCCATAAGATTTCTCAAAATTGGCACTGACCTCCGACGGCATATATGTACTCAACGGCCTTAACTTCTCTACACGACATAGAATGATTTCCACTTTCTTTACCTGTCTATTATTGGATCCCTCCATTATCTAAAAGAAATGAAAATGCATGATATGAGGATGAGTCCTTGTAAATGCATGCACGTAAGTGTTTGTTTTTCTAAGTATTATCATGTTTTATTCCTAATATGATACATGATAGTACTTGGTTTTTCGTAAAAAAGAAAACTATCTATATGGATGTTTATGGATTTTGATGAAGAGAGTCCTATTTTCTTCTCTTATTTTTATGAACAAAGGTTGTATGAATTATAAGACCTTTATCAAGAATTTTTATTTTATAAAGGCATTTTTATGGCTTTAATTCGTTTTTATATTTTTTTATGACCATTTATCTCTTCTGTCGGTCAACGTGGCTACTTAGCTTACAAAGAACCTGAAACCAGGCTAGCTTAACTGAAGACTGTCCGAGATAAAGTTGGCTTATCTTATCACTTTTATGATTTTTAGGGTTTTTCACTATTTTGTTTGTTGTATGATTACCCTATGCTAATGCATCAATACAAATGCAGCAAACGAATGCACACACAATTCATACATCCACGAGCAGAGCCACGCTTATTTAATTACGAGGTAGGGTTTTCCTGCAGAAACGTGCTTGGTTTAGGTGGTTCTAAACTATTCTCACCAAGGCCAAAGGTCCCCAAGGTGCCCCCATTATAGGGACCTCTCAATCTCTCAGTCATCGGGTCATGCACGGAACTCCGTGTCGACATCCTTAGACCAAAAGAAGAGAGTTATCACCTTGAGTTGGTGGTTTCCGACAACGGTTGTAGCCCCGTGTGCCAACAAGCCGGTCGTATCTGCCACCCACTCCCTATAGGTATTCACTCTTGCCCCCGGGTATAGAGGGACTGTTGTGTGCAAGGGTTTTTGTGTGCAATTTATATTTCAGACAATTGGCAGAAAATAATCATACAACAATTATTAAAGCCATACAATAAAACATACGGAAGAGGGTAAAGGCGTAATTTCAAATCTTTACTTAGTTTGAGTTTATCCGTCACTAAATGGGATCAACTCTCTAGCTTCCCCAGTGGAGTCGCCATCTGTCGCCGTCGTCCGTTCCGACGTCCAGGGACATCTCGAACGTTTATGCGAGCAGTCGCGAAAAGATGGTTTAGACTCGCGTTTTTGTTTAAAATGTGTTCATTGCTTCCGAGGTGCTCAACAACTGAACTATCCTCTAATAAAAGCAAGGTTTTCGAAAAGGGGTTCTTTTGGAGTCGCCACTAATGTTTTGACCGTAAACATTGGAAAAGGATAAAAAGGTGTTGATTTTAATAAAAACCAAACTTGGCCATCATAACCAGAGTTAGGTAAGGGAGTTAGTTACGTGTGGGGAAGGTGTTAACACCCCCACAACGCCCCTTTCGGGTTCCCTATGACGGATTAATTCATTTAAGTAAAGATTACGAGAAATTACACGATTACTCTATTTTATTGCATAGTGTTTAAAAATGGTTATCTACATGACTTTATTTACTATTGCATACAGAAAGCAATAAATAAAAGCAGTAAAAGAGAAGAGAATTGAACAGAACCTCTGTAGCAAGCTTTATATTGCGAATCTTTAATCGTGAGGATGTGTTTTGGCAATCCTTCGCTCTACAAAGACTCTCCTCTCCTAATACAACACTGACTCTACTAAATTTTACAGAAGAATCAAATGCTGGAATATGATTCCTTAACTGATTGTTACCTTATTAAGGCAATCAGAGAGTTCATTCGAAGAGGGAAGAGAATAGACAAGTACTGGGAGTTGTCTGGTGTGTGAAATAGTGGCAAATGAGCCTCCTATTTATAGTTTTCTCGTTGCCTGCACATTTGGGACGCCCTCTGGGTTGGGACGGCCGTCCCAACTGCCTCTTTTACAAAGGCTAAGACCACCTGAAACCTGGGACTGGCAGTCCCACTTGGGACGGCCGTCCCATTTGGCCAGGGAAGGTTGGGACGGCCGTCTCGACCTTGGGACGGTCGTCTCGACTTGTTTTGGCCAACCTTTGTGTTCTGGGACCCCTGGGAAGCTTTCCTTTCTTTATTCGGACGTCGGTTGATGCCTATAAACGCCTGTTGAAGCTTTATCTTCGTATAGGCAGTCTTCTTGACCTTTATTGAGATGCCAGGCGAGCTTTATTTTGTTGTAGGAAGTCTCTTTTAGCCTTTATTGAGAGACCGGGCAAAATTAGGGGTCTACAAGGGAAATGACCGCCCAAATAGAGCCTCCACTGATAGATAAGGAGACAGTGGCTATGTTCATAGATTCACTGACTGGATCATACTACGATAAGGCAATAGCCAGTACCTCTAATCTTTTTTCGGACATAGTCACTGTAGGAGAAAGAGTGGAGCAGGGGCTGAGGAGTGGGAAAATAGCGCGACCTTCTTCTTCCAGTACTTCATTCAAGAAACCCTTCAAAAAGAAGGAGGAGGCTGTACACACCATTAATTTCGCAACCCCTTCCTCCACCTCTCAGACGGAGAGGTAGTCAAGAAGAAAGGAGAGGAAGTTCACCCCTATCCCCACCTCATATGCAAAGTTGTTGGCCCAGTTATTACAGGTCAATCTTCTGGCGCGTGTTCCTCCCAAGAAAATGGAGCCTCCCTACCCCGAGTGGTACAAGCCCAACAAAAAATGTAGCTACCACTCGGATGCACCTGGGCATTCAACGGACAACTGTTTGACCTTAAAATATAAGGTCCAGGAATTAATTGATGTCGGTTGGATAACCTTTGATGCCTCTGCTTCTGATGTCGACGCCAAACTTGTGGCTAAGCCAGAGTAGCAGAGAGGGAGGACTGGGAGGATTAGCCCCTAGGGTTCTTTTTCTAAATCTTTTTTCTTGTATCTCCTGCGGTCCCCGCCTGTGGCCGCAGGAACTCTGATTAAAAGGGCTTGTACATACGTTTTCTTTAATACATGAGGCATTTTCTTGTCATATTCATTTCATTCTTTTCCCTCTTTTATTTATTATTCTTTCAAAAGATAATTGAATAATAAAATATATGACTAAAACAGAACCTAAAACACATCATGTTTGTGATTGATGAATCTCTGTGGACCCCGAAAACCGAAAGCGAATGGGTCGAGTCCGACAGTGAGCAGGAGACCATTTCTCCGGACATGCAAAGAATGCTGAAAAAAGAAGCACGCATTATACAACCGCATCAAGAAGAAACAAAAACTATCAATTTGGGAAAAGGGGATGATGAGAAAAAGATAAACATCAGCACCCAAATAGAAAGTATCATAAAAAAGAGATTGTTACAGCTTCTAAAGGAATATATGGATGTATTTGTTTGGTCTTATCATGACATGCCCGGACTCGACACGAGTATAGTGGAGCATCGATTGCCATTAAAAGAACGGTTCCAACCTGTGAAGCAAAAACTCAGAAGAATTAAACCAGAGTGGTCCTTAATGATTAAGGAAGAGGTACAAAGACAACTAGACGCCAATTTCCTAGTAGTGTCCAAATATCCGGAGTGGTTGGCCAACATAGTACCTGTCATAAAAAAGAACGGGAAGGTCAGGATATGCGTGGATTATAGGGACCTCAATCGAGCAAGTCCAAAGGATGACTTTCCCCTACCACATATAGACACGCTAGTAGACCATACCGCTACCAACACACTTTACTCCTTCATGGATGGGTGTGCGGGGTACATTCAAATTAAATTGGTCGTCGAGGACAGAGAAAAAACCTCTTTCATCACACCATGGGGCACCTTCTGCTACCGTGTAATGCCTTTTGGACTCAAGAATGCAAGGGCTATGGTCACACTGTTCCATGACATGATCCACAAGGAAATAGAGGTATATGTGGATGACATGATTGCCAAGTCCAAAAATGAAATGGACCACATTCAAGATCTCAAGAAGCTTTTCGACCGACTTCGAAAGTATCAACTCAAACTAAACCCGAAAAAATGTACTTTCGGAGTACGATCAGGAAAACTCTTGGGGTTCATCGTCAGCAAAAGAGGAATAGAGGTGGACCCTGACAAAACCAAAGCAATTTTGGAAATGCCCCCGCCAAGCACAGAGAAAGAGGTCAGAGGATTTCTGGGCCGAATTAACTATATTGCCCGTTTCATCGCATAGTTGACGGATAAATGTATACCCATCTTTAAACTGTTGCGCAAAAATCAACCAACGGTGTGGAATGAAGAATGCCAACAAGCATTCGATAAAATCAAAACATGCTTAACTAATCCGCCAGTATTGGTACCACCCATTGAAGGAAGACCTCTGATCCTATATTTGTCAATACTCGAAGAGTCCATGGGATGCGTGCTCGATCAACAAGATGAAACTGGAAAGAAAGAACGAGCCATCTATTATCTCAGCAAGAAATTCCTAGACTATGAAACCCGTTATACACCATTCGAAAAGACCTGTTTCGCATTGGTGTGGGTCACTCAGCGTCTCCGACAATATATGGCTCGGCATACAACATGGATGGTCTCCAAAATGGACCCAATCAAGTACCTCTTCAAGAAGCCCATTCTGACCGGAAGAATATCTAGGTGGCAAGTGCTCCTCTCAGAGTTCGACATCATTCATGTCACCCAGAAAGCTATTAAAGGTAGCCCCCTAGCAAACTATCTAGCCCATGGATGAACGGACGAATATCAGTCCTTACAGGACGACTTTCCCGATGAACATATCATGCACATCGAACACGAAGAGACCAAAGAAGAGGCATGGACCATGTTCTTCGATGGGGTCTCAAACATGCTTGGACACGGGATGGGAGCTATTTTGATATCCCCTAAAAAGAAACACATCCCCGTAACGGCCAGGCTAAATTTTGACTGTACCAACAACATGGCCGAATATGAATCATGCGCGTTACGGATCCAAGCAGCGCTAGATCATGGGGTTACTAAACTCAAAGTCTTCGGTTATTCATCCCTTGTCATCTATCAACTTAAAGGTGAATGGGAAACCCGAAACTCCAAATTAATCCCATATCTAGAGCACATCCGTGATTTAGTCTCAAAAATGGAAAGCGTCACCTTCCAGTATATTCCTCGGGAAGACAATCAATTTGTTGACGCCCTCGCCACTCTATCATCCATGTTTTCTCTGGGTCAAGAGCATGAAATACCAATCATCCAAATTAGGTTGCATGACAAACAAGCTTTTTGCATGGCAGTAAATGGCGAGCACGACCAAAATCCATGGTATCATGACATCAAACAGTACCTCATGAGGGGCGAATATCCCGAAGGAATCAATGACAATGATAAACGAACCATTCGTAAAAGGGCAGTAGGGTTCACGTTGATCGAAGGAACCCTCTACAAAAAGAGCCTCGATTCCACTCTCTTAAGGTGTGTGGACCAAGAAGAAGCCCAGACCTTGATAAGAGAAATCCACAAGGGAACTTTTGGGACCCACGCACCTGGGCATGTCATGGCAAAGAAGATCTTAAGGGCAGGTATTTTTGGTCCACGATGGAAGCCGATTGTCACCAATACACTAAAAAGTGTTACAAGTGCCAAATCTATGCCGATAATATTCACGTGCCACTCGCACCTCTCAGTACCCTGGCTACACCTTTGCCATTCTCTATGTGGGGCATGGACGTCATCGGACCCAATGAGCCCAAAGCATCTAATGGTCATCGCTTTATCTTGGTGGCCATTGACTACTTCACCAAATGGGTTGAGCCACCATCGTATGCGCATGTGACTCGGAAAGTGGTGACCACCTTCATCAAGAAAAATATTATATGTCAGTACGGCATCCTTCATAAGCTCATTACTGATAATGGGACCAATCTCAATAATAAAATGATGGAGGAACTATGTCAAGACTTCAAAATTCAACACCAAAATTCTTCACCGTACCGACCAAAGATGAACGGTGCAGTAGAGGCAGCCAATAAGAACATTAAGAAAATCATCCAGAAGATGGTAGTAACCTACAAAGATTGGCATGAAATGCTTCCCTTCACCTTACACGGCTACTGAACTTCAGTACGAACTTCCACAAGGGCCACTCCCTTTTCCCTCGTGTACGGAATGGAGGTCGTACTACCAGTAGAGGTCGAAATACCCTCCTTGCGAGTCGTTATGGAAGCAAAATTAACAGAAGTCGAATGGGTCCAAAGTCGGTACGATCAGCTGAACCTAATTGAAGAAAAATGGCTGGACGCCATATGTCGGGGACAAGTTTATCAAAAGAAGATCAAGAAAGCCTACGATAAGAAAGTCAATCCCCGCATCTTCCGAGAAAGGGATCTATTAATAAAGAAACTGCTACCAGCCCAAAAAGACAAAATCGGGAAATGGACAGCAAATTATGAAGGACCATTTGTGGTCAAGTGAGCCTTCTCAGGAGGAGCCCTTATCCTCACCAACATGGACGGAGAAGAGCTTCGACATCCTATCAACTCAGATGCGGTAAAGAAATACTACGCCTAAAGACATTGCTCATGACCCGTCAGGATGAAAACTCGCAAAGAGCGTCCTGGGCAAAAGATAGGGTCCACATTCCTCACTAGGATACGTCCTAGGAAAAAATTAGAGGTTTCAAAAAAAACAAAAAAAAAACAAAAAAAAGAAGGGGAAGAGCAATGATTACCTTAGCCGAAAACCGCAAAGGCGACTAAGGTAATACCTTCACAGAAGCAAGCAGACTTCGCATGATCTTCACTCCAAGCTCGAACATCTCAATTGAAGCGACCAGGAAACACAGAGAAACAAAAATCACGGGCATGATTGTTATATCCTATACAGCTTAGCCAACCTCGGCCAGCCCTGCTTATAAATTCCTTTGTAAATCCTCCTGTAAAAATAAACCATTCGTTTATATCAATAAAAATTGTCTTCTTTTCTCTTTACCTACTTGCAAAAATGCCTCTATATTAACGAAACATGAGCATGCATAAAACAAGCGATACAAGAAAGCATAAGAAGGAAAAAGAAATCAAGATTAAAATAAATAGCGCCTGCTAGGACAGTCTCAGGCAAAAATAGGGCAGCCTGCTAGATCAAAAACCCGCAAAGGGCGGTCTAGACAAAAGTTAAGGCCTTCATAAAAAAGAAAAAGTTCGCTAAGATGTCCTAGGCAAAAATTAAGGCAATCCCGCTAGATCAAAAACCCGCAAAGGGCGGTCTAGGCAAAAGATAGGGCCAAAACAAAAATTCATAAGAACATTCACGAGAAAAACAGCAAAGAAAGTACCAATCACTTTCTAGATGCCCCCAACTAAAATAAATTGCATCAAGAACATCCACACACAAAGTAGTTGCACAAAAATGACTTTGTCAAAATCAAAACAAACAAATGCACTTTAGACAAATAAAAGACCAAAAAGCATTCAGCTTTGTGCTTGCATCCGAAAATAGGAAGCACTCAGAAGTATCCCGGTAAGACTTCACCGACTTTTTGTCAAAAATATGCATTAACCAAAAAATTTCAACAACCAGCAAAGTCGGATGACCATCATCAAAAAGATCAAGATCAAAAATCCCCAACAACCAACAAGTTGGATGAACACCAACAGAATCCCTGGCACAGACCGGACGACCACTCTCAGAAAAGTCGAAGCAGAGAACACGTCTCAACATTTGGCGCATGAGCTAGAGCAGTAAGCCGCCACCACAACCAAAGGGTCAGCTACCGCAACAAGGGGTGTATACTCATCAAGCCTTACAAAAGGGGGCTTACCATACGGGGGTTCATACTCGTCAAACACCAGATGGGGAGGTATACTCACCAGACCTTACAAAAGGGGGCTTACCAGATGGGGGTTCATACTCGTCAAACCAGATGGGGGTTCATACTCATCAGCCGAAGGGATCAGCTACCGCCAGAAGGAGCATCCAAGAGGCGCACAACATACTTTTTTCCCAAAAGATCAACCGCCGCAAAGACGGGATGTCTGAAGGGTAACCGGGCAAGAGGGTCAACTCCTTTACCCTCTAGTCGATCATCTTGGCACGACAGGCCAGCGGTCGACTGGTCGGGTAAAGGGGGGGAAGCTGTAGACCCCAAATCTTGTCCGGTCTCATAATAAGACCAAAAGACCTCCTTTTTGAAGATGGATGAAGCCTAAGAAGCCATTAGGAGAGACTATTAGGCCCCATACTAGAATAGGAAGGGTTTTTTACACAAAAATAAGGATTTTCGCCTTCAGGGATCGAGACCGCCGTCTCGCTTTTCGGGACCGCCGTCTCGCCATTCCTACAAGTCGAGACCGCCGTCTCGTTTGGCAAGACGGCTGTCTCGCCACTTGCGAATGGCGAGACCCCCCTCCCGTTTGGCGAGAAGGCCGTCTCGTTTCTGGAAAAGTCGATATCGCCATCTCGTTTGGTGAGATGGCGGTCTCGCCACTTTTGCAAGG
Source organism: Sphenostylis stenocarpa (assembly GCA_963425845.1). Lineage (NCBI taxonomy): Eukaryota > Viridiplantae > Streptophyta > Magnoliopsida > Fabales > Fabaceae > Sphenostylis > Sphenostylis stenocarpa. Next base: position 97,192,079 of record OY731403.1, on the reverse strand, counting down.
CGAGACGGCCGTCCCGAATGGCGAGACGGCCGTCTCGACCTGACAGGCGCGAATCCCTGTAAATAGTAGCGCTTCCCCGCTTCATTTCACACAATTCTTCCACTTTCTCTTCTACAACTTCTTCAAATTCTCTTCCTAGAACCCGTCCAAAGCATTTCCGGAGTTTCTGAGAGTTTCTTAGAGATTTCATAGCATTTCTGAGAGTTTTTCCAGCGTTGTAAAGAGCGAAGGGTTACCAAAACGCACCCTATTTTTCAAGAAATTAATTAAAGAGCTTGCTTCGGAGGTTTCTTCACTCTCTCCATCTCTTTATTGCTTTTATTTTTATGATTAAATTGTGTAATAGATATTAGGGCCATGTAGTCATTATTTTAATTCCATAAATAAAAGGGTAAAAGTGTATTTTCACAAAGTTTATTTATTAAATAGCTAGCCTATCATAGGGAACCCGAAAGGGGCGTCGTAAGGGAACTAACACTTCCCTTACACGTAACTAACTCCCTTACCTAAACTCTGGTTTTAACGACCAAAGTTGGTTTTCAAAAACCAACGCCTTTTTACTCCTTTTTCGATGTTTCTGGTAAAAACATTGGTGGCAACTCCATAAGAACCCTTCAAAATTAGTTCTTGGGTTAGCCCGATTATTAGACAATCCAAGAACACTCTTTCGAAAACCTCGCCCCTAGGTTCAGCCTAGTTATCGGACAACCTAAAGGCGTTGTAACCACACCCATAAAACGCAAAAATTGGAAAGTCGGAACCATCGCGTCGCTCCGACCGCCTCGTTTTGACGGTGGCGACACCTGCCCAGCTCAAAGGATCAGCCTTGAGCCCTCCACTCCGCATTTGCCACAAACTGCTGGCAGGGACCATACATGGTCGAAAAGAGAGTTAGGGTAAGATCACCCAACCTAATCTCTTTGTCATTTATTGCATGCATAAGGGATACCGGTGCAACCCCGAAAGCGGTGAAGAATTTCGGGAGCCGCCTAGTAGGGACCATCATGATGGCTCCCTTTATCACTCCTCTAGCCAAGCGGTGGGGATGCATTAATGGGGAAGACACACGCGCAGCCCTTTGATCAGAACTTATTGATGGGTTAATGCTCACCCATATGGGCATGCTCATCCGACAAGGGTCTGGGTTTACCTTACATTCTATTCTCACCATGACGCTTGATATCCGCGATCTGGACGAGTAAGAGGAAATTCCCATGTCGTCAGAATTTCAGCAATAGTAGTAGCGGCAATATGGGGACGATATCCCAAGTATTCATCAGCACATAAATGACGAATTCCAAATAATCCGCCAGCAGTTGGAGCATTTGACCATGAGGCAGGACAGGTTTGACCAAAGGCAAGAAGCATTTGGTCAAAAGCTTGATGGACTCACCCAGGACATAGAAGGAATTAATCAAAATGTGCTCAATTTGATCCAGAGTCAGGAGGAATTCCAATGATATATGTTTCAACAATTTCCTTGGCCGGGAACCTTCCACAACATCATGTTCGGACCTAGGAGAGTAGGATCCTTGTAGCTTTATTTTGCCAATGGATTGTACCAAATAGAAATATATATATATATATATATATATATATATATATATATATATATAATCTCCTTTTTCCTTTTCTTAGAAAAAGCTTGCGTAGGTAAAAAGAAAGTAAAATGGTAAAAGGAACACGCATTACTCCGAAAAAGCCAAATTTTGAATCGCGAGAAAAAAGAAAAATCGTGGAAAAAGACAAAATTAAATAAAAAGCTTCCAGAGCCAAAGCTCCAATCTTCAAAGGAAAATAAGGGACATAGGAGAAGAAAATCCTTCATCTCCAGTGGATGCCAAAAAAAGAAAAGGCCAATAAACTCCCCAAGTGGGTCACATAAAAAAGGAATCAGAAATCCTTCTCCAGCAGAATAAGAGCTTCACAAAGCCAGCTCACACCATTATCAATCAAGGAACCAAAACTCCATCCCCACAGAGGACAATAAAAAAATCAGATCCCCAAGAAGACAAATAAATCCCCGGTGAGCCTACTGTAAAGGCAACCTTCAAAACTCACATCCTCAGAGAGTCGTTTACCTGTTCATAAGCAAGACCTGGCAAGAAAGAGCTAGTATCTCCCGAAGGGAACATCAACCTACTCAGAGGCACAAAAAGTGTAACCAAAAGCCTTCACTTCTGTTGAAGCATCCGCCTACTCAAGAGGCATCATCAGAATTAAAAATCCCCTAGCAGATTCCTGCCTACTTAAGAGGCATTCATAAAAAATCTCCAGCAATAATCAAAGCTGGATGACTATTGGAAAAACCCAATTAAATCAAGAATCCCCAGTGATCAACAAATTGGATGGCTAACGAAAAGCCAAAAATTAAAGAATCCTTGGCATACCGGATGACTACACAAGAAAAGTCAAAAACAATTTCAAACATAACTACTCCCCAAGGAGTCAACGCATGAACGAGATCAGTAAGACACTACCCCACAATTTAGTCCAAGGAAAGGATTTCAAAACCAGATAGGGGTTCGTACTCATCAAACCAGATGGGGGTGCATACTCATCTAGTCCTACGAAGTGGACTGAAAACCCAAACCAAATGGGGGTTCGTACTCATCAAACCAGATGGGGGTGCAAACTCATACAGTCCTACGAAGTGGACTAAAAACCAAACCAGACGGGGTTTCATACTCCTCAAACCAGATGGTGCGTACTCATCCATTCCTACGAAGTGGACTGAAAACCAAACTAGATGGGGGTTCACACTCATTAAACTAGATGGGGGATGCGTACTCATCAAGACTTACAAAAGGGGGCTTAAACCAAATCTTACAACCGATGGGTTAGTTACCGCATCGAAGAAGCATCCTGAAGGTTCACATTCATCGTCTGAAGGGTCAGCTACCATACCAAAGGAGCATTCGGAGGACAAGTCTTACAAAAGAAGACTCAAACCAGATGGGGGTTCGTACTCATCACCATAGGGTCGAAGGGAATGTCCAACCATCAAGAAGACATAATTCTTCGTCCAAAGGGTCAACTACCGCATCAGAGGAGCATCTGAAGGACAATCGGGCAAGAGGGTTAACTCCTTCACCCACCATCCGGTCTTACGACATTCGCCAATAGTCGGTCTGGTAGGTGAAGGGGGGACAGCTGTAGACCCCAAATCTTGTCCGGCCAATTAGTAGACCTCAGAAATCCTCCAGTTCGAAGATGGTTAAGGCTCCATTAGGCCCCTAGTAGCATTCACTAGGCTCCATTTAAGAAGAGGAGATATTTTTGAGAAAATAAAAATTTTAGAAAAAATCAAAAAACTGGGACGGTCGTCCCACATTCCCAGACGGTCGTCCCACCTCCATTGAACCTAGGGACGACCGTCCCACTTTCCCAGATGGTCGTCCCACCTTTCCTTGAGCCTAGGATGACCGTCCCACTTTCCTAGACGTTCGTCCCACTTGACAATTTTCTAGATGGCCATCCCGACCTACCTAGCGTGTTTTACTATAAATACGAGGCTCATTCTCCACTTTCCACACACCTTTTCCACTCTCCTTGGCTCTAAGAACCCATTTCTGGGATTTCTAAGCAACTCTAAATATTTTTATAGAGTACGAGTGATCTTTTGACACTCGGGGAATTAGATAATAATTTTGTTTGAGGGAGGAGTGATTTTGTAAAGTGCGGGACTGCCAAAAAGCGTCATTTAGTTCAAAGATTTATAAAAGCTGACTTCAGAGGTTCTTCTTCATATCTATTCTCCTTTATTGCTTTCCTTGTATGCATTAGTTATTAGGGCCATGTAGATAGCTATTTAAATTCTATAATAAATAAATAGGGTAGAAGGATAATTTTATTGTCTTTATTTTAAGAATATTCCATCATAGGGAACCCGAAAGGGGCATTATGGGGGTGTTAATACATTCCTCACACGTAACAAACTCCCTTACCTAACTCTAGTTATAATGGCCAAAGTTGGTTTTTCTTAAACCAATGCCTTCTTTTATTTTCCTTTTCCAATGTTTATGGTAACTAACTCCCTTACCCAATTCACCCCCCCCCCTCTTGAAGTCAACCTACGTTTCTAACAATTGGTATCAGAGCAGGGTTTTGAAAAATACTCAAGCCTACGCTCCTAATATTATTTTTCAATGGCTGAAAACAAATTACCTTTTTCTGAGGGTTATAGACAGACCTTCAATGTTTTGTGGTACAGATTATCCATTTTGGAAGATCAGGATGAAGATCTTTATTGAATCCATTGATAGGAATATCTAGGATGTAATTGAAAAATGTCCTCTTATTACAGAAAAAGAATGGTCCAGTTTGAATGATGATGAAAAGAAAAAATTTCAAAATGATTGCACTGCTAAGAACATTATTATATCTGCTCTTAACATGGATGAATTTTTTAGGGTATCTCATTGTCAATTCGCCAAACAAATGTGGGAAGTTCTTAAGGTGACTTATGAAGAAACAGTAGATATATGTTTGATGGCCAATCTGAATTCTCCAACCAGTAGTGTAAGTTCTGATTCTTCTATTAATTCTATGAATTATAGTTCTTTACAGGATTTTTTTAATGAAATGCATGAAGTAGCAAAAAGACTTGAAAAAGAAAACAAAAGGTTAAAAAGTATGAACATCTGGTTAGAGAACAAAATCATTCTTCTTGAAAAGAAAATTCTTGATGAAGAAACTGATGCTGAATATTTGAAAATTATTGATAATAATTCTAACTGCATGTGTAAAGATCAAAAAATTTGTGAAAATTGTCCTGAATTACAAAATAAAATTACATATCTAATAAAGACGGCTTCTAAATTTGCACAAGGTAAAGCTAATCTTGATGTTCTTCTTGATTCTAAAAAATTAGTTATTGATCGTGTTGGTATAGGTTTCACATCTTTTGTTGGAAAGAAAACTAGAGCTTTCAAAAATTACTTTTCATATAGAAAACCTAACTCATCACCATTTACTACATGCTTCTATTGTATGAAAAAAGGTCATTCTATAAAATTCTGTAAAAAAAAAAAATATGTTGTTCCAAAAGGAAGAATGAAGTGGGTTCCTAAGAAATTTGTACAAATAACTTGAAAGGACCCTATTATCTTCAAAAAGGGTACCAGATTTTGCTAATTTTTTTTGCAAGAATAGAAATCTGGAGATCTATTAGTACCTGGTCAACAAATAAGTATTCTAGATATGAAGAACATGAAATAATTTCATGAACTGATTGTTTTAATTGATATAAAACAATTTTTAATCAATCAAATTCACTTTAGAGAAATTCTGAGAAGTTGTTCGTACAATTTTAATCGATTATTCGTCGAATTAATCGATTTAAAGCTCTCGGGTTTGGAACTAATATTCTAGATCTCTTCTTTAATTGATTAAAAATGATTTACATCGAGTTAAAATCATCATTTGATTCAAAATTAATCGATTCTTTCTCATTTTAATCGATTAATATTATGTTATTATTTCACTAACCATATCTAGTACAAAATTAATCAATTATTTTTTACTTTAATCGATTATTATTTTGTACTGTTATTTCTAACCATTAATCCAGATCAAATTAATTGATTAGATTGATAATTAATCGATTAATTCATTCTTGGAAATTGCATGAGTATTCTTTAATTGCAGAAATTTGAAATTCAATTAGCAAATCAACGAAAGATTTTCAAGATTCGATTCTCTACTGCATTACACAACATTGTTGACCAATCGACCCTTATCTCTTCAAAAATATCAAAATAGCTAATGTATTTTGCACACCCACTATCCAAGACACAACCTTTGTATTCGGTCAATGGAACAGAACAAATTGGAAAAGCTGGAATCACAAACATTGACAGACTTTCGGACTTCAAAATTTATTCAATTTCAGTCTCTATTTTTCTAAATAAATCCAGGTTCTGCATCTTTTTTATATTTAGTCCCTTTTTCATCTTCTTAATACAATTCTTCTTCTTTTATCAAATCTATCTTTCAAAAGTTTGGCTAAAAATGTTCAAGAGATCAAAATCCAGTAGAACAAGGCAAAAGGGGGAATCTTCCTCTGCTACTGCAAATCAAGAAGGACATCTTGAAAATTGGTTCAATGGAGATATTGAAAAGATGAATAATTTCATTACTAATTTTAATCAAAAACAGATTGTTATTCCAAAATATATCCGGTTTGCATGGCTTAATGATGAGGGCTTCACTCCTCTAAGAAGGCAACTAAAGAGTTAGAAGCTGAAATGTTTTTGGAGTACATAGGCAATATCCAACCAGACCTTGTGAGAGTCTTCTATGCAAATCTTTCTGTTGATGGCTCCACCATCAGATCACAAGTTAAAGGTGTCAACATGATGATTACCCCTATGTTATGGGAACAAGTTGCTAGACTTCAGGATGTTAGTGTCAAAGTATCCAGAGGTAACATTTCTGAATTGCCAGATTTCAATAAAATATAGTTTTTCGACCTTGCCTCAGAGATCACGATGACTGAGTCAGGATCTTAAATGATGGTAAAATGAGGCTAGAACATAGGTTGTTGGCTTTCATTATTGCATGAATGCTCACACTTAGAGGGAGTAATCATGCTTTGCTCAATGAAGGGGATTTAGCTCTCATGTACTGCATATCAAACAATATTTAGGTTAATTGGGTTTATGTCATCAAGGATCACATGATTAAAGCAAAGAGGTTGTGTGATTATAGATTACCTTATGCTATGTTAATTAATAATTTTTTTAGATATTTTGTAGTGGATTTATCAAGAGAGTATGTGCAGACTCTAAAGGCATCCAATGAAATTGATGATGCTACTTTGAGAAAGATGGGATTTATCAAAATTGATGGGAGTGGATCTCCAAAACTGAAGATGGGATGTCAGAGGATGAGGATGAAGCCAAAGAAGAACCTGACAATGCTAAAATTCCTTCTCCTCCAGCTGCTGAGGTTCCCCAATCAATTGAAGATCACCCATCATTTGAGAACATGGAGATTATACCCTTCTATGCTCAACCTGACCATGAGACTCCTCTCTCTCAATTTGAGCAAACCATGCTCTCACAAATGGCAGAATTGCAAGAAAATTAGCGAAGGCATATGCAAATGATGTACCAACACTTCCAACAAACCAATGCTCAATTCTCCAACCCTGGGAATGAAATTGTTGACCTTTATACCAAAATGGAGGACATGCAGTTGAATCAAGGAAACCGGGATGATTAAAACAGGGTCCAATTTCTTTCTTTATTATTTTCTTTCTTCTTTTCAACTTTTCTTTTATTTTGGTCTGTAATATTTTTGTTTAACCAGTATATACTTTCAACTCTTATTATTAATAAGAACTGAATTAGAATATTACATAAATTTACATATTCTGATCATTTTAATAGATATAAAGTTGTTTTTAATCGATTAAATCCATTAACGAGATAATTCCGTATACATTATTTGTATTATTTTAATCGATTATTTTATGAATTAATCGATTAAAAGCTCTAGGTTTTTAAATTGTACATCTATAATCTATGTTTTAATCGATTAAATGTAATTTACATCAATTAATTTTACTGATTGGTGTGATCTTTTTTTATGTTGTGAGAATGCTTATTTCAAACCCCTTCTTTTCCTATTTTTGATGAAGTCAAAGAGGGAGAAATTAATATTGAAAATTCTCACTAATACAAATTATATCCAAGTGATTTCTTTTGGAGATCAAGATCATTCAAAGTAATTCAAAAGAGGTGTTTTTCTTTATCAAATAGGGGGAGACTAATAGCGATGAAGATGTTATTGAACTCTATGTTGATTGAAGATCTTAAAGATTTGATGAAGTCAAAGGATCTCTGGGTTAAAGGGTGTAATGATTAGTGAGTCTGCATCAATATTAATAGGTATAATCATTCATTCTTTTCTGCTGCATGAGGTTTCATCATTTGAAAGAATTAAATAATGCCTCTAACTGTTTTAATCTGCTAAAAACCTTTTTAATCGATTAATATGTTCTTAAGACTTGAAATTAACTTATACACTTTAAGATTAATTGATTAAAATCAGATGGAAACATTCCTAACAGAGTTTTAACTGATGTATTTTTAAAATAATAGATTAAAACTACTTAAAACATATATTGTCATTGTTTTAATTGATGCACATTCGAATTAATCAATTATTTTCATTAAAGAATTATTTGAAAACCTTTTGTCAGCATTTTAACTGATGTAACTTCGAATTAATTGATTAAAATCATTTGGGAAGATTTGAAAAGTGTTCTGTTAGTATTTTAGTTGATGTAACTTTGAAATAATCGATTAAAATCACTTGAGAAGTTTTGAAAAGTGTTCTGTTAGTATTTTAATCGATGTAACTTAAAAATAATTAATTAAAATCACCTGAGAAATTTTGAAAAGTATTTTGTAAGTGTTTTAATCGATGTAACTTCGAAATAATCGATTAAAACAACTTAGACAAGTTTTGGTTAAATTTTTTAGTCGATTAAACCATGTTTTTATCAGTTAAAATCACTTATGAAGTTTTGAGAAATATTTATAATCGATAAACTGCGAATCAATCGATTAAAATAACTTAAGAAATTTTAGTACAACTATTTTAATCGATTAAAATGCGTTCACATTAGTTAAAATAAATCTGAAAAATGATGAAGCACATTTTAACCGATTAAAAGTCATTTTAATCGATTAAATTTGTTAGGATCAAGAATTAATAATCGATTAAAAGAAGTTTTAACCGATTAATTAAACCAATTAGTCAGAAATAGTCTCTATTTAAACATATTTGCTTCAACATTTTGAACACACCTTTGAGATATGAATAAAACAATCAATAGATATTTTTTCAAGGAAAAAGTGCGCTAGTTTTTGTGAAGTTTTTCAGAGTTCTTTCTTGAGGCATTTTTGCATGTGAAGAAACTCATTCTACAGAGGAAGAATTGCATCTGCATAACCGGGTTTGGTTGTTCTAGTTTCTTCCCTTTATTTTTGTTAAATCATATTTGTATTGTGTGGGTGTTTAGAAGATTTGGGCACTGGTTCTGCAGCTGGAATTTGGTTGCAGATTGGTTCAAGAATTGGAACTTGGTTCTTGGTGAAGGTTTGGTTCAAGAACTAGAAATTGGTTCTTGGTATAGGTTGGGTGTTTTGTGATTCGGGTCAGTAATAAAATACATAATCAATCTAGTGGAACTCAATTAGAATTTGGTTGAGAACTGGATGTACCCCTGTGGTTTGGGTGAACTAGTATAATTCTTGTGTTTCTTTCTCTATTCCTATACACTCTTTAATTTTGCTTGTACCTTATACAATTCTTCTTGTGTTTCTTGGATCAATTCTTGGTTAGAAATCTCAATCTTTTGAAATAGATAAGTTGTATCCATAAAGTGCGAAAAAGTTTCAAAAGACCAATTCACCCCCCTCTTGATCTCAGCCTACATTTCTAACAATGGTGTACTTTGATGATATTCTTATCTATAGCACTTTACTTAATTTGCATGTTGATCATTTAAAATTTGTCTTGTGTGTGCTTAGAGAAGAACAATTGTATGTCAATCTTGACAAATGCATTTTTTGTACTAACCATGTTGTGTTTCTTGGTTTTGTTGTGAGTTCAAAAGGAATACAAGTGAATGAGAAAAATGTTAGGGCTATTCAAGAATGGGTTACTCCTAAATCGTGCCCGAAGTCAGAAGTTTCCATGCCTTAACAAGTTTCTATAGGAGATTTGTGAAGGATTTTAGCACATTGGTAGCACCTCTCAATGAAGTGCTCAAGAAAAATGTTGGTTTCAAATGGGGAGAGAAATAAGAATAAGCTTTCAATGTATCTCAAGGTACAAGGTAAGTTGAATAAAAGGCATGCCAAGTGGGTGGAATTTCTAGAGTAATTCCCTTATGTTATCTAACATAAAAGGGGATAAGGTAATGTTGTAGCCGATGCTCTTTCTTGGCATCATACTTTGCTTTCTATGCTTGAAACAAAATTGATTGGTCTTGAATGTTTGGAAAGCATGTATGAAAGTGATGAAACTTTTGGTGAAATTTTTAAAAGTTGTGAAAAATTTTCATAAAATGCTTTCTTTAGACATGAAGGCTTTCTTTTCAAAGAAAACAAATTGTGGATGCCTAAATGTTCTATAAGGAACTTGCTTGTTAGTGAAGCACATGAAGGAGGTTTAATGGGACATTTTGGGGTCCAAAAGACTCTAGAAACATTACAAGAACAATTTTATTTGCCTCATTCGAAAAAAGATGTGTAGAAATTTTGTGAACATTGCATTTTTGTAAAAAGGCAAATTCAAAAGTTAAGCCTCATGGATTATATACTTCATTTCCAATTCCGTAGAATCCTTGATTTGATTTATCTATGGATTTTGTTTTGGGGCTTCGAAAAACAAAAAGTGACACAGATTCAATTTTTGTGGTTGTTAATAGGTTTTCTAAAATGGCTCATTTTATTCCATGTAAAAAATTGAATGATGCTTCTCATGTGGCTAATTTATTTTCCAAGGAAATTGTCAGACTCCATGGTTTGCCAAGGAGCATTATTAGTGATAGGGACTCTAAGTTCCTAGCCCATTTTTGGAGGACCTTGTGAGGCAAGTTGGGAACTAAATTGTTATTTTCACCCACTTGTCACCCCCAAACTGATGGGCAAACGGAAGTTGTTAATAGGACATTGGAAACATTGCTTAGGACAGTTTTGTAGAAGAACTTAAAGAATTGGGAAGTTTGTTTACCCCATGTTGAGTTTCCTTACAATAGAGTTGTTCATACGATTACTAATTGTTCTCCTTTTGAGGTTGTTTATGGTTTTAACCCACTAACTCCTCTTAATCTTTTTCCTATGACTAATGTTTTAGTTTTTAAGCATACAGAAGGTTAAGATAAGGCGGACTATGTAAAAAAGCTTCATGAAAGAGTCAAAAATCAAATTGAGAAAAGAAATGAAAGTTATGCTAAGAAAGCCATCAGAGGGAGAAAGAAGGTTGTCTTCTAACCCAGAGATTGCGTTTAGGTGCACATGCGAAAGGAAAGGTTTCTAGAACAAAAGAAATCAAAACTTTAACCAAGAGGGAATGGTCCATTCCAAGTGATTGAAAGAATCAATGACAATGCTTACAAAATTGAGTTGCCCAGTGAGTATAATGTTAGTTCCACATTCAATGTGTTTGACTTATCTCTTTTTGATATAGACGGCGAATTCAATTTGAGGAAAAATCCTTCTCAAGAGGGAGAGACTGATGGGGACATGACCATAAGGAAGGGCAAGGATCCACTTAAAGGACTTGGAGGACCTATGACAAGGGCTAGAGCAAGGGAAGCAAAGGAAGCTCTTCAACAAGTATTGTCCATATTATTTGAATACAAGCCCACATTTCAAGGAGAAAAGACCAAAGTTGTGAATTGCATCATGGCCCAAATGGAGCAGGACTAATATGTCACTTTGTTTTAGTCTTTAAGTTTGTTTAAATAATGGCCCAATCCTTAGTAAAATTGGCTGACCAAATTATGTTTTGGGTTAATCAATTAATGGAATTTAGTTTGTTTTTGTTTCAAGTTGTAATAAGGGCCCAATTAGAAACTTAGGCATCAGCCTTTGGGAGACCAAGATGGTGCATAACTGATTGACTTTTGGTTGCCACAATTTTAGTTACAATAAGCCATTAAGTAGTTTTCAATTCCTAGGTTAATGGATTATTATTAGTATTTATTTGCCTCCATTATGTAGTTTTTAATTCCTAGGTTAATGAATCATTATTAGCATTTATTTGCATCCATTAAGTAGTTTTCAATTCCTCAATTAATGGATCATTATTAACATTTATTTTCCTTTATTGAGTCTTTGTAACTCTTTGGCAAAGCTTATATATAAGCTAAACCATTTTTATCAAAAATAAAAGTTCAATTTTATTCAGAAATATTAGAGTTTAACTTTTTTATCTTAGTGAGAGTGACTCTCCTAACTTCTTAAGTGATTCAAGAACCCTTGGTTGTATTAAAGGACTTTCACATCCTTTGTGAGTTTTTTCCCTTGGGAAGAGTGATTCTTTCCTTCGACCTTTCACATTTACCTCTTGTCCTTTCTTCACCAGAACCTAGAAAACTCAATTCTCCCAGATTTATTTTGCGGTCATAACTTTCATTCTACTCGTCTAAATTGAGTATTTTTTTAGCATAAATTGAAATTCAGAAGTAGAATTTTCACCTTCTTTTTGAATAATCTCAACCGTTTTATAGCTCTAGATATTGATATTTCTAAAATTCTACCAACCTTTAAACTTTCACCACTTTCTAATCCACCTTCTCACTAATTTCCTAAATTTCCTACAAGGTTTTAACCCTAAAGATCCTAAGTCAGCCCTTGTGCAAATGAGGTTCATATTACATATTTACACAACTTCTTTGCATGAAAATAATATAATTTTTAGAAGATATTTTACATGAAGCTTGGGTTGATATTAAGGATTGTCAGTCACCAGACCCCATATCAATGCTGGTTGCGGTAGCTTAACAATTTAACTTGGTTTTAGGTTCAAGTTTTGTCTCATTCATGATGAATCTATTTAAGCATGTGTCATTCACAGTTGTGAATGGTGATTGAGTTATAAATTTAGTCATATTGCATTTCCTAGATTGCAAATAATATTTGAGAAAAGTTCTTTGAAGTTATAACCATCAATCTTATTCATTAGATTTATTATGTTGCAATAAGATGGTCTTTAGTTAGGAATTTGTAGTTGATATCAATATTTGTTAGATAACATTAAGGCAGATTTCTAAACGCCATAGTGCTAGTTGTTAACTTGGCTTTAAAACATGTCATTCCTTATGCATTTAGATTTCTTATGAAATTATCAACTATAGTTTATTAATGTGACATTGTTTTTGTTCTTCTTTCATGTATATTCAATTATTCATGGTGTTGGGCTTGGTATTGATTTGGTTTAGAAAAATATTATGGGAATTGGCTTATTCATAGGTACTTTGTGGTAGTGGAGAAGACAAACTTTTATTTTTAGTTGAATGCTTACTTAAGGAGCATGTTACTTCTCAATAAATTTGAAATGATGAACTAGTTTTAATGTTTGAATGTTGTTTTAGTACTCTCTTTGCTAATGTGATATATTTAGTTGAGTACCTAAAATTGCATGCAATTTGTTCTAATAGTGAGCTGAGAGAACTTTATTTAAAGAAACATGTCAAGTTTATTAGAAAGCGTCTCATTCCAAGTTTATTCAAAGAAACATGCCAAGTTTATTCAAAGAAACATGCCAACTTTACTCTTGTGATTCCTGAAACTAAGTCACCTAGTAAAAGTTTAGATATTTATTTGTAACCTCTAATTGATAAGTTAAAAATCTTATGGAACATTGGGGTTAACACTTTTGATGCATCAAAAAAGTAGAATTTCATTATGAATGCAACTCTAATATGGATAATAAGTGATTTTTGAGCTTAAGGAATGTTGTCTGGATAGAGTACTCATGGGAGACTAGCTTGTCCCTATTGGATGGGAGATATTAAATCATTTAGATTGAAGAATGGTGGTAAACCTTGTTGGTTTGATTATTATCGTCGATTTTTGCCTATCAATCATCCCTTTCATCATGATCAATGTTCTTTTAAGAATTTGGTAGTTGACAACTCTTTACTGCCACCAGAATTGAGTGGCATAGATATATTAAATATGGTTAATCAACTTCATAAAATCATCTCTGGCTTAAAATCAGGATAACCCAACTTTGGTAAAACCCATAATTGGGTTAAGAAGAGCAAATTTTAGGAATTGCCTTATTGGTCTCCTAATATGGTTCGACATAATTTGTATGTTATGCATATTGAAAAAAATGTTTTTGATAACATCCTTAACACTGTGATGGACATAAAGGGAAAGACAAAAGATATTGCAGATACAAGACAATATTTGATATTCATATGTAAACACCTTAGATTAGAGCTGGTGGTGGAAAATGATAAGTATAAAAAACCAAAAGCAACATATGTATTGAATTTTGAACGAAGAAAAATGGTGTGTGAATAGATAAAACAACTAAAATTTCCAGATGGGTATGCATTTAACATATCACATAACATTAATGTAGATGAAGGGAAAATATATGGGTGAAAAGTCATGATTGTCATGTTTTTATGTAAAGACTAATTCCTTTGGAATTTTGTGATATGTTTCCAAAGCCTATATGGGTTATGTTAAGAGAACTTAGTTTCCTTTTCAAAGACATTTGCTTGAATACAATGTATGCTTCTGTCATGGACAATGCTAGGAGTTCTATCATTGAAATAATTTTTAAGCTTGAAAATATTTTTTCACCAACATTCTTTGATTGAATGGAACATGTGGTTATACATCTCCCATATGAAGTGAAGCACATATTTTGGATGAAATTTCTAATTTTGCTTGTATGTATTTTGATCACTACATTCAAACAAGATATACTCAAGTTTCTTCTAACAATGGTAGTGGCAAAGATAGAATTTATGAGAAGTTGTCTATTTTTAAACACCCTTATCGTCCTATTGGTAGAGGTCATAAAAGATTATTAATATAAGAACTTCATATTGTCGAGCCATATGTCATTTTAAATTGTAAAGAAGTGGAACTATATCTAAAGTAAGTTTTCTTCATAATTTCTTAAGTTATTCAATTCAGTTTGTTACAATATTACTTGTTGTGTCTATTAGGAAATTCGAGAATTCACTAAAGGATGAAAATTTCAATATCTCTAAGGATGAAATATTGGTATCTCAAGATAAATATTTCAATAGGTGGTTGAAACATCAAGTGAGTCTTTCTCTGTAGCAATCTATAGTGTATATTTTGATATTCATTGTAATAAGTGATGTACTTATGTGTTTTCTCTTTGTAATTCTCTATAGGTGAGTATAGGTCAAGTTGAGGATCCGTTGATTTGAGAGATAAGTTATGATCCATCTAAGGTTGTGACTTCTTATAATGGTGTAATAGTTAATGGATATAGATTTCATACAAAGGAGTACAAAGCTAATAAATCCACCATGAATAGTGGGATATGTGTTAGAGGATATATATATATATATATATATATATATATATATATATATATATATATATGGTGAAAATGATTTAGACTATTATGACATTGTTGAAGAGATATAGAATTGTCTTATCTTAGATATCAAAACAAAGTAATTATTTTACATTGTCATGGATTTGATCCTTTTTATGGTGTTAAAGTTGATTACATATATGGCTTAGTTGATATCAAGCATAAATTAAAGCTTCAATCAAATGAGCCATTTGTATTAGCTCAACAAGTGTATTATTATACAAGATACCTACAAAATAGGGTAGAAATAATGGTGATTGGTGGGTAGCTTGCAAGGTTAGAGCAAAATTATTTATGATTGAGACATTAAATAATGCAAATGATCTGTCAAATGAGAAAACTGTTACTGATTATTTTCAAGATGATGGATCAATGAGAATGCCCAATATTCTTGTTAATCATGAGAAGATAAAATTGTTTGATGCAAATACCTAAATGGAAAAAACAAACATGGATGATGTCAATTATTCAAAGAACAATGTGCACAATGTTGAATTCATAAATAACGATGATGAGTTCATAGATGAAGAGATGGAGTTAGATGATTCAAATAATGATTTAGATAGTTGAGACGAGGAGTGATTATAAATGAATCATTTTAAGTTTATTTAATGGTAGATATATTATGTTGAAATAAAAATAATTATTTTATGTTATTTTTTCATATTTGTATAAAAGTGACATGTTTTTTCAATTCTTGTATTTCTATGTGTAGAAACTCAAATGTCTCCTTGAGGAAGAGGGCGGGATCGATGTTTTATTACTCCATATGGTCCTACTTAATCTTTCATTAATTCTCCATAACTAGATTAATTTTGTACTCACTACGTATAATACAAATACTTGAATGATATTTTATTTATTAACTTTAAAATTATTTGAATATGATGTATTGTTCATTGTTCTTGTCTTAGTTGCTACTTCCATCCATGGACACCATCAACTGAGGTTGGTTAATCAACTAGTGGTTGTCAATCAACAACCACTATCACACCAATTGATGTTGACCAATCATATGTTTCCCCAATGTATGATAACCCATAATCTACATAGGAACCTTCAAGTGAAAATTCTTACAATGAAGTTGATAGGAGACTAATTATATTTGTGCAACAAGTTAGTAACCCGTAAGTAAAACTAAACTTAATTATCAGTTATTAAACTTTATATTACTAAATCATAATTTATACATTGAGAATGTTAAATTGTAGGAGGAGGTTTGTTCCTGATTCAGTGACTCGAGATATTATATTTAAGTTACTCATGAGAATACCTAATCCAACATCAAATTGGAAAAATTATTTTTTTGATATGAAAGTAAATTTATTCAATGATTTTATGATTTGTAATTATTGTGTTAAAGTACTTAAATAGTTTTGCTTTAACTTTTGTATTAAGCAATGAATTTATATAATTTTTATTAGTGTAGAACAAGTATTGTTTTGCATGAACTTATGATCAGAGTATTGTAAGAAAGGTTTAGAATTTGACATGCATGGATCGATATTTTGACTCTTTAGCTAAGGCAAGGAAAAAGGAATAAGAAAAGACAAATTTAGATAATATTCAAGAGTGAGAGGGTCTTGGACCAAGAAGTATAAGGATTGAAATGTGGGATGGATTAGTAGACATATGAGCAACAAAATAATGAAAAAAGAAGAAGTCTATTGCAGGTAAGACCAATAGGGCTGCCAAGCTTGATGCCATGATACACATTGGAGGGTCAAGAAGCTTTGGACAATACTTGAAAAAAAAATTGTATTCATACTTTACACACTTAATACATTTGATCCTATTATAATGTATGTAAAGTAAATATAATATAATTGAAACCATATAATTGTTAATCAATATTGATTACTATTTATAAATTGAATATTATGTTTGATGTTAACATGATATAACCTTTATGATGTGTTTCTTACATTGTATATTGTTGTATGAATATTGAATTGTATATTGCTTCACAGGAAGAAGAGAACAAATGTCTTATTTCTTATGGTGAGCTATATAACAAAGTTCATAAAAAGAAAGATGGTCAATATGTGTCTAACAAAGCAAATAAACTTATTATAAGTGTGTATATTTTATAAATATTAAACTTTGTTTATTTATAATATTGTTGAAATATTGATTTGATGTAGGAATCATATGAAAATGCTAAGTACTAAAAAATATGTGGAAAATACATCAAAACATCTTATAGTTGATTCTAATGTTGGGATAAAGACCGCTTGTGAAAATAAAAAAGGTAGAATTTATGGTATTGGTTAGAGTTTGGATCTTGGCATTGCTTCACATGTTTCATCTTTATCGGTTGAAGATCTCTTTTCCCAAAATCCTACCACACCTCTTATTGAAGAAATGACTACCTTAGCTATGCAAATGTCTATTTTGCAAGAGCAGAGGCAAACACAATTGCAAGCACAAACTAATATGCAAGCATTGATGCAAGCACAAATGAAGAAACAAGTACACATGCAAACACTTATTCAACAACAAATGCAAGAAGAAATATAGTCTTTTACGAAAGATTTATTATCTACCTTAAAGAAACAAGGATGAAAATGTGTTTTCAAAAATAAAATAAAAAACTTGGTTTCTATTTTAATTATGTTGATCTAGTACTTTTTAGTTGATACAATACTTTTTAATAGAAATATTATTTTCGTTATGTTTTAAATGTTTGACACATCACTTTGACTATGTTTAACCAATACTTTTATTTTGAAAGCTAATAAGTTTTACTTTTTTTTGTCAAAATTATGCGTAACTATTTTAATATTAAACATTTGCTATTATAATGTTGTGACAAATTTTATACAAAATAGAGGCAAATTTTACTACGTTAAAAGTGATAAATTAGCATGATTACCTACAGATTAGTGGGGGATTAACTACAAATTAACAAGAGACAAATTGTGAAGAATGAGCTATAAATTAATGTTAGACAAATTGTGAGGGATTAGCTACAGATTAGCGAGAGACAAATTGAGAGGAATTAACTACAGATTAGTGAGAGATAAATTGCAAGGAATTAACTATGGATTAGAGATAAACAAATTGTGAGGGATTAACTATAGATTAGCAAGAGAGAAATTATGAGGGATTAGCTAAGGATAAGCGAAAAACAAATTGGGAGAGATTAGTTTTAGATTAGCTAGAGACAAATTGCAAGAATTAACTACGCATTAACGATAAACAAATTGTGAGGGATTAATTATGGATTATCTAGGGAAAATTGCAACAATTTAACTTGTCGATAGTTACAAATTTGTGAGATCAATTAGCGAGGAAAGGACAAAACTTCACCATTTAAATTAACAAAGGACTTAGCGACAGATTAACGATAAAATTTGTTACAAAATTAAGAGAATACACACTACTACAAATAAGGCCTTCAACGTCGGTTCGAGAACCGACGTGGAAAGTTATCAGACTTTCAACGTCGGTTAAATAGAACCGACGTTGAAAGTCTTATTTTTCAAATCAAATTTTTTAATTTATTTCCAACCCCTCTATTTATCTAGAAATTCCCCCTCTCTTTTATATTATATTTTTATTAGGTCCCTCTCTCTTTTATATTATATTTTTATTATTTATCATATTTTTTATTTATCATATTTTTTAAAGTTTAAAGCATTACCAAATTATTTTTTTGTCACTCGACAGGATTCGAACCCAGCACCTTAGTGTTGGAGGCCGATACTCCAACCACTAAACTACTCGAATTTTTTGATAGTAACTTACAAATAAATTATATTTATATACAAATAAATATATATCCGTGTAAATATATAAATACAAATATATTTATATATTTTGATATATTTAAATAATTATATATTTATATATTGGATGTGAGGGCACGCTCGAAGGTGAAAGTGTGTGTCGAGTGGGTTTTCAAAATTTGATGCCAAATTTGTGAGCGAGTCTCTTTATATGGGTTTGTAATTTAATGACATAATATAATATTTATAATTTATTTATATAATGATATAAAATAAATTTGGGAAACGCATCATTCGCTCAAGTGACACATTCGCTCAAGCAAAAATACCAATTTTCGCTCAAGCTAGGCTTGAACGAGTGAATTTCTGTGAGCTTTAACGTATTTTCACTTAAGCGAGAGTCAATCTCACTTTCACCCTCGATCGCGCCCTCACATCCAACATAAAAATATATAAATATATCAAAATATATAAATATATTTGTATTTATATATTCTATATTTATATATTTACATGGATATATATTTATTTGTATATAAATATAATTTATTTGTAAATTATTATCAAAAAATTATAGTAGTGTTGGAGTATCAATTTTGAACTCTATAAAATACTATATTCGAATCCTATCAGCTGACAATTCTCTAACTTAAGTGAATTTTTTACCGAAAAAAATAAAAACACTTTCCAGTAAAATATATATAAATAAATATATATTTACACTGATATTTATTTGTATATAAATATAATTTATTTGTAAGTTATTATCAAAAAATTATAGTAGTTTAGTGGTTGGAGTATTAGCTTTCAATTCTAAAATACTCGGGTTCGAATCCTGTCGTGACGATTCTCTAACTTAAGTGAATTTTTGGCTGAAAAAAATAAAATCACTTTCCAGAAAATATAAATAAATATATATTTACACGTAATATATATTTATTTGTATATAAATATAATTAATTTGTAAGTTATTATCAGAAAATTACAGTAGTTTAGTGGTTGGAGTAACAACTTTCAACTCTAAAGTACTCGGATTCGAACCCCGTCAGTGACAATTCTCTAACTTAAAAGAATTTTTGGTGAAGACACATTCAACGTCGGCTCATCAGGGAACCGACGTTGAATGTGTCAATAAAATGACATTCAATGTCGGCTCATCCGGAACCGACGTTGAAAGTGTCCATACAAAGACTTTCAACGTCGGTTCATCTAGAACCGACGTTGAATGTACTTTCTACGTTGGTTGACTTTGAACCGACGTTGAAAGTGTCCAACATTCAACTTTCAACGTCGTTTTTTAACCAACCAACGTTGAAAGTGTATTTAACGTCGGCTTAGCTTTAACCGACGTTAAATGGCGACGTTAAAAGCATATTTTGTAGTAGTGACACCTTTCTAATTAGTTATTTGGATTTGGCGACAGACTATTCTATAGTTAATCCGCAACTAATCTATTACAAAATATATTAGCGAAGGATTAACTACAAAATAGCTTTGGAATATGTCATAGCTAATGTGCAGATTTCTTGTAATAATTTATAAATACTTATATGCTTATAAAATATAGCCAAGCATAAAAAATGTTGTAATATTTATTAAATAACATATCTATATCTATATAATTACATAAAATATATAGACTTACATAATTTTATTTAGAACATTACGTACCCTTACATATAAAATTAACAATACTTGAAACTTATAACTTGTTGCCTCCACTAAGTTTACAAAATCTTTATTATTACTTAAATGAATGACCTATATAATAAAAATCACAATAAGTGAGTAAAATTTATTATAATTTTCATGAATCACATAGCACAATAATCAAAAGCAACATAACACTATATAATAAAAATATTACGAATTTTGTTATATTAAGATATACAAATATTGAACTATATAATAAAACTCTAAAACTCGATTTTATGAACTTTAGTAAAAATAAATAAATCAAAGAGATATTTTATTTCATTGCTTCATTGATAACTAATTATCTATGTATTATTTAGGGTTGATAATTTAAACATAATTTTAAGTTTTGATTGTAACACTACAAGAAAATCACGTATTACACGATGATATTTACTCGACGGATTTGTAACCGTTGGAAAATAATTATTACCGACTGAAATTACCGACGGATATAAAATATTTGTGGAATTTGATCTTACCGACTGGATATATCTCGTCGGTAAAATAATAATTAGTTACCGATGGATATATCCGTCGATAAATCCGTCGTTAATTTACAGATGAATTTATCGACTGATATATCCGTCTGGTAATTTTGTCGATAAATTATTAATTAATTATCGACGGATATATCCGTCAGGTAAATCCATCTGTAAATTACCGACGGATATTTCCAGTCGATAAATATTCAACTAATTAAAAAATTAAATATTTTTTATTTAATAATTTAATTTAATCATAATTAGATTAATTTATAATAATTTCTTAAATTAAATAATTTTAAAAATAAATATATAAATATATATAAATATATATAAATATATATAAATATATAAACATATAAACATATAAACATATAAACATATAAACATATAAACATATAAACATATAAATATATAAATATAAAAATATATAAATATAAATATATAAATATATAAATATAATTTATTTGTAAATTATTATCAAAAAATTTTGGTAGTTTAGTGGTTGGAGTATCGGCCTCTAACTCTAAGGTACTGGGTTCGAATCCCGCCAATGTTGAAACCTATAAAAATGTAATAAGGAAAAATAATTAATAATAAATAATAAAAATATAAAGAAAATAATAAATAAGTTATATAAGTAAAATATTTAATAAATAATAAAAATATTATCGACTAATTTTCAATTTATTGTAGTGTAAAGCGCATTATGTCCTACTTTGACATATAAATGTGTAGTGTGAAAGTATATATCATACGAGAAATGATACTTTGACAACCCAATTTTATACAACTTTAACAAACAACCCACTTTTAATATTATAATAATAATTTTAACTTGTTTTCATTTTTATTAAATCTCTTTCATGATTATTATATTAATAAAATGGGTTGTTTTTTGAGTTGTTTGTTGTTATGGTTGTCAAAATATCAGCACCCATATCATACCCAATACATGTAAGCATAGTTCTGATATATTATAGTAACTTTTCTTGGGGTAGGTAGAGCATACTCTCACTACAAATAGTACTAGTTCCTCATCCTTTTGTTCGTGATGGCTACAAAATCACTAACCTTCCTTTTCATCAGGGAATGCAACATATCTTAGGGTCCCCAAACACATTGCCAACATGTTTGCCAGGTCATGTAGTCTCTCGATATGGGCAATTGTTGATTGACAATACGCTGCATGAATACAATGTCCGTGCATTTTGTCCCTATGGCCAAAAAGCACAATGAAGAGTCTAGTCAGAAAATGAACGAATAAAAGTGATTTTAGTCACTTATTACTAACTAATCATGTACATGAAGTTGTGTTCACTACCTTACATTTCTCCAAGGTCACCAAGATCATCTCTAATCTTCCATAGCACAGTGTATCTTTCTAGTTTATCAACACCTACCTTGGTAATTGTAAATGACACTAACATTAAATGTTCACATATCCCTTACTTTTTTTCATAGCACATGCCCATAGAACTCAATAATTTTATCTTAGCGTCATCCAAATTCGAAGACTATTCAAATTTTTAATCGCTTATCATTTATACATATATTATGCCATAATAATCTCAGTCATATTTATGTTAACAAACAAAGTCAACATCCATATTTTATAAATTATTATAAAAGAACTTCATAATCACACTAAATCACATATTTGCTATTGTAGCATATCCCCTTTAATTAAAATTTCACCATTTCATAATTTGTTGGTTCAATATAGAAAAATAAATTGTTATATTAAAAACTCAAAACAAAATTTTATATAAAAAACCTAGGATAGACAAATTTATACAAAATTAAGAAATTTTGTTTGATTTGTAACTTCCCCTATACAAATTTGATTAAGATGATCTTTAGATCAAACCCAAGGTTTTCATACCCAATGAACTCATAAAACTTATTTTGATCATAAATTCTTCTAGAAAATTATGTTTTAGGTGTTCTTTAGATAAAATCTTCCATTTCATACCCAATGAAATCACTTTTGATGTTATAAGTTCAAGAAAATCAACACCTAGGTGCAAACAAAACAAAACAATTTTTGAGATTACAAAGAAAAAAAAAAAAACAAATGGAATATTAGAACTTAGAGTAAACTCCCCTTTCCTTAAAATATCTTAAATTTTGTCGGGAGAATTATTAATCATTAAATTGGAAAGATAATTAGACGAAGAAGTAATTGTTGGAAAAATTTGTGTCATGTATATATATGATACATAATTTAAATGTGTTAGGGTCATTATTTATTAAGCCAAATAATAAAGTGATCTGACTAAATTAAAAATTTTGGCTAAAGACATATGTCATGAAAATAAAATTGTGTAGAGACCATAAAGCAATTTCTAATTTGATGAGGGGCCAAATTAGAAATACTAAAACTTAAGTAATTAACCTAATTCTGGTTATTTTAAGGGGTCATGGTCCCCTTCTGGGAGCACACAAACAGAGCATAAGTTTCACTCTCGTTCCTTTCTTTCTATCCCCATCAAGAGAGAAAATCAAGAGGGAAATATAGGTGCTCTTCAGGTGGAAGACCATAAGATCAATATAGTGCTCTACAAAGACATTATCATTATGGCTATTTCAGATATGTTTTCGCATTCAGTTTACAACATGTTTATCAGTATGAGATTACATTTATGTTTGATCGTTAGAATCAAAATCAGGATTATAATTAATTACAGTTTAACTAACAAGTGGTATCAGAGCCGCCCATACTTGATTCATGTCTGTCTTAGGAAATATTTGAAAATTCATATTCTGTTTAATTTATAAAATCCCAATTACCCTGAACCCTAAAATTTAAATTTGGGGGTAACATCCCCAATCTGATTTTGCTCGCTGATGGAACCGTGGAGGAAGCTATGGATTCTTCTTCTTCTTCGTTTTTTCCCTTTTGTTTCAGTTTAAGTTTCAAGTTTTACTGAAAAGAAATAGTGTTTCAAATTTCAATCTTTCTTGTATTGGGTTCTCTGTTCTTTTTTAATCTTTTGTTTTTGTTTTTGTTTTTATTTAATTTTATGGGTTTTGTTTTCATTTTTTTTTCATGGTGGATATGGATGAGTTTGGAATTTGGGGTGGTGTTTGGGGAGTTCCCAACACAGAGGATCTTAGGTAACTGGTGAATATTTCCACAGGTGTGGCTGTTATTATTTTATTGCCTTTATCCTCTAAGGATTTAAGGGAAGTTGATATTAAATTCCCTGCTTAGGGTTTGAGTGATTACTGTTTAATCCCTTTTAGGGTTTAGAGCAGTGTGTTAAAGAGGGTCATATCTATCTCTATTTCATCCCTAGTGTGATTTTAAGGAGATGTTCATCCTTTATGTATTTGTGGAAAATGAGGTGTTTTTCATCCTTTGATTTGTTCAAAGGAGGTGTTCATCCCTAATGGGATTCTAGGGAGGTGTTCATCCTTAGTGGAATTCTTATGAGGTGATTATCTTTTGAATTAGTTTGCAAATATTAAATATTTGGTTTTGTTATATAAATATAATATTCAAATTTTTTGGTAGTTTAATATTTTTTTTGTGAGCAAATTGAGTCAAGAAGTCACCAAAGTAACCTCTCTTGAATTGAGCAGTTCATGAAAAATATTGAATGTTATTGTTTGTGTATATTCATGCGAGTATTAGTTGACCCAAAGGAAGATTAATATTTGGCCGAATTGCATACACACTTGTAATGATAAACATGTGATAATTATAAGGATTTGCTTTGTCGATGATAAATCAATCCAAAGATTGGTTTGTTGTTGGACATGCTTTATTGTCAATGTTTGATTATTACAACAAGATACCTCTAGCAGTTAATATTACTATCCAAAGACTTGATATTGATGGTGCATTGGGTGTCTTGAGATGGGTTAAACCATTATTTGAATATATATTTATAATTATTTATTTTTTATATAATGTGAGCATAATTAGTTTATTTCTCGTGTTCTAAATTCAGCTACAATTGCTTTTGTATCTACCAATTTAAATTTTGTTCCAATCCTCAAAAGTATGTTTCCCTCTTTGGTCTGTTCTGAAGTCAATTTAGCGCCAGTACCTAGTAACACTTGGTGGTTAGACTCAGGTGCAACTACTAACATCAATGTTTTTATGAAGGGTTGCCTAAGCTACTGGAAGCCAATTGATCCTTAAAAAAAAGGATATATGTTGGAGATGGAAAATCGGTAGAGGTGGAAGCTATAGGGCATTTTAAATTGTTATTGAGTACTGGTTTTTATTTGGATTTGAAAGAAACTTTTGTTGTGCCGTCATTTAGACAGAATTTGGATTCAGTTTCTTATTTGGACAAATTAGGTTATTTGTGTTTATTTGGAAACAATAAGTTCAGTTTGTCTTTTAATTCATATATTGTTGGAACTGGTTCACTTTTGGCTTATGATAATCAGTATTTACTTGATATTGTGGTCACCTATAATGAAACCCTTAATACAGAATCACATGGTACTAAACATAAAATTGAAAATACTCACTCAGGTGCATTATGGCACAAGTGCTCAGGTCACAATCGAATCTTGGCGCTTGAGTTTGTATTACACTCTTAAAGATATGATAAGAAGTATGATTTGTCATTCCACCTTATTGGAGTCACTCTGGGGAGAGGCACTAAAGACGACAACTTATATTCTAAGCAGAGTACCAACTAAAGCAGCTACCAAAACACCTTACGAACTTTGGACTGGACAACAACCTTGTCTGAAGTATTTCCATGTGTGGGGATGTCCAGTTAAGGCAAGGCCTTATAAGCCAAATGAAAAGAAATTGGACTCCCGAACAGTAAGTAGTTATTTTATTGGTTATGCTGAAAGATCCAGGGGATATAAATTTTATGATCCCACATTAAAGACAATTTTTGAGACGGGAACTGCTACATTTTTTGAGGATATTGAATTTGGGGGGAAGAATAAAATCAGGAACTTTGTCTAGGAGTAAGAATCGGTAACAATTTCATAACCGATTCAAACAGTTACTTTTGATAAAGTAAGTTCGGAACCTCCACAAGGCATTGTTAATGAACCCCTTACTCAAGATGATTTGGTTGTTCATGAAGAACAAACTCAAGATCCTCAAGAACCTGTGCATCATGAGCCAATAACTATGCGGAGATCCACTAGAGAAAGAAGAAGTGCTATTTCGGATGATTACATGGTATTTCTTTCGGAACATGAGGAAAACAATGATATAATGGAAGATGACCCAGTTAACTTTCGTCAAGCTATGCAAGGTTCTAACTCTCAAAAGTGGATTGAAGCAATGAAGAAGGAGTATAAGTCCATGCAAGACAATAAGGTTTGGGAACTTTTCCCATTACCAGAAGGTATGAAACTCATTGGTTGCAAGTGGATATTTAAGACCAAACGGGATTCTAAAGATAAGCAACTACCAAAACACCTTATGAGCTTTGGACTGGGCGACAACCTAGTTTGAAGCATTTCCATGTGTGGGGATGTCCAACTGAGGCAAGGTCTTATAAGCCAAATGAAAAGAAATTGGACTCTCGAACAATAAGTAGTTATTTTATAGGTTATGCTGAAAGATCCAGGGGATATAAATTTTATGATCCAACATTAAATACAATTTTTGAGACGGGAATTGCTACGTTTTTTGAGGATATTGAGTTTGGGGGGAAGAATAAAATTAGGAACTTTGTCCTGGAGGAAGAATCGGTAACAATTCCAGAACCGATTCAAACAGTTACTTTTGATAAAGTAAGTTCGGAACCTCCACAAGGCATTGTTAATGAACCCCTTACTCAAGATGATTTGGTTGTTCATGAAGAACAAACTCAAGATCCTCAAGAACCTGTGCATCATGAACCAATAACTTTGCAGAGATCCACTAGAGAAAGAAGAAGTGCTATATCGGATGATTACATGGTATTTCTTTAGGAACATGAGGAAAACAATGATATAATGGAAGATGACCCAGTTAACTTTCGTCAAGCTATGCAAGGTTCTAACTCTCAAAAGTGGATTGAAGCAATGAAGGAGGAGTATAAGTCCATGCAAGACAATAAGGTTTGGGAACTTGTCTCATTACCAAAAGGTATGAAACTCATTGGTTGCAAGTGGATATTTAAGACCAAACGGTATTTTAAAGGTAATGTGGAAAGGTATAAGGCTCGTCTGGTAGCTAAGGGCTATATCCAAAAGGAAGGGATTGACTTTAAATTCTCTTTCTCTCTAGTTTCATCGAAAGACTCTTTTAAGACAATCATGGCTCTTGTAGCACATTATGATTTGGAGCTTCATCAAATGGATGTCAAGACGGTGTTTCTCAATGACAACATTGATAAGACAATTTGTATAGTACAACCAGAATATTTTGTGCAGGGAGATCCAAAGAATATGGTTTGCAAACTAAAAAAATATATTTATGGACTAAAACAAGCATCTCGTCATTGGTACTACAAATTTCATCAAGTAATTCTCTCATTTGGCTTCAAAATGAGTATTGTTGATGATTGTGTGTATCACAAGTTTAAAGGGAGACAAGTTTAGTTTCAATCAGTGCCCAAAGGGGAATTTGGAAATTAAGGAAATGAAAAAGATTCCCTATGCATCAGCTGTAGGGAGTTTGATGTATGCCCAAGTATGTACGCGTCCAGACATAGCATACATAGTTGGGGTTCTAGACAGATATTTAAGCAATCCAAGAATGGACCATTGGAAAGCAGCAAAAAGGGTCATGAGATATTTAAAGAGAACAAAAGATTATATGCTCACATACAGGAGGTCAGACCAGTTTGAGATCGCTGGGTTTTCTGACTTGGACTTTGCAGGATGTCAAGATAGTTTGAAATCCACTTCAGGTTACATTTTCATGTTGGCAGGTGGTGCGGTTTCTTGGCGCAGTGTCAAGAAAACCCTTACAGCTTCATCCACTATGACAACAAAATTTGTAGCATGCTATGAGGCATCAAATCATGGAATATGGCTGAGAAATTTTGTCACAGGGCTGCAAATTGTGAAAGGCATTAAAAGACCACTTAAGTTATATTGTGACAACAAATCAACTATATTGTTAAGGAAAGAGTACAGAGTGGACAGATTTTCATAGAACACTTAAGGACAAACTCCATGATAGTAGATCCTCGAACTAAAGGACTTCCACCCAAGGTCTTTCATGAGCATGTTGCTCACATGGGTGGTTTACAATTTGAGGAATTTGTGGTTGAGTGAGAGTTAGTCACTTTCATATATTTTATGTTCTATGTTTAATCTCATGTATGTATACATTAATTATTATTTTTTTGGACATAATTGGTCATCTATAGATATGCGATTTTTTCGTTCATTCATTACACTTTGTACATTAAGGTTATTATATCGATCTCGATAAGTTAAAGTTTGGACCAGTTAAAAATAGACGTGTACAGATCACCTTCACGTAATTTTTCATGCTACACATTTTATGATGAATCCATGTCATTTGGTTATGTCAGGATGAGTAATCATTGTTGGTTTTAGTTGCGATGATGCAATAAAAAACTGGTTTGGTTCTATATCCTGATATGATTAATGGACAGGACTTTTGGAGTATGTTAAAGGAATATAATGGCAATTTTGAGCTCATAAAGTCTAACACATTTGTAAGGTCGTAAGGACATATATATTTGTGACCAGTGGGAGATTGTTGGCAAAATTTGGGTCATGTATATATATGATACATAATTTAAATGTGTTAGGGTCATTATTTATTAAGCCAAATAATAAAGTGATCTGACTAAATTAAAATTTTTGGCTAAAGGATTATGTCATGAAAATAAAATTGTGTAGAGACCATAAAGCAATTTCTAATTTGATGAGAGGCCAAATTAGAAATACTAAAACTTAAGTAATTACCCTAATTCTGGTTATTTTAAGGGGTCATGGTCCCTTTCTGGGAGCACACAGACAGAACATAAGTTTTGCTCTCGTTCCTTTCTTTCTATCCCCATCAAGAGAGAAAATCAAGAGGGAAATACAGGTGCTCTTCAGGTGGAAGACCATAAGATCAATATAGTGCTCTACAAAGACATCATCATTATGGTTAATTCAGGTACGCTTTCGCATTCAGTTACAATATGTTTATCAGTATGGGATTACGTTTATATTTGATCGTTAGAATAAAAATCAGGATTATAATTAATTACAGTTTAACTAACAGTAATATAATGATACTTGTATTTATTTTATCGTGAGTGAAAGTGAGAAGTGAGACTTCTCTTTGTAGAGGCTTTTTGCCCATAGTACTAACTCCCTTGACTTTAATTATGTCATGTGTATGGTTGCGAGTGTAAACCTAAGGGGTGATGGAAGAAGAGATGAGATAAGTCTCACAAATTTTACTATGATTACTTCATTCATGTGGATGACATGGATCAATTAAAAGTGACCCATATGATCATGAATAAGCTTTGGTAATTATCATGGTAAGCCTAATCTCACATTGGGAAAAGTGTATGACTATAGGTTAAGGGAATAAAAATCTCCTTAACCATTACGACACTATAATGATGAGTAGATTCTTTGGTTTATTCGTTCTTTCAAACTTTCTCTTGGTTCTTAATGTGTCAAGTGCATGTATGTGATTGGATACTTACAAATTATCTACTTTCCTTAAATTAAGGTAGATCTAAGTAATGAGATAAAGTTAATTTTGCTCATGTTACCTTACCTAATTGGATTATATGGACCAATCAAAAGAAGATGAGAAAGGAATGACATGGTTATGGAGGGTAATTTGGGTATCATAATTTTTTCCTCATGATTACCTTTTCAAGTGGTTGTTATGAACCAATAAAAACAAAGAGAACCACATGGTTACAGATTTATTTTGTCTTAGGTCAAACTTAATGGGCTTTTTGTTTAAGGACATCTTACTACCATTTACACTTACTAATCTAATTTAGGTAATGAATATCAATACACAAATTCCAAAATATTTCTATATATTTGACTTAAAATGTTTGTAGTCCAACATGTTACAATTCTCTCATCCTTTTAGGAATTTCATCCTTAAATTCTCTAATTCTAAAATAGTAAGGATATCTATCCCTCATGTTTTTGTTGGGTTCTCATGTAGCATCTCCTTCATTATTTGAACTCCGAATCACCTCCACTCACTAGTGCAAAAATGACATTTTACGTCACCCAATTATCGTCACATGTCAAAATATTTGACGTAAATAAAACGCGGTGGCAATTTTGTAAATAAGAGGTGAAACTATTACATCGCATATTTTAGGAGGTGACGTAAAAAACCTCTTTTACATCGCACCTGGTACAGCGAGACGTAAAAGAGGACTTTATACGTCGTGTGGGGGGTGCGCGACGTAAAAAGTGATACTTTTTACATCGCGCACCCCCCATATGACGTAAAAAGTATCACTTGTTACGTCGCGCACCCCCCACGTAACGTAAAAAGCCATCTTTTACATCACGTACTAGGGTGTGTGACGTAAAAAGTGCCTTTTATTCTCTTCTAGACCCACTCCCGCATCTCGATTATTTTGGCAGTTAAGAACATCAACATTGTGTCTCATTTTACGAATTTGACATTTCTCCCCGATTGGATTCGAGTTTGAAATCGTTTTCGTGTTTACTTGAGGTTAGTGTTCTATGTCTCCTGATATATGTTCAAATTGAATCTGTGATTGTTTTTAGGGATCTCAATCACGTCATTGCATGAATGTCTCCACTGGATTGTTATTGGAATGTCATTATTTTGTTTGAGTGTATTTTCGGTTTACACACTCCATTTACGTTCTTTGTTGTTTGTATATTAATTTATTTTTAAATATAAATTTTGAATATCTAGGAGTGACGAAACTTTATAACATAATATGAATCGAAGTTGGATGAATGTCCGTCGTATTAGTGAAGAGTACGAAAGGGAGTTGATGAATTTTTGAAATTTGCTAGTGAAAATGGAAAAGATATTGAATAATATATGACTTTTTTTCATTTAGAATCATGTCTAGAACTAATGTTCTAAGTGGAAAACCCAGAACAAAGACTTTGCAGTTCATTTATCCTAAGGTTAGAAACTTATATAATAAGTGAATACCATAATTATTGTTTTTATTTAAATTTTGAAAATAACATTATATTTTATTCATCATTTCAGTGAAATAAGCAAACAAACTCATTTGAATGTGGTTACTATGTTATGTATTGGATAAGAGCCATAGTTTGTGCGGGTATAACTGATTCTTGGACGGAGGTAATTGCTTTCAACATTAGTTAAGTTTATTTAACTTTATGTGTTGCATGTTTACAAGAGTCAAATTAATGTTTCAGGTATTTCAAGATTCATCTCCATTGCCAGAATATGATATCACACAAATTAGAGAACAATGGACAAGGTTTTTCGTTTAACAATTCTAGTACTTAATTTTTTAGGTTATTGTTCATATTATATTGTGTGTATTATGTAGTTTAGGTAGCTTAGTTTGTACTAACTTTTAGTTTGTAATAGACTTTAGTTTGTAGGTTATTGTTTGTATTATATTGCTTTATTATGTTGTTTGAATTATATATAATATTATATTTTTTAATTACATAGCTAAAGAAACCTAAACCTCTAGACTGTCTAGTTATAATATATATTTGCAAGTTTTGGTTGTAAGACAAAATAAACCCAATTTTTTTTTAAAAAGGAGCAAATTTATGTCGCATATTGGTATACGCGACATAAAATTACGTTGCATATACCAATATGAGACATAAATTTACATCGCATATTGGTATATGTGACGTAAATTTACGTCGCATATACCAATATGCGACATAAATTTACGTCGCGTATACCAATACATGACGTAAATTTGCTCCAAATTTTTTAATTTTTTATACTTTTTACGTTTGTTTAGTTTAAATGCAACATAAATTAACGTCAGGTCTCGATAACTGACGTGAATTTACGTCGGGCTAAGGGTCCGACGTAAATTTACGTCTCCCATTCTAACGTCAGTCTTAAATGCGACGTAAAAAATCCAAAATACCTGACGTAAAAACCCCTTTTTGCACTAGTGACTAAATGCATTCTATTTCCATGAAGTTGCTTGATTTATTAATCAATTACCTCGACAAGATTCACCTTATAAATTAAAATATCATGAACTTGGACAAGATTTAGTTTATACTTTCTAAGTTGAGACACATAGAATACAAGATGTAAGTTTGATAGATTAGGTGGCGAAATTATATGATAAGTTATAAAACAAATTCATTTTAAAACTTTGAAAGGTCCTACAAACTTAGGGGATAAATTTCTAGACTTCAACACCCTTTTCATTCCAACAGTTGGTAAAACATTAAAAAATACATGGTCTTTAACTTTGAATTATAGTGGTTTCCTCCTTTCGTTATAATAACTCTTTTATCTATCTTGTGTAGCCTAAGTTTTCTCCCTAATCATCTTAACTTGCTCGTTTAATTTTTTTAACACATTAGTGCAAGTAATAAGAGGGTTTTGTAGTTTCTTACTAATACAATGGTGTTTTACATTTCCTCCCATATTGGGATTCATGAAGTTCCATCCCAATACTAGGGTGGAAACTATTGGTGGAAGTGAATTCTATTAAAGGTAGGCATCCGTCCTAAACTCCTTGTTCTATCACACAAGTTTGTAACAAATCTTCCAAGGTATTATCCTTTCAATCTATCATTTTGTGGATGATAGGATGAATAGTTTGGTTCCCAATGCTTTTCATAAACTCTCCTAAAACCTTGAAGTAAACCTCAACTCTTGATGAAACACTATGTTGGTGGCAACTTCTTGTAGCCATACTATCCCTTTGATATACAAGTTTACTAATTTTCTAACTTGTATGTAATGTTTATTAGGATAAAGTGGCCAATTTTGGTCAGCTTTTCCACAATCACAAATATGGCATCATGATTATATTGAGTCTTTAGTAAATCTAATACCAAATCTATTAAAATACTATCTCATTTTCACACTCAAATTTGGCTACATCCTTTTTCATTCCATACCATCAAAAATTCTTCTTTATATTTTGATGCATCTTCATAGATCCTAGGTGGAAACTTATCTTGCTTTTGTGTACTTCTTCCAACACCGACTATTTTAAGTCATTGATTTGTGGTATGCAAACTTGATCTTTAAACATGATAATTTCGTTTGCATCTTGCTAAAATTCCAAGGGTTTTCGAAACTTGGTTCAATTTTGAAGTTTAAAACACATATTTGACTGAAATAATCGATTATCTTGAGTGTTAATCAATTATTCCATAGCCAAAATAGCAGGGAACCCAAAACAGCTCAGTTTAATCGATTAAAACAGCCCAGTTAATCGATTAATCCAGTATGTTTTTGATAAAAATGAGTTTTTAGAACCTTTAAAGAGTAGACTATGTGCTGGCTATCTTGGACTCTAATATTAGAGACTCAATCATGAAAACAGAGTTATTACATAACATTACAAGTCCTTTGTTCTTGAATCATCATCAAAATCAACAAGTTTCATATCGATATATGTTCAACATTCATATCCTTGTATGTTTCAACATCTTATATACAAGAGGACACTACAAGAAAAAATTATTTTACCTCCTCCTTTATATTATTATTTGTTACGTTCTTTAGAAGTTTGTCATTGTCAGTGATTCGAACCCTGTACCTTAAAGTTAGAGGATGAAACTCCAACCACTAAACTACTAGGATTTTTCAATAATAACTTACAAATAAATTATATTTATATACAAATAAATGTATATCCGTATAAATATATAAATATAAAATCTATAAACACAAATAAATTTATATATTTTAATATATATTTAAATATTGATATATTTATATATTGATATATTGATATATTTATATATTTATATATTTATATATTTATATATTTATTTATATCTTTATACATTTATATCTTTATACATTTATATATTTATATATTTAAGAAAAAATTAAAAAATTAAATATTAAATTTTAAAAATAATATTATATTTTTAAAAACAAATATTAGAAAAAGGTTTAAAAATATATATAAATTATATTTACATGTACAAAGATATATATATTTATATCTTTACATATTTATATATTTATATCTTTATTTATTTATATCTTTATATATTTATATATTTACATATTTATATATTTATATATTTATACATTTATATCTTTATACATTTATATATTTATATATTTAAGAAAAAATTTAAAATATAAATATGAAATATTAAAAATAATATTATATTTTTAAAAATAAATATTAGAAAAAGGTTTAAAAACATGTATAAATTATATTTACATGTCCAAAATATTAAAGATATCCACATTTAAAAAAATACTAAAAAAATATTAAAAAATTATACTTTAAATTGATGAAAATATTTTAAAAAAAGTTATATTTATTAAAGTATTAAAAATTATTTTTTAATATATAAGTTAAAAAAATTATCATTAAAATTTTTAAAAATTATTAGTTTTGCAATTTATACACAATGAAAATAAATTACAAATATTATAATATAATGGTATATTAGTATAGTATATTTGTATTATAATTTTTAATTAAACTAGAATTATGCTAATAATGTATAATAATATATGAGGGATAATAAATTTAATCTAATTACTTATATATATATATATATATATATATATATATATATATATATATATATATATATATATATATATATATATATATATATATATCTTTTTTAACTTTTTTTTTTCTTTTTAAACTTCTCACATTCTACATTTTTTTTAAACTCTATCATTTTTACTACATTATCATCCTCATCTCCTCCCATATTCTATTTTATCTTTATAATAATTAGTCTTCTTTTATAAAATACTTTATTTTCTATTTTTATTATTTATTTTCTTATAATTTAAAATAATTAATATTATTTTAGAATTTATTTTTATAATTTTTACTATAATAAATCAAATGAAATAGTTCGATAATATCAATTAATTAAAAGCATCACATCAAAAGCTTAGATAACTAAATTAAAATTATTAATTTTAAAAATATAAATATATTTAAAAAAAACTCAAATTATAGATTAGAAATAAAATAGAATAAACAAATACTCTTTATTTTATATTATATTTAAGTGTGTGCACAAATGTTGACCTTCTTAATTATAAAGAAACAGTAGAAAAATATAAAGATAGAATTTAAAAAAGTGAATTTTGAAGATAAAGACTATTTTTATATAAATTTATTCTAGTATATAAATTAACAATAATAATACATAAAATTTAAAAACTAAACTAAAAAAAGTAAATTTAAATTTATAAAAAAATACATTACTAAAAGTATCATATTATGTTAAAATTTTCATTATTTTCGTTAATTATAAATTTAAATGTGTTTCATAAATAAAATTATAAATTTAAATGTATTTTCACTTTTGATCTATCATAAATAAATAAAAAGTCTCTTATAAATGTTGTTCTATTTTAATCCATCATTAAATTTATTTTATATACGAATTTGATGACTTATCATATTATTAAAAATTTGAATGAAATAATTATGTATAATACTTTTTTAGTATATTATGTTTTTAAATTTGCTAATAGAGAAAAGTTTCAAAATTCAAAATGTTAAATACTTTTAAATATTAAAATTGACTTTATAAAAATTAGGAAAAAAACAATTAATCCAAAAATATAATAATGATAAAAATATTATAAAAAAGAGTTCAAAAATGTATTATAATATTTTTAGTTTTAGTTTAATTATATTTTTAATTCTCAAAGTAGAAAAATATATTGTAAATATTTTATTTTAATAACATATAATTTAAATTTTTAATACTAAAATTAAAAGATTA
The DNA here is from genome assembly GCA_963425845.1 of Sphenostylis stenocarpa. NCBI lineage: Eukaryota > Viridiplantae > Streptophyta > Magnoliopsida > Fabales > Fabaceae > Sphenostylis > Sphenostylis stenocarpa. The sequence continues at coordinate 97,156,216 of OY731403.1, read as the reverse complement.
AATAATAATAAATTTATTTCTTTAAATTTAGTATTTAGAAACTAAAATTATAGTTTCTCTATTTTAAAAAATTAAAATAAATATTTAAAAATAAAAAATAGTATTATCTTAAATTTATTAAAAGTATAATTGTTAGACAAATGGTATCTAGAGTGGGGTGAATAGATGCACAAATTAAAATAGATGTCAAATTAAAAATTATTTGTGAGTCAATAATTTGTTTGAACACAGATAAAGCGGAAGCGATAATATAATCAGGAAAAGAGAAAGAGATAAGGAAAAGAGAAAGAGATAAGGGAAAGAAAAGAGCACACAGTGATTTATACTGGTTCGGGTATAGCTCACCCTATATCCAGTTCCCAGTCAACTCTTAACACAAGAGTGACTCCCAATTCACTATCTTTCAAATTCTGTTTGCAAATTACAATCAACTCAGCAGAAGAACCAGTAAAAAATAAACTAATTAAAAAGACAGTCACCTCCTTAGAAACCCATTAAGGATGAACACCTCCCTAGAATCCCACTAGGGATGAACACCTCCTCTGAACAAATCAAAGGATGAAAAACACCTCTTTAGAATCCCACTAAGGATGAACACCTCCCTAGAATCCCACTAGGGATGAACACCTCCTCTGAACAAATCAAAGGATGAAAAACACCTCTTTAGAATCCCACTAAGGATGAACACCTCCCTAGAATCCCACTAGGGATGAACACCTGCTCTGAACAAATCAAAGGATAAAAAAACACCTCCTTAGAATCACACTAAGGATGAACACCTCCCTAGAATCACACTAGGGATGAAAAACACCTCCTTTCCCACCAATGCAAAAAGGATGAAGGTAATAAAAATAAGAACAGACACACCTGGGTAATGGAGACTAAAATTGTAGAAGCCTATAGAATGTCAATCTCTAAGAACAAGTGTGATTAATAATAAAAGCACAGAAGGCAGTAGAGAAGAGGGTTTTCTCAAAAGGTGTAAAATATGTCTATTGTCTTGCTCAGAATTCTTTTCTCTAAACTTATTGAATGTAAATTGTATTTTCGAATTCTGTAATTGTGTGTTTTTTATTTTTCTTCAAAACTTAATTAAATAGAAAAATAGCATCAGAAAATGGCCATTGGACATTAATAATATCAGAAAGAAAATCAGGATGTATTCAAAAACATTTATTCTTTAAAACAAATATATTTTTTAAATTTAAATTGCCATAATTAATTATATTACCACTATAATCAATTATGACAGAGAAAATCGTTTTTTCCATTTTTGATGCATCATAATTGATTATGACAAAGAAAAATATCATGTTATGAATTTTATTACACTTATGCTTTTGGATTCTTATGCATAATATTACTTCATCAACTTGTACCTCCATATCCAGTATTCTAAGACTCTATCTAGTCTTCAGGAATCATCTTGGGCTTGCTTGAATCATCATCTTTATCAAAAACATATCTTGGGCATATAGGGAAATGTTTCATATTTTCACCAACGTCATAAATTCAACTTGTCCTTAATTCATCTTGAATGGTGTTGACTTGAATGTACTTGACTTGAATCATCATCAAAATCATCTCTTGGGAATGTAGGGACATTTCCATCAATCTCCCCCTTTTTGGTGATGATCAAGGAAACACATGAAATGAATTAAAATGCTTGACTCTATATAGCTCGCTCAAGATTAGCACAGATTTGTATCAAGTGTTAGAGTCTCTTAATCTCCACCTGGATATATTAATAACAAGACTCTCCCTAACTCATATGAGCAAAGACTTCTCTTAACTCCCCTTGTTTAATTTAGAATGGAAATAATTTCACACAGATTTTAATTCATCAAAAAATCTCCCCCTGTTTCATTGATAATCATAAAAAATATTATAAGAAAAAATCTTCCCCTGTTTCACACAGATTAATATTATCAAAATACCTCCCTGTTTAATTGATAATTATAAAAAAATATTATAAGAGAAAAAAATCTCCCCCTGTTTCACACAGATTAATATCATCAAAATATCTCCCTGTTTCATTGATAATTATGAAAAATATTATAAGAGAAAAAAAATCTCCCCTGTTTCACACAGATTAATATCATCAAAATATCTCCATGTTTCATTGATAATTATGAAAAATATTGCAATAGAAACTGAGAACAAATTTGCATATATTAGTACATAAATCAAGGAAGAGAAGATAATGCATTACAAAGTGTCATAGAGAAGAACATCATATTAAGGAGGCAATATCTAGGATACCCAAGACAAATTAAGAGAGAGAAAGATAGGGGAATAGAATAATTATAGAGATAATATAATGAAATGCAGTGTTTCCCTCAATTGCAGTCTTCTTATTTAGGTAGCTTTCAAATTCAAATGCACTCATATTCCAGATTTCAAATTTCAAATTCAAATTGCAACAAATTTCAAATTTCAAATTCAAATTTCTAATCCCAAATTTCAAATTCAAATTTCAAATTCTAATTCAAATTCAATTTCAAAAATCTCAAACTACAAAAATTTCAAATTTCAAAATCTCAAACTACAAAATTTCAAATTTCAAAAGCCTCAAATTTCAAAATTTCAAATTTCAAAAATCTCAAACTACAAAATCTCAAACTTCAAAAATTTCAAATTGAAAATTTTCAAATTTCAAAAATCCCATACTGCAAATTTAAAAAAAAAATCTCAAACTGCAAAATTTCAAATTTCAAAAATCTCAAATTGCAAAATTTCAAATTTCAAGAATCTCAAACTGCAAAATTTCAAACTTTAATAATTTCAAATATTCATAAATTCAAACTTTCAAAATTCAAACTTTCAAAATTCAAACTTTCAACATAATTGATTATGACAACAAGAAAAAAAGTTCCGATTCTAATAATCAATTAGATGCTTAAATTATCATCTAGACATGTATAAATGCTTTGTTCCTTTAGGCACCCATTCATATTTGCCATTAGATATGTCAAAATGTTTTATGTAACATTTATTTGATGTATGACCTATTTTCATGCAATAAAAACATGTTGGTTTTCTTTGAAAAGGTCTAAATGAGTTTCTTAAAGTTTTTGAAACTGGTTTCACATCTGTTTTCCTTGACTCTTTCACAAAAATAGTTTTATGAGGTTCTAGACTTTCTTTGGGTTTGTAACCAAGTCCAGCTTTGCTAGAATTCCCTCTTTGATAACCTAATATAGAATCAAGATTTTCAGAAGATTTTGAAAACTTGCTTATTATTTTCTCTAACTTGAAAATCTCATTTTCCAAATGATTACAATTTTCACAAGATTTAGCAACTTCTTTATTTTTAGACAAAGTTTTAAATTTCTCAACATCTTTCTTTAAGAACTCATTTTCTTTTTCAAGAATACCAACAGTATTTTCTAATGCATTAAACATTTTCTTAAGGGCATTGTATTTCTTAGATAACTTGGTAAAACCTTCATACATATCTTGATATTCTTTAAATAACTCATCATATTCATTTAAGGAATTTGTACTACTTACCTGTGATGAGGCTTCATCATCACTTTTTGTCATCAAGCAAAGATTTGCTTCTTCTTCTCCATCACTGCTTTCGGAAGAACTTTCTTGTGTTGTGGAAGAATCATTATCCTCCCAAGCAATATAAGCTTTACATTTGCTCTTATTGGTATCGTTCTTCTCTTTCTTCTTATCTTTCACATCTTTATTCTCTTTCTTAAGTTTCGGAGAGTCTGGTTTGATATGACCAGGTTTTCCACATTCATAACAATGAAATTTATTTGTTTTCTCCTTTCTTTGTCGTCTCTTTTTCCTGTTCTTCATAAAGCGAGAAAATTGTTTAACAAAAAGAGACATATCGGAGTCCGAAAACTTACCTTCATTTTTGCTTTCACCTTGTGAAGATTTTTCTACTTTTAGAGCTATCGTCTTGGTTTGATTCTGATCACCATTCTTTAACCTTTATAGCTCCATCTCATGTTCTTGCAGCTTTCCAAATAGAGTAGAAATATTCATTTTTGTGTGATCCTTTGATTCTGTAATAGCAGTGACCTTTGGTTTCCAATTCCTGTCTAAGGATTTCAAGATCTTTGTATTCAACTCCTCATTGTCAAAACTCTTTCCTAATGCTTTCAAGTGATTTACTATATGTGTGAAGCATGTCTGGAAATCTGTGATGCTTTCATTTTGATGCATTTGAAATAATTCATACTCTTGGATGAATGTGTTCTTACGTGCTCGTTTTACTTCATTTGTTCCTTCATGTGTTACTTCAAGAGTGTCCCATATTTCTTTTGCCTTCTTGCATTGTGAGACCCTGAAAAATTCATTACGAGTTAAGGCAGAAACAATAGCGTTTCGGGCTCTTACATCATATTGGGCGCGCTTGTTTTCATCCGGCGTCCATCGATCAAAAGTCTTTAGAACAGCTCTAGACTCTGTTGTTCTCATTGGAATGTAGGGACCATTGAGTACAGCATCCCAAACACCATAATCTAGTGTTTGTAAAAATATTTCCATTTGCTTTCCAAAACTGATAGTCTTCTCCTTCAAATAATGGTGATCTATTTATTAAAGCTCCTTCCCTATAAATCTGATTCTGCATAGACATCTTGAGAGATCGTTTAGAAATATCTTATCTAACCAAGCTCTGATATCACTTGTTAGACAAATGGCATCTAGAGGGGGGGTGAATATATGCACAAATTAAAATAGATGTAAAATTAAAAATTTATTTGTGAGTCAATAATTTGTTTGAACACAGATAAAGCGGAAGCGATAATATAATCGGGAAAAGAGAAAGAGATAAGGGAAAGAGAAGAGCACATAGTGATTTATACTGGTTCGGGTATAGTCAACCTTACATCCAGTTCCCAGTCAACTCTTAACACAAGAGTGACTCCCAATTCACTATCTTTCAAATTCAGTTTACAAATTACAATCAACTCAGCAGAAGAACCAGTAAAAAGTAAACTAATTAAAAAGACAATCACCTCCTTAGAAACCCACTAAGAATGAACACCTCCCTAGAATCCCACTAGGGATGAACACCTCCTCTGAACAAATCAAAGGATGAAAAACACCTCCTTAGAATGCCACTAAGGATGAACACCTCCCTAGAATCCCACTAGGGATGAACACCTCCTCTGAACAAATCAAAGGATAAAAAAACACCTCCTTAGAATCACACTAAGGATGAACACCTCCCTAGAATCACACTAGGGATGAAAAACACCTCCTTTTCCACCAATGCAAAAAGGATGAAGGTAATAAAAATAAGAACAGACACACCTGGGTAATGGAGACAACAAATTGTAGAAGCCTGTAGAATGCCAATCTCCAAGAACAAGTGTGATTAACAATGAAAGCACAGCAGACAATAGAGAAGAGGGTTTTCTCAAAAGGTGTAAAATATCTTTGTTGCCTTGCTCAAAATTCTTTTCTCAAAACTGATTGAATGTAAATTGTATTTTCGAATTCTGTAATTGTGTGTTTTTGATTTTTCATCAAAACTTAATTAAATAGAAAAATAGCATCAGAAAATGGCCATTGGACATTAATAATATCATAAAGAAAATCAGGATGTATTAAAAAACATTTATTCTTTAAAACAAATATAATTTTCAAATTTAAATTGCCATAATTAATTATATTACCACTATAATCAATTATGACAAAGAAAATCATTTTTCCATTTTTGATGCATCATAATTGATTATGATAGAGAAAAATATCATGTTATGAATTTTATCACACTTGTGCTTTTGGAGGCTTATGCATAATATTACTTCATCAACTTGTACCTCCATATCCAATATTCTAAGACTCTATCTAGTCTTCAGGAATCATCTTGGGCTTGCTTGAATCATCATCTTTATCAAAAACATATCTTGGGCATGTAGGGAAATGTTTCACATTTTCACCAACGTCATAAATTCAGCTTTGTCCTTAATTCATCTTGAATGGTGTTGACTTGAATGTAGTTGACTTGAATCATCATCAAAATCATCTCTTGGGAATGTAGGGACATTTCCATCAATCTCCCCCTTATTTTTTAATGAAAATCTAATATATAAAAAGGTTGAAATTTTATAAAGGCACAACCTTAACTTACATTAACTTTTTTTTTTTGAAAAAACTGACAAGAAAAACTTGGCTTTGAAAAAAAAAGGTTAATAATTTTGAAGTTATTTAAGTGATGAAGTTTCCAAATATAATCTATGAATTTATTGAGTAAAATTGGAGGTATGTTGAATATAAATTTAAATATATTTTTAATTTATTTAAATATGGTTTATTTTTAGTATTTATAAAATAGATTAATTTTAAATTTTTAACTTTTCTAGCAGTCTATTTTTAATCTTTGTTATTAATTATGTTAAAAATGAAAAATATTAATTAGTATACTTAAACTAAAAAATATTTTAACTAAAGATAAATATATTTCTATAAATAATTTAATTAAATAATATATTTATTATTTAATGTATATTGATATAAATTTTTTCAGGTATATCAATTATATGAGAACAACCATGGTTAAGTAATTAATAATAATAAAGCAATAAATTTAAAAATTAGATTAAAAATCAAGTATTATAAAAGAAAATTGTAATAATTTGATTGAAATTCTAATTTTTTAATTAATTAAGTTAATGAGGAATTAAAATGTGATAATTTGATGTGTTTAATTTTTTTAATATAAATTTTTGAAATATAATTTAATTTCAATTGAAAAATAAATTAAAGAATATTTGTTATTAAACTTTTTTTAAACAATGTATTGAATAGTTAATATCACTCCAGTCTTAATTTATTATAATTTAAATTTTTAATAAATTTGATTTATTTTTAACAATTTTTTTATTTTAGTAATTTAAATTTAAAGTTAATCTTCATTTTGTTAATATTGAGACCAAAGTTTATTTTAAAGTATATTTTAAAAATTAAATTATTTTTAAAAAATAATTTACTTTTAAAAACTAAATTGTAAAAAATATACTAAAACAATTAAAGTATATTTATAAAAAAATAAATTTAAATATAATTAAAAAATAATATTCATTAGCGACCAATTTCATTTCGGTCGCTATTTTCTCATTAGAGACCGATTTCAATTCGGTCACTATTTTAATTTGTAATTCGGTTGCTAAATGATTTTTTTATTTTAGTATGGAATAACCATCGATTTAGCAACCGAAATTTTGTGACGCAAACTATTGGTCGCTATTTCGGTTGCTAAATAAAAAAGTGAAACCAAATCATATTTCTGGTCGCTAAAACGATCGCTAAATTGCGACCAAATTAACTTGGTCGCTAAATCGAGTCGCAAATTGCGACCAAATTATATCTACGCTAAATCGATCGTTAATTGCAACCAAAATTAAATTGATCGCTAATTGCAACTGAAACAATTTGGTAGCTAATTTCGGTCGCTAAAAGTGTTTTTTCTTGTAGTGGGATCTCTCCCACATAATGAAAGATTTACATGTGTAATCTCTCTCTTAATTGTAAGAGACTAGAAGATATTGATTTCGTAAGAGGTTTCTCAAAAAGGTTTTGTTAAGGATGTTTCTTTCTTCACGTTTTTCTTTCATGTCCTACTTCTCACCTTTTTACAGCACATTACATAGTCTTCTTTTCACAATTGAGTTTCTTATTTACACTCTCATGCACAAATATTTATTAAGACATGTGAGCCAGTGGCGACTCTTCTTGGGAGTTGAGGGGGCCCGTGGCCCCCCCAAAGTTTTGTAACTCCCATGTAATTTATGATTTTGGCCCCCCAAGCTTAATGAACATTTAATATATTTACGTGTATATTTACAATTTTATCCTCTCAGACTCTCCTTAGTTTTATAACTCTCATATAATTTATGATTTTGTTCCCCTCAAACTTAATGATCATTTAATATATTTAAGTATATATCTATAATTTTATCTTTTCACCCTTTCTTCTTCTTTCTTCCTTTTATATTTATTTATTAGTAATTAATAATATATTATTTGGCTCCCCCAAAATCAATGATCAAGATCCGTCACTGATGTGAGCCATGATTTGAATCCACCTAATACAAATTTGGAATGTATTTTAGGTTTATTAGAGAGTGTGCAACCTTTTCCATAAGTATGATGCATTTTCATAGTTTATAAAGAATCTTAATTTCATTTTGCTTAGCTTTAATTTTAATCTAATAAGAGATTTAGATTGTGCATGAAAATTTATCTTTGAAGTTATGTTTTTTCTTAACTTAAATGTAGTGTAGTAACATAAGGTATTCAAGAGTCGTGTTAACTTAGTTGATACATAGATCAATGGAGTGATAAGCACACTAGTTGATTTTGATGATTATAGGATGGTCTAGAAATTTATCATATGACACATTGTAAGTCATAAGCTTTTGCATTGGTTGAGTCAAATAGCCATAGCCTCTAAAGATGTTTTTGTAAGTCATAAGCCTTTGCATTGAAAATGCCTCTAAAGATGTTTTTAATCTGCTAAGAATCAAAGTAATCGGTTAAATTGTTTCTAAGAAATAGTTTTAACTAATATGTTTTTGAAATAATCGATTAAAATCATTAAAAATATTTTTTGAAGTTGTTTTAATCGATACACCTTCGAAATAATCGATTAGTTTCATTAAAGGAGTATTTGAAAACCTTCTGCCAATATTTTAACTGATATAGTTTCGAAATAATCGATTAAAATCACTTTAGATGTTTTGAAAATTGTTCTGGCAGTATTTTAATCGATATAACTTCGAAATAATCGATTAAAACCACTTGAAATGTTTTGAAAAGTGTTCTGTCAGTATTTTAATCGATGTAATCTTGAAATAATCAATTAAAATAACTTGACATGTTTTGAAAGATGTTCTGTCAGAATTTTAATCAATGTAAAATCGAATTAATCGACTAAAACAACTTAAGGGACTTTTTACTAAGTGTTTTAATCTATTAAAACTTGTTGTTATTGTTAAGTGGTAAAAACTTAATATCATTATACTTTGAATTATTATGAAATCACTTAACTTATGTTAATTCTAATCTATTTTTCTCCCAATATAGGATGAATTCGAGAATACTTTGATACAAGAGCAAAAATCATAATTGTGAAGTAATTGAAGAAAAATTGAAAGAAAGAATAACGCTTAAGCGAATGAATGATGCGAGGCCCGACCCAAATTCTCTTATAAAAAGATAAGATGTGTTTTAAGAAGGCAAGCAGTTTTGGAGAAGAAGAGGCACGACTACTGCTAGGGTTTCATGCAATTTTCATCAATTCTTCACTTCTTCCACATTTGGAGCATTGTAATGGCCAACATGAGTGACTAACTTCATTCTCTTAGGATTTGGTGCACTTCCTTTGAACTCTTTTGTATAATGGTGATATTTTGAGATATTAATCTTAGTTTTGATGTTGTTATTCTTATCCTTTGTGCTTTGGAATGATTTATTCTTGATGTTTGGGGTATGATTGGAAAATATATCTTGAACCCTAGATCACGGTAAGAATATTTGTTACATTAATTGTCAGGAATGGAATGAATGTATCAATTGCTTAACACCCTAAACCTAATGCTGGAAAATCTATTAATTGTGTGAGGAATCAACATTTATTAGGTTTTCTTATGAATTTCATGTGTGAGGAATCAACATGGATGATTTGAGTAGGTGGCATCAACATTGTTAGGTTAACTAACGTTCTTAATTGACATAGTCATTACAAAAGAGGGATAAGGAAGAAAACCAATCCTAAGTGCCTTTAATTGATATTTTCTCAACAATTTACAGTTCTTTGTCATTTAATTTCAATTCAACTCTTATTGCAAAACTCATTCTGTTTTAATCTACTTAGTAAGCATAAAATTGGGAATTTCCATTAAAACTGTTCCTCGTGGGATTGACTTTTATTTAATCGAAATACTATACTGCGATTGATAATTTTAGTACACTTGCCAATAAATAAACAAGTATTTCTGGCGTCGTTGCCAGGGAACGGTGTTCTTTGAGAATTATTTGTTTAGCTTATTGAGAATTTTATTTTTATTTCTGCTTATTTTATTTTTCAGTTTTAGTTTTTGTCTTGTGCTAATCTTTGCTTGAGTTACTCTTTTGATTTATGCGTTTAAGAGGACAGGTATCTTCAGAGCAGTTAGAATTTAATCTGGAGATTGAAAAAATAGCTCGGAGGAACCGGGGTAGAAAAAGAAGGGAAACTCAAGAACAAGCCACAAGAGAATTTGTTAACTTTTCTTCCACACTCAATTTACCAGACCCAATTATAGAAGATATGACAGAAGATGGAGCAAATCTGAATCCAAATCCAAATCCAAATCCAAATCAAAATCCATATTCAAATCCACCTAGAAAAACACTCAGAAACTATGTTATGCAGTAATGTCCGAGACACTTTTCCAGTATTGCTATACCGGACAATCAAACATTGCAGATGAATCCAGCTTTCTTAAGCTTGATTAGTGCTCATCAATTCACTGGACTGGATCATGAAGACCCTTATATTCATTTGTCTACTTTTTATGAGTTGATTGGTACCATGGGATTTAGAGCAACAAATCTTGAATCTTCATATTTGAGATTATTTCCTTTTTCTTTGGCAGGTAGGGCAAAGGAGTGGCTGAAGGCACATCCTAATCAGAATTTGACTAATTAGAGTAGCATAGAAGAGAAGTTTCTGAACAGATTTTTCCCGCCATCCTGCTACATCAAAGCAAAATCCGACATCACTTCTTTTAGACAAGGAGCAGATGAACATTTTTGTGAAACATGGGAGAAATTTAACTCACTGTTGAGAAGATGCCCAAATCATGGATTTGATGACATTGCTCAATTAAATATTTTTTATATTGGCTTGCGACATGATGCAAAGATGTTATTAGAGGCTGCAGCAGGAGGATCCATGTTGGATGTAGAAATTGAACATGCCACAATAATTATTGATGCACTAGCTTTTATAGACCAACAAGCCCAACATGATAGACATCCAGTTCAAAGAAAGGGAGTTCTTGAACTTAGCACCTCAGATGTTATCTAAGCCCAGAATAAACTTTCAACAAATTGAAGCATTGAACCAGAAAATAGAGAAATTACCGCAACAAATGCACACAGTACAATCCATTATTAATCAACAGATGAGTTGTGATGTGTGTGGAGGTGATCATGCAAATGAACAATGCTCCTATCAAGGCAACATTCAACAAGAAGCTAATTATATGGGTGCTCAAGGTAGTAGTCAAGGTAATTTTCCTAATCCCAATAATTATCAGAATAATTTTGCACAAGGATGCAGAGGGAATCAAAATCAAAATCAAAATCAAAATTTTGGGTGGAACCAAGGTGTTAGCTCATCTACTAGACAACCTACATTTCAACAGCAGTCATATCAGCAACCTCCATATCAATAGCAGCAACAACATTATCCTTCAATGCCTGACAGAATGAGTAAATTGGAGGATACTTTAGAAAAATTCATGCAAAGCACTATGGCTAATCAGAAAAATACTAAGGCTTCATTCAGAAATATAGAGACCCAGATAGGCCAACTGGCTATGCAATTATCTAAGCAGCAGCAAGGAGGACAGTTTTCAGCTAACACACAAACCAACCCTAGGGAGAAATGCAATTCAATAACTACAAGGAGTGGTAAGGTTATAGGAGAAGGGATTGGTGAGAACCTACTATAGAGAAGGAAATCCTACAAGAAAAAGATGATGAAAAGAAGAAAGATGAGTGTGAAGGATAAAAAGAGAAAAATAAAAGTGAGAGTATAGAAAAAGAAAAAAATACTGAAAAAGAAGAAAAAAAAAAAAAGTGAGAAAAAGAGGGAGAAAGATGAGAGTCAAATACCGCAACTAAAGGATTTACCATATCCTCATCATCCTTCCATGAAAGATAAAGAAAGACAATTTGCAAGATTTATGGATATTTTCAAGCATTTACAAATTAATATTCCATTTATGGAAGCTATGGGGCAGATGCCGACTTATGCAAAATTCATGAAAGAGTTGTTAACTAAGAGAAGGAGATTTACTGCAGAAACAGTGGAGCTAGAAGTAGGATGCAGCGCTATAACTCAAAATCATTACCTCAAAAGTCCAAGGATCCTGACAGTTTCACTATACCAGTCACAATTGGGACATTACAAGTAGGTAAAGCATTACTTGATTTGGGTGCTAGTATAAATCTAATGCCTTTGTCTATGCTTAAAATAATAGGAGACTTGGAAGTAAAGCCTACAAGAATGACACTGCAGTTAGCTGACAGATCTCTAAAATTCCCTTATGGTGTGGTGGAGGATGTTTTGGTCAGAGTTGATAAATTTATGTTTCCAGTTGATTTTGTTGTGATGGATATCAAGGAAGACACTGAAGTTCCTCTTATACTGGGAAGACCTTTCATGAAGACAGCAAAAGTAATTATAGATGTTGACATGGGCAAGTTGAAAATTAGAAGTGGAGATGATGAAGTTAATTTTAATCTATTTGAAGTTGTACAACAACTGGAAGACAAGAAAGATTGCCTCAGAATAGATACTTTGGAGGAATTACCCATCTCAACTGAAAAACAAGATTACAAGCCTGTTGCACAACCCCAAAGACATCTCAATCTGACTATGAAGGAAGTTGTTCAAAGAGAGGTACTGAAACCTCCTGAAGCAGGTATGATTTATCCAATCTCTAATAGTCGTAAGGTTATTCGCAATGAAAAGAATAAATTCATTCCCACAAGGACAGTCAAGGGATGGAGAATGCGTATAGATCACCTTGATCACTCACCTGCATGAGCCCTAAAGCAAATAGGCGTCAAGCTGAAGACGTTAAACAAGTTCTCCTGGGAGGCAACCCAATGTTTTGAATTTTTTTCTTTTTACAGTTTAAGTTTTTTGTGCATTTTTCTTATTTAGGTTCTTTCTTTGCAAGATTGCTCCAGGTACACAGTGAACTTCTCCTCAAGACTTTGAAGTCTTACTTCAATGGCTTAGCGACAATCCAACTTTTCCAGGAGGGGATGAAAAAGTTTGCGCTGAGGCGGAGGCACAAGAAGAAGGAGAATCATCAAGTGAAGAAGAATAAAAGGGAGGCAACAATTTAATTTAAGTTTAAGTTTTTTTTTGGTGTGTTAAGTTATTTGTTTTGTTAATTTGATGTTTTTAAGTTTTTTATTATTATTATTTTAATTTGTTTTGTTTTGAATATTTGAATTGACACTTAATGTGGTGAATGTTTTAAATTGATGTGATTAAATTGTTGTCCCATACAATTTGGATTAGAGCCAATTATGAAATTATTGTTTATTGTCCAATTCAAATCTGAAACTTGAAGAAAACCATTTTGATTGCTCCAATAACAAGTGATTTTGGGATGATGAGTATGATAGTGAAAATGAATTGATAAGGAGAATTAGGAATTAACTGAATTGGAGAAGCTAGCCAAAAACCAGGTGAGTAGAGAACCAAAAACAGATAAATTTAGTGTCAACACTTTATGATGATAACTGGTATTGATTGATTCTTTTATGTGATTACATGTTAGCAAGATTTGAAAATGATAAAGGCATTTTTTCTTTGTAGTAGATATAGCCCAGAGCCAAATAGTCAACCCTGCATTAATTATAGGACATCCATTTGAACCCTTTCTGAGCCAAAAACAATATTTTTTCGTAAACAGAACCCCTAAGCCTAAACACTATTTATCTACCTTCTTATATTTGATAAAGGAAATGAGTATGAATGCTATTATTTTTCCTATTGTTGGTTATTAATATTGTTGTCCTATGAGTATTATTGGGGTGTTATTGATGTTAAAAAAAAAGAGGGTGTAAAGGAAAAGGAAAAGCAAAGCTTAAAAATTGTGGCAAAGCCAGAAAGGATAAATGCAAAAGCATGAGAAGAAAAAAAAAAGTCAAAAGGGGGGAATAATAACTTGTGAGATTATTAACTCACTATCATTATGTTAGGGACAAAAGCATGAAGTTTGAAACCTGACTTGAGGAAATGTTAATCAAGAATCATTCATATGAGTTGAATTTCTCAAATACTTTTGTATATCCCAGAAAAACCAATGATTCTTTCTTAGCCCAGTCCCATTACAAGCCTCAAAAGACCTTTTGATTTAAGTCTTGCTTAACAAATGTTGATTGTTTAAAGATGATTATCAATATTGGATTATCTAAATGAAGTAATTGAATGAGTTAAACACTTACCTGTGAGAGTTAGAGATGATTATATATCACTCTATTTGAGAGATCATGATTTTCTGAGGATAGTTGAGGACTAATTATTCTTTGTTAGTTTATGTAACTTGAATGCTTATGTATTCTATTTTCATTTGGAGTTGTGAGCATCACATCTGAAAATTTGTTTATGTTGTGGTTCTGGAAGAGAAAGTGATAATAAGCGATGGTTTTTTTTTGGAAAAATTACTTTGCTTGGGACAAGCAAGATTTTAGGTTGGGGGAAGTTTTTAAGTGGTAAAAAGTTGATATAATTATACTTTGAATTGTTATGAAATCACTTAACTTATGTTAATTCTAATATATTTTTCTCCCAATATAGGATGAATTTGAGAATACTTTGATACAAGAGCAAATATCATAATTGTGAAGTAATTGAAGAAAAATTGTAAGAAAGAAGAATGCTTAAGTGAATGAATGATGCGAGGCCCGACCCAAATTCTCTTATAAAAAGATAAGATGTGTTTTGAGAAAGCAAGCAGTTTTGGAAACTGCTAGGGTTTCGTCTGATCTTCATCAATTTTTCACTTCTTCCACATTTGGAGCATTGTAATGGCCAACATGAGTGACTAACTTCATTCTCTTAGGATTTGGTGCACTTCCTTTGAACTCTTTTGTATCATGGTGATATTTTGAGAAATTAATCTATGTTTTGATGTTGTTATTCTTATCCTTTGAGCTTTGGAATGATTTATTCTTGATGTTTGGGGTATGATTGGAAAATATATCTTGAACCCTAGATCACAGTAAGAATATTTGTTACGTTAATTGCTAGGAATGGAATGAATGTATCAATTGCTTAACACCCTAAACATAATGCTGGAAAATCTCTTAATTGTTTGAGGAATCAATATTTATTAGGTTTTCTTATGAATTTCATGTGTGAGGAATCAACATGGATGATTTGAGTAGGTGGCATCAACATTGTTAGGTTAATTGACGTTCTTAATTTACATAGTCATTACAAAAGAGGGATAAGGAAGAAAATCAATCCTAAGTGCCTTTAATTGATATTTTCTCAACAATTTACAGTTCTTTGTCATTTAATTTCAATTCAAATCTTATTGCAAAACCCATTCTGTTTTAATCTACTTAATAAGCATAAAATTGGGAATTTCCATTGAAAGCTGTTCCTCGTGGGATCGACTTTTATTTAATCGAAATACTATACTCGTGATTGATAATTTTGGTACGCTTGCCAATAAATCAACATTTATCAATTAAAATCACTTAGGAAGTTTTGTGAAAATTTTTGGCAGAATATTAATCGATTAAACTGCAAAATAATTGATTAAAACAACTTAGAGAATTTTTATGTAACTGTTTTAATCGATTAAAACATCATCACATCAGTTAAAATAAATCTGAAAAATGATCAAGAACATTTTAAAAGATTAAAAGATGTTTTAACCGATTAATCAAAGATTTATAATCGATTAAAAGAATTTTTTAACAGATTAATTAAATCGAAGTTGAAAAGTATATCTATATAAACATAATTGCTTCAACGTTTTAAAACACATCTTTTAGCAATCAATCAAGCAATCATAAGAGCTATTTTCAAGAAAGAATCGCACAAGTTTTGTGTAGTTTTTCAAAGTTCTTTCTTGAGTAAATTTTTGCTTTCTTTTGGTGAAGAAACTCATATTGCAGGAGTTGCATAATCGGGTTTCAGTGTTCTTGATTTCTTCTCCTTTGTTTTCTGTAAATCTCTTCTGTATTGTGAGTGTCTGGAATTGTTGGGCATGGTTTCTGTGACTGGAATTTAGTTACAGGTTTGAACAAGAATAGGAATTTGGTTCTTGGTGAAGGTTTAGGTGCAAGAACTGGAATTTGGTTCTTGGGATAGATTGAGTGTTGTGTGATTCAGAATTGTAATCTGTAAAACATTCGATCTAGTGGAACTCAGCTGGAATTTGGCTGGGAACTGGATGTAGCCCTGTGGTTTCGGTGAACCAGTATAAATCTTTGTTGTATTTCTCTAAACCTTACTCTCTTTAATTTTGTTGCTTCTTTATATTGAATTGCTTGTTTTTCTTGATTCAAAAAGTGATCAGAATTCAAAATCTTTAAAATAGATAATCTGTATTAAGAAAGTGCAAAAATATTTCAAAGATCAATTCACCCCCCCTCTTGATCTCAGTCTTTTTTTTCTAACAATTGGTATCAAGAGCAGGGTCTTAAAAATCACTCAAGACTTTCGGTCCAAATCTTTTCATGGCTGAAAACTAATTACCTTTTTCTGAGGGTGCTTCTATTAATAGACCTCCACTATTTTGTGGTATAGATTATCCATTTTGGAAGATAAGGATGAAGATCTTTATTGAATCTATTGATAGAAATGTTTGGGATGTAATTGTTAATGGTCCATTAATTACAAAAAAAGAATGGTCAATCTTAAATGATGAAGAGAAAAGAAAAGTTCAAAGTGATTGTACTGCTAAGAACATAATTACTTTTGCTCTTAACATGGATGAATTTTTCAGGGTATCTCAATACAAATCTGCCAAGGAAGTGTGGGAGGTTCTTGAGGTTACTCATGAGGGAACTGTTAATGTGAAGATAGCTAGAAAGCATACTTTCATCAGGGAATATGAACTGTTTCAGATGCAAACTGGAGAAAGCATTACATATGTGCAAAAACTCTTTACTCACATCATCAATCATCTAATGAGCTTAGGTAAGACTTTTGATAAAGAGGAATTAAATATAAAAAATTTGAAATACCTTGACCGGTCATGGCAGCCTAAGGTCACAACATTATCAGAGTCAAAAGACTTGTCCATCATGACAACAGCCTCCTTATTTGGAAAGCTCAAAGAACATGAGATGGAAATTAATAGGTTTAATGAGTAAGAGATTTCTGAAAAGAAAGGCAGAAGCATAGCGCTCAAAGTTGAAGAGAAAGATCAAGAATCAGAACAAGAAAGTGAGAATCATGGACTACTGGTCAAAAAGTTCAACAAGTTTCTCAAGAGAAAGATCTAAGATAAAGAAAGACACAAAATGTATGAAAAGAAATCTAATTCTTTTAACTATAGTGCTATGGTTGTGGTATGCAGGGTCATGTAAGGATAAAGTGTCCAGAAAAGAACAAGCATAATGACAAGAAAGAATAAAAGATCAAAAGAAGACCATACATAGCATGGGATGACAATGATACCTCATCAACAGAAAATTCCGATGATGAAGAAGCTAACTTGTGTCTAATGGTTAACCAAAATTATCAAACCATCAATGTAAGTTCTAACTCTTCTTCTAATTTCATGAATTTTAACTCACTGCAAGAAGCATTTAATGAAATGCTTGAAGAAACCAAGAAACTTGAAAGAGAAAATGGTAGGGTAAAAGGCATGACCAACTGGCTAGAAAATAGAGTTGATTATCTTGAAAAGAAAATTCTTGAAGATGAAACTGATCTTGGTTACCTGAAATTAATTCATGATAATTCTGATTGTATATGTAACATATTGAAACCTTATGAAGAATGTCCATATTTACAAAAGAAAATTGACTATCTTTTACAAACTATTTCGAAGTTTACACAAGGCAAAACCAATATTGATGTTCTTCTTGGTTCACCAAATCTTGTTCTTGAGAAAATTGGTATTGGTTTTAAATCAAGCTTAAAAACCAGAAAAATTGCATATAGAAAATCATACTCATCATCTTTTATTAAATGTTTCTATTGTATGAAAAGAGGTCACTCAGTTAAATTCTACAGAATTAAGAAATATAGTGTACCAAAAGGAAGAATGAAGTGGGTTCCCAAAAATTCATTTCAAATAACTTGATTGGACTCTATAATCATAAAAAGGGTACCAGATTGTGCTAATTTTGTTTTGCAGGAACAAATTTTGGAGATCCTTTGATACCTAATCAACAATTATATGAAGAAATTGAAATAAATCTATGAATTGGTTGTTTTAATCGATATAAAACTATTTTTAATCGATTAAAATCACTTACAGAGAAATTCTAAAAGTTGTCTGTATAGTTTTAATCGATTATTCATCGAATTAATCGATTAAAACCTCTCAAGTATACAACTAATATTCCAGATCTCTGTTTTAATCGATTAAAAAGGATTTACATTAGTTAAAATCATTAAAAAGTTAAATTTAATCGATTCTTAATCGATTAAAATTCTGTGATCATTTCATTAAACATATTCAGTACAAAAATAATCGATTATTTTCTTTTTTAATCGATTATTACACTGTTGCTATTTCTAAACCTATGATTTCAAGATCAAATTAATTGATTAATTTGATGATTAATCGATTAATTCGCTTTTGAAAAATGTTTTAATATGGTTTAATTACAGAATTTTCAGCAAATCAAAAGTTAATTTTTCAATATTCGTTTCTATCAAATTTGTAAAAAGCATTTACCGTATCACTTTGACCTATTCAATACTTATCAAATGAACAAATTAGCTGATGTACCCACTGCCCAAAGCATGTGCCTCTGCACTTAGTCAAGGGAACACATTCAATTAAAGCTGAAACATTGCAGGTCTGTCATTAGGAATTCAAAAATTTGGAATTTGAACTTCTATTCATCAATGAAAAACCAGGTTCTACATACTTGAACATTTTCAGTTTCTCTTCTTCTTTTCTCTTCTCTCACTCTCGTATTATGTTTTGATATCAATCAAATTCTTTCTCAAATTTCTGCTACAAAATGTTCAAAAGATCAAAATCAAGGAAGAAACATAAGGGGGAATCTTCCTCTGCTGCTGCTGACGCTGGTGGTCATGTTGAAGCATGGTTCAATGGAGACATTGACAAAATGAATAATTTCATTACTAACTTCAGTCAAAAGCAACTAGTGATTCCCAAATTCATAAAGTTTACATGGTTGGATGAAGAAGGCTCCACCTCACTAAGGAGAAAATTGAAAAGACAAAAGTTGAAAACTTTTCTAGAGTACACCGGCAACATCCAACCTGATCTTGTGAGGTGAAAGTGATGAAGATCTTATTGAATTACTTGATCAAAGATCTTGTTGATTTGATGAAGTCAAAGGCTATTGTGCTGCAGTCAAAGGTCACTTAGATAAAAGGGTAGTGTGATTAGTGAGTCTACTTAGGTATAATCATTTTTATCTCTTTGCTGCATGAGGTCTCTTCATTTAAAAGATTTTGAAAATGCCTCTAAAACGTGTTTAAATGCTTAAAAACAAAGTATTTTGTTAAAAGGTTTTTGAAGTAACTATTTTAACTAATAGTATATGAGCTTTATCAACTAAAATGTTCTTAACACTTTTGTAACGGGTTTTTAACCGATATGTTTTCGAAATAATCAATTGTTTTCATTAGAAGGATTTTTGAAAACCTTCACACGATATTTTAACTAATATAGAATTGATATAATCGATTAAAATGACTTAGTATATTTTGAAAAGTGTTCTGCAGAATTTTAATCGATACAAACTCGAAATAATCGATTAAAATAACTTGAAATATTTTGAAAGTTGTTACGTCGATATTTTAATCGATACAAATGCGAAATAATCAATTAAAACAACTAAGAGGTTTTTCCAGAATGTTTTAATCGATTAAAACAAGCATGCTATCAGTTAAAATAACTTAGAAAGTTTTATGAAATCTTTTGGCAGAATTCTAATCGATTAAAATGTGTTTCAATCGATTAAAATAACTAAGTGAACTTTTTCCAAAGTGTTGTAATCGATTAAAATAGATTGTTATCAGTTAAAATCACTTAGAAAATTTTATAAGAATGTTTAGCAGTATTTTAATCGATTAAAAGACAAAATAATCGATTAAAACAATTTGGAAGATTTTTTTACAAAGAAGTTTTAATTGATATAAACGTTGTCGTATCAATTAAAACAAATCTAGAAAATAATCAATAACATTTTAACAGATTAAAAGAAGTTTTAACAGATTAAAACAAGACTTTTAACAGATTAAAACAAGACTTTTAACAGATTAAAAGATTATTTTAACAAATTAAATAAACTAGCAGTTTGGAAAATCTTCTATAAAAACAGAATTGCTTGAACCTTTTGAAACACATCTTTTGGCAATCAATCAAGCAATCATAAGTGCTACTTTCCAGAGAGAATCGCGCTAGTTTTGTGAAGTTCTTAGAAGTTCTTTCTTGAGGCAATATTTGCATTCTTTTGGAGAAGAAACTCATTCTGAAGAGCTGCATAAACCTAGTTTAGGTGTTCTAGTTTCTTCTCTTTGTTTCTTTACTTTCTTTACTGTATTGTGGGTGCCTAGAATTGTGGGCACTGGTTTCTGTGACTGGAATTTGGTTGCAGGGTTGTTCAAGAACTAGAATTTGGTTCTTGGTAAAGGTTTAGCTGCAGGGACTAGAATTATTAGTTCTTGTGGTAGATTGAGTGTAGGATTGAAGTTATAATCTGTAAAACGTTCAATCTAGTGGAACCCAGCTGGAATTTGGCTGGAAACTGGACGTAGCCCTGGGATTGGGTGAACCAGTATAAATCTTGGTTGTATCTTTCTAAACCTTTCTCTCTTTAATTCTGTCACTGCCTTTATTTTGATTGCTTGCTGTGTTTGATTCAAGAACTGGTTAGAATTCTTAATCTTTGAAATAGATAATCTGTAAATTGCGAAAATCTTTCAAAAATCAATTCACCCCCCCTCTTGATCTCAGCCTACAATTCTATTAATTGGTATCAGAGCAAGGGTCTTGAAAAATACTCAAGGCTTTCGGTCCAAATCTTTAATGGCTGAAAACAAATTACCTTTTTCTGAGGGGGCTTCTATCGATAGACCTCCATTGTTTTGTGGTATAGATTATCCATTTTGGAAGATTAGGATGAAGATCTTTATTGAATCTATTGATAGGAATGTTTGGGACGTAATTGCTAATGGTCCATTAATTACAGAAAAAGAATGGTCTAGTTTAAATGATGAAGAAAAGAAAAAAGTTCAAAGTGATTGTACTACTAAAAACATAATTACTCACTAAATATGGATGAGTTTTCAGGGTTTCCCAAGGCAAATCTGCCAAGGAAATGTGGGAAGTTCTTGAGGTTACTCATGAGGGAACAACTGATGTAAAGAGAGCCAGAAAACATACTCTCATAAGAGAATATGAGTTGTTTAAAATGCAAACTAGAGAAAGTATTGCAGATGTGCAGAAGCGCTTCACTCATATCATCAATCATCTAATGGGCTTAGGTAAAACTTTTGATAAAGAAGAATTAAATATTAAAGTTTTGAAATGTCTTGACAGGTCATGGCAGCCTAAGGTCATAGCAATCTCAGAATCAAAAGACTTATCTGTCATGACAACAACTTCCTTGTTTGGCAAACTCAGAGAACATGAAATGGAAATTAACAGTTTCAATGAGCAAGAAGTCTCTGAGAAAAAAGGTAGAAGTATAGCACTCAAGGTTGAAGAAAGAAGTCAAGAATCAGAGGAGGAAAGTGAAAATCTTGGACTGCTTGTCAAAAAATTCAACAAATTTCTCAAGAAAAAGATTCAAGATAAAGAAAAACACAAAAGATATGAGAAGAAATCTGATTCTTTTAACTATAAATGTTATGGTTGTGGTAAGCAGGGTCATGTAAGAATGGAGTGCTCAGAAAAGAACAAATACAATGATAAGAAAGAGGAAAAAGTCAAAAGAAGAGCATATGTAGCATGGGATGATAATGATACATCATCAACAGAAAATTCTGATAATGAAGAAGCTAACTTGTGTCTAATGGCAAATCAAAATCATCAAACCAGCAGTGTAAGTTCTAACTCTTCTTCAAATTTGGTGAATTACAATTCATTACAAGAAGCATTTAATGAAATGCATGAAGAAACCAAGAAATTGCAAAATGAAAATGATAGGCTAAAAGGCATGAATAATTGGTTGGTAAATAAAGTTGATTCTCTTGAAAAGAAAATTCTTGAAGATGAAACTGATCTTGATTTCTTAAAATTGATCCATGATAATTCTGATTGTGTATGTAATAAACCATGTAAAAATTGTCCAGAATTACAAAAGAAGATTGATTTTTTATCACAAACTGTTTCAAAGTTTACACAAGGTCAAGCTAATCTTGATGTTCTTCTTGGGTCACAAAAACTTATTTTTGACAAATCTGGCTTTGGATTTACATCTAGCAAGAAATTCAGAAAAACTAATGTAAACAGGAAATCATACTCATCATCTGTCATTAAATGTTTTTACTGTATGAAAAAAGGTCATTCTGTGAAATTCTGTAAAATCAAGAAGTATGCTATTCCTAGAGGTAGAATGAAGTGGATTCCCAAAAATTCATTTCAAATAACCTGATTGGACCCGAGTGATTAAAAAAGGTACCAGAAATATGCTAAATCTGTTTTGCAGGAACAAAATCTGGAAGTCCCTTGGTGTTCAAAACAACAAATTTGATTCCGGTTTCATAAACTGAATGTTTTAATTAATATAAAAGCAGTTTTAATCGATTAAAATCACTTACGAGAGAATACCGGAAAAGCAATTCGTACAATTTTAATTGATTGAAATACGAATCAATCGATTAAAATGTTCTCAGGAATTTAGTCTAGTTGTTTTAATCGATTAAAAAGGATTTATATCAGCTAAAATCACTAAGATGTCAAATTTAATCGATTCTTCTTCATTTTAATCGATTAAAATTTCGTTATCATCTTATTAAATTCTTCTAGTACAAAATTAATCGATTCTTTTATGTATTAATCAATTATTTCACTGTTGCATTTTCAAACCTAATATTAAAGATCAAATTAATAGGTTAATTTGTTGATTAATCGATTAATTTGTTCCTGAAAATTATTTTTACAACATCCAATTGAAAATTGGTCAGCAAATCAGAGTAAAAAATCCAAGTTTTTGTGTTAATCAAAATCTGCATAATACATTTATTGCATCTGTTGACCAAGTCAAAAATTTATCAAAGAACAAAATAGGCTGATGTACCCATCGTTCGAAACACTGTGCCTCTGTCTTTGGTCAAGGGGACAATTGCATTTAAAGCTGAAACGTTGCAGTTCTGTCTCTCTGGATTTCAAAAATTTGAAATCCGATCTTCATCAAACCAGGTTCTGTACTTACCCAACCATTTCTCAACTTATCATCTTTCTTCTGTTTTCATATTTTCAAAACCTTCTCTCAAATCTCTGCTACAAACATGTTCAAAAGAACAAAATCAAGGAAGAAACAAAAGGGAGAGTCTTCCTCTGCTGGAAATCAAGGAGGTCATCTTGAAAATTGATTCAGTAGTGATATAAAAAAGATGAATAATTTCATCACTCATTTCAGTCAAAAGCAACTTGTAATTCCCAAATTTATAAGGTTTGCTTGGTTGAATGAAGAAGGGTTCACTTTATTAAGAAGAAAACTGAAGAATAAAAAACTGAAGAATTTTCTGGAATATACTGGCAACATTCAACCAGATTTGGTAAGAGTGTTTTATGCAAATCTCACTGTCAGTGGTTCCACATTAAGATCTCAGGTAAAAGGAGTTAATATGGTCATTACTCCTGATATTTGGGATGAAGTTGTTGGTCTCAAAGATGTTGGTGTAAAAGTGTCTAGAGGTAATATTGTTGAATCGCTAGAGTTTAACAAAATTCAATTTTTTCGTACCTGTCTCAAAGATCAAGGTGATTCGGTAAGAATTTTCAATTCTGGGAAGATGAGGCTTGAATCAAGAATTCTTGCCTTCATTATTGCATGGATGCTTACTCCAAGGGGGAGTAATCATGCTATACTCAATGAGGGTGATTTAGCTCTCATGTATTGCATTGAAAATAGGATTCGTGTTAACTGGGGCTATGTTATTAAAGATCACATGGTAAAAGCCAAGAGGCTTGCTGATTATAAATTGCCTTATGCTTTGTTAATCAACAAATTTTTTAGACATTTTGCAGTAGATTTAGAAGGGGAGTATGTGGAAACTCTGAAAGCATCTAATGAGATTGATGACTCAACTTTACAAAAAATGGGGTTTATTAAAATTGATGACGAGTGGATCTCTAAAGTTGATGTTGGGATGTCTGAAGATGAGGAAGAAGATGAAGAAGAAGATGAGCAAGGTCAAATTTCTTCCTCTCCAGCTGCTGTAGAGGTTCCTGAATCCACCAGTGGTCAAGCTTCATATGAGAATATGGAGATCATTCCCTAGATGGAGCAATTCATTTTTTCCATACTTGTCTCAAAGATCAAGATGAGTCGGTAAGAACTCTTAATGCTGGAAAGGGTTGAACCAAGAATTCTTGCCTTCATTATTGCTTGGATGCTTACTCCAAGGGGGAGTAATCATGCTTTACTTAATGAGGGTGATTGAAAATAGGATTCGTGTAAACTAGGTCTATGTTATTAAAGATCACATGATAAAAGCCAAGGGGCTTGTTGATTATAATATGCCTTGTTAATCAACAAATTTTTTAGACATTTTGCAGTGGATCTAGAAGGGGAATATGTTGAGACTCCCAAAGCCTCAAATGAGATTGACGATTCCACTCTAAGGAAGATGAGATTCATCAAAATTGATGGGGAATGGATCTCCAAGGCTGAGGCTGGAATGTCTGAAGATGAAGATGAGGAAGAAGATGAAGATGAACCTCAACATAATTCTCCTCCAGTTGTTGAGGTTCTCGAGTCCACTAGTGGTCAATTCTCACATGAGAACATGAAAATCATACCCTACATAGAGCAACCTGTCCATGGGAATCCACTCTCACAGTTTGAGTATACTATGCTTTCCCAAATGAATACAATGCAAGAAAACCAAAGAAAGCATATGCAAATGACTTATTAGCATTTCCAGCAAACCAACATCCAATTCACCAACCTAGGAAACCAGATTGCGAACCTTTATACCAAAATGGAGGACATGCAACTCAATCAAGGAAACTGGGATGATTAAATTTCAAGACGGGTCCATTCTATCACAAGTTTCTTTTTATTATTTGGTTGTTTTCTTTCATTCTGATGTTTCTTTGGTCTGTAATATTAACTGGTCTTTTACCAGTAACACTCTTTGATCTCCCTTTAATATGATGCAGATGGTTAGAATCAATTTAGAACTGAATTAGAGATCCTAGATAGATCAAATAATATAGATTTCACATATTCTAATAGTTTTAGTTGATATAAAATCATTTTAATCGATTACATTCATGTTCAAATAGAGAATTCATACTGATTTAATCGATTATTTTGAATTTTAATCGATTAAAATCATTTACAGGAAAAACTATATAGATTATATGTTCTGCCTTTAATTGATTATTATGCGAATTAATTGATTAAAAGCTCTAGGTTGGGATGTGAAAGGCATTGAAAGACCACTTAAGTTATATTGTGACAATAAATTAGTTGTATTATTAAGGAAAGAGTACAAAGTGGACAAATTTTCATAGAACACTTAAGGACAAACTCCATGATAGCAGATCCTCTAACTAAAGGACTTCCGCCCAAGGTCTTTCATGAGCATGTTGCTCACATGGGTGTTTTACAGTTTGAAGAATTTGTGGTTTAGTGGGAGTTAGTCACTTTCATATATTTTATGTTCTATGTTTAATTTCATATATGTATACATTGATTTTTGGACATATTTGGTTATCTATAGATATGCGGTTTTTTCGTTCATTCATTACACTTTCTACATTAAGGATATTATATCGATCTCGATAAGTTAAATTTGGACCAGTTGAAAATAGACGTGTACAGATCACCTTCATGTAATTTTTCATGCTACACATTTCATGATGAATCCATGTCATTTGGTTATGTTAGGATGAATAATCATTGTTGGTTTTAGGTGCGATGATGCAATGAAAAGTTGGTTTGGTTCTATATCCTGATATAATCAATGGACAGGACTTTTGGAATATGCTAAAGGAATATAATGGCAATTTTGAGCTTATAAAGTCTAACACATTTGTAAGGTTTCAAGGACATATATATTTGTGACCAGTGGAAGATTGTTGGCAAAATTTGAGTCATGTATATATATGATACATAATTTAAATGTGTTTGGGCCATTATTTATAAAGCCAAATAATAAAGTGATCTGACTAAATTAAAGTTTTGACTAAAGACATATGTCATGAAAATAAAATTGTGTAGAGACCATTGAGAAATTTCTAATTTGATGAGGGGCCAAATTGGAAATACTAAAACTTAAGTAATTAACCTAATTCTGGGAGCACACACACAAAACGTAAGTATCAGTCTCATTCCTTTCTTTCTATCCCCATCAAGAGAGAAAATCAAGAGGAAAATACAGGTGCTCTTCAGGTGGAAGACCATAAGATCAATATAGTGATCTACAAAGACATTATCATTATGGCTAATTTAGGTACGCTTTCGCATTCAGTTTACAACATGTTTATCAGTATGGGATTACGTTTATGTTTGATCATTAGAATCAAAATCAGAATTATTATTATGATTATAATTATTATTAGTTTTCCAACAATTGGTATCGAGTCTGCCCATACTTGATTCATGTCTGTTTAATTTATAGAACCCTAATTATGAAAATTAGGATTAATTTTGTTTTAAACAATTCAAATTACCCAATTTTATGAACCCTAAGTGGAGAATAATTTCCAATTTTCTTGAACCCTAAAATTTAAATTTGGGGGTAACATCCCCAATCTGTTTGCTAATGGAACCGTGGAGGAAGCTATGGATTCTTCTTCTTCTTCGTTTTTCCCTTTTGTTTCGGTTTAAGTTTCAAGTTTTACTGAGAAAGAAATAGTGTTTCAAATTTCAATCTTTCTTGTATTGGGTTCTCTGTTCTCTTTGAATCTTTTGTTTTTTATTTTTATTTAAATTTTTGGGTTTTGTTTTTGTTTTCTTTTCATGGTGGATATGGATGGGTTTGGAATTGAGGGTGGTGTTTGTGGAATTCCCAACATAGAGGATCTTAGGCAAGCTGGTGAATGTTTCCACATGTGTGACTGTTATTATTTTATTGCCTTTATCCTCTAGGGATTTAAGGAAAAGTTGATGTTAAATTCCCTGTTTAGGGTTTGAGTGATTACTATTTAATCCCCTTTTAGGGTTTAAAGCGAGTGTGTTAAATAGACTCAGAACTATCTTTGTTTCATCCCTAGTGTGATTTTAGGGAGATGTTCATCCTTTATGTATTGGTGGCAAAAGAGGTACTTTCATCCTTTGATTTGTTCAAAGGAGGTGTTCATCCTTAATGGGATTTTAGGGAGATGTTCATCCTTTAAGTATTGGTGGAAATAGAGGTGCTTTCATCCTTTGATTTGTTCAAAGGAGGTGTTTATCCCTAATGGGATTCTAGGGAGATGTTCATCCATAGTGGAATTCTAATGAAGTAATTATCTTTTGAATTAGTTTGCAAATATTAAATATTTGGTTTTGTTATATAAATAAAATATATAATCTTTTGGTAGTTTAATATTTTTTGTGAGCAAATTGAGTCAAGAAGTCACCAAAGTAACCTCTCTTGAATTGGGCAGTTCATGAAAAATATTGAATGTTAGTGTTTGTGTATATTCATGCGAGTATTAGTCGGCCCAAAGGAAGATTAATATTTGGCCGAATTGCATATACACTTGTAATGATAAACATGTGATAATTATAAGGATTTGCTTTGTTGATGATAAATCAATCCAAAGACTGGTTTGTTGTTGGATGTGCTTTATTGTCAATGTTTGATTATTACAAGAAGATACCTCAAACAATTAATATTTGAAAGTGATGAAGATCTTATTGAATTACTTTGGCAAAGATCTTGTTGATTTGATGAAGACAAAAATGAAGTCAAAGGCTACTTTGTGGCAGTCAAAGGTCACTTAGATAAAAGTGTAGAGGGATTAGTGAGTCTGCATCTTTTGCTTAGGTATAATCATTTTTATCTTTCTGCTGCATGAGGTTTCTTCATTTAAAAGATTTTGCAAAATGCCTCTAAAAATGTTTTAACGGTTAAAAACAAAGTATTTTGTTAAAAGGTTTTTAATCAACTATTTTAACTAATAGCTTACAAGCTTTATCAACTAAAATGTTCTTAACACTTTTGTAACAGGTTTTTTTTTAACTGATATGTTTTCAAAATAATCGATTGTTTTCATTAAAGGAAGTTTTGAAAACCTTATGTCAGTATTTTAACTGATATAATTTTGAAATAAACGATTAAAATCACTTAAAATGATCAGGGAAGTGTTCTGGCAGTATTTTAATCGATACAACTTTGTTTAAATCGATTAAAACCACTCGGAGTAGCACATGACCGATCAGAATGGGTTTATGATCGATCAGAACCAACATATGATCGATCAGAGTGTGTTTGTGATCGATCAGAATATTTTTAATCGATTAAACTGCGTTTCAATCGATTAAAACAACTTAAGAAAATTTCTGCTAAGCGTTTTAATCGATTAAAACAGATTTTTATCAGTTAAAATCACTTGGAAAAGTTTATAAGAATATTTTGCAGTATTTTAATCAATTGAAAGAAGAAACAATCGATTAAAACAAATTAGTAGATTTTTTACAAAGAGTTTTAATTGATATAAACGTTGTCATATCAGTTAAAACAAATCTAGAAAATAATTAAGAACGTTTTAATAGATTAAAAGAAGTTTTAACAGATTAAAACAAGACTTTTAACAGATTAAAAGATTATTTTAACAGATTAATTAAACCAGCAGTTTTGAAAATCTTCTATATAAACAGAGTTGTTTAACCTTTTTGAAACACATCTTTAAGCAATCAAACAAGCAATCATAAGTGTTACTTTCAAGAAAGAATTACGCTAGTTTTTGTGAAGTTCATTGAAGTTCTTTCTTGAAGCAAAATTGCATTCTTTTGGAGAAGAAACACATACTCGTGAACCGCATAAAACTCGGTTTGAGCGTTCTTAGTTTCTTCTACTTGTTTCTTTACTTTCTTTTACTCGTATTGTGGGTGCCTGGAATTGTGGGCACCTGGTTTCATGTAGCTGGAATTTGGCCGCAGGGTTGGTCAAGAACTGGAATTTGGTTCTTAGTGTAAGGTTTAGGTGCGAAACCGGAATTGTGGTTCTTGTGGTAGATTGAGTGTGAGATTAAGGTTGTAATCTGTAAAACATTCAATCTAGTGGAACCCAGCTGGAATTTGGCTGGAGACTGGACGTAGCCCTAGGATTGGGTGAACCAGTATAAACCTTGGTGATATCTTTCTAAACCTTTGTCTTCTTTAATTCTGTGACTGCATTTATTTTTGATTGCTTGCTGTAATTCAAGAATTGGTCAGATTTCTTAATCTTTGAAATAGATAATCTGTTAATTGCGAAAAACTTTCAAAGATCAATTCACCCCCCCTCTTGATCTCAGCCTACATTTCTAACAATTGGTATCAAGAGCAAGGTTCTTGAGAATTATTCAAGTCTTTCGATCCATGGCTGGAAATAAATTTTCTGAGGGTGCTTGTATTGATAGACCTCTACTGTTTTGTCGAACAGATTATCCATTTTGGAAGATTAGGATGAAGATCTTTATTGAATCTATTGGTATAAATGTTTGGAATATCATTGAACAAGGAACTTATGTTTCTAACAAAGATTGGTCTAGCTTAAATGATTGTGAAAAGAAATTAAATCAAGATGATTGTATTGCCAAAAATATCATCATATCTGCACTTAACAAAGATGATTTTTTCAGGATAGCACATTGTCAAACTGCTGCACAAATGTGGAAGACCCTTGAAATGACCTATGAAGAAACAGCAGAGATATGCTTGATGGTCAACTTAGATTCGCCAATAACCAGTGTAAGTTTTGACTCAACAACTACTATGAATTATAGTTCATTACAAGATGCTTTTTATGAAATGCATGCAGTAGCTAAAAGATTAGAAACTGAAAACAAAAGATTAAAAAGCATAAATAGTTTATTAGAAAACAAGATCACTATTCTTGAAAAGAAAATAGTTGATGAAGAAACCAAGAATGAAAATTTAGAAATAGGTAATAACTCTGATTGCATGTGTAATGTTAAAGATTGTAAAAACTGTCCTGAGTTACAAGAGAAATTAACATATTTAATAAAAACTGCATCTAAACTTGCACAAGGAAAAACTAGTCTTGATATGATACTTGACTCTCAAAAATTGGTTATTGATCGTGGTGGTATAGGTTTTACACCTTCTATTGGAAGGAAAACTAGAGCATTTAAAAATTATTTTGCATATAGTAAATCTATGTCATCTCCATTTATTAAATGTTTTTACTGCATGAAAAAAGGTCATTCTGTGAAATATTGTAGAATTAGGAAATATGCTATTCCTAAAGGTAGAATGAAGTGGATACCCAAAAATTCATTTCAAATAACATGATTGGACCCAGTAATTAAAAAGGGGTACCAGAAATATGCCAAATCTGTTTTGCAGGAACAAAATCTGGAAGTCCCTAGGTATCAAATCTGCAAATTCTGTTTCTGGATTCATGGACTGAGTATTTTAATTGATATAAAACTATTTTAATCGGTTAAAATCACTTACAGAGAATTCCAGAAAAACTGTCTGCACAGTTTTAATCGATTGAAATGCGAATTAATCGATTAAAATGTTCTCTAGAATCTAGTTTAGCTATTTTAATCGATTAAATTGGATTTATATCAGTTAAAATCATTAAAAGGATAAATTTAACCGATTATTCCTCGTTTAAATCGATTATTATTCTGAGATATATTTTTTTCAGAAATTGATTAATCAATTGAATATAAAATTAATCGATTAAAATGTTACTTCCAGTGCAGAATTAATTGTGCATTTCAACTCTGTACTGCAACTATACTAATTTTTCTTTCAGGCAAAACAAACTGAAGATCTCTTGTACCTTAACAGTGGTTGTTCCAAACACATGACAGTTGATATTACAAAATTTTACAACTTAAAACTAAAGAATGGTGGGACTGTTGTCTATGGGGATAATAACAAAGGAAGAATCCTTGGAATAGGTGACATCAAATGCACAGGATCAGGTATTATTAACAATGTATTATATGTTGAGGGTTTAAAACATAATCTGATTAGTATTAGCCAGCTTTGTGATAAAGGACACAAAGTTGTCTTTGGTCAAAATCAATGTCAAATAATCAAATCAGATTCAGAACAGGTACTGATTACTGGTAAGAGGATCAACAATATTTACATGTTAGATACTAATTCTGCTAAAAATTGTTGCTTAATCTCTAAAGAGAATGATTCTTGGTTGTGGCATAGGAGGTTAGCTCATATTCATATGAATCAGCTTAATAAATTGATTTCTAAAGATCTTGTAGTTGGCTTGCCTAAACTTAAGTTTGTGAAAGACAAAGTATGTGATGCATGTCAAAAGGGGAAACAAGTAAGGAATTCTTTTTCACAGAAAAATATTGTTTCAACTTCTAGACCTCTTGAACTTTTGCACATGGATCTCTTTGGTCCTTCTAGAACTATGAGTTTAGGAGGAAATCTATATGCACTGGTTATAGTAGATGATTACTCAAGATTTACCTGGACTTTATTTTTAAAACTAAAATCTGATACTTTCCATTTGTATAAAAAATTTGCGAAACAAATTCAAAATGAAAAAGGCTATTTCATCTCTTGTATTCAAAGTGATCATGGGGGAGAATTTTCAAACGAAAATTTCAATAAATTTTGTGATAAACATGGTATTAAGCATAATTTTTCTGCTCCTAGAACTCCTCAACATAATGGTGTAGTTGAAAGGAAAAATTATTCTCTTGAAGAGTTAGCTAGGAAAATGCTTAATGAGAAAAAGCCTAACATAAACTATTTTAGAGTATTTGGAAGTAAGGTTTTTTGTTTTAAACAATGGAAAGGAAAATCTTGGAAAGTTTGATTCCAAATCAGATGAAGGTATCTTCTTGGGATATTCATTGAATAGCCATGCTTATAGAATCTTTAACAAAAGGCTAAATACTGTAGAAGAATCTGTCCTTGTTGTATTTAATGAGACTAACCCAAGTATGCAGAATATTTCTGAGTATAGTACAAAAGATGATGTTTTAACTGATAAAATGTATCAGTTAAAACTGCCAGAATCAACAGTTTCTCAAAAACAGGCCGAAGATATTGAAGAATCTGAAGAGCAGCTACCTAAAGAATGGAAAACTCCAAGAAATCTTTCAATAGACAACATCATTGGTGAAATAAATCAGGGATTTTCCACTAGAAGATCTTTAAATAAATTTTGCAATCACATGGCATTTGTATCACAAATTGAACCAAAAACCATATCTGATGCATTAAAGGATAATAACTGGATTAATGCTATGCATGA
The DNA here is from genome assembly GCA_963425845.1 of Sphenostylis stenocarpa. Classification (NCBI taxonomy): domain Eukaryota; kingdom Viridiplantae; phylum Streptophyta; class Magnoliopsida; order Fabales; family Fabaceae; genus Sphenostylis; species Sphenostylis stenocarpa. The sequence goes on along the minus strand of OY731403.1, from coordinate 97,123,701 downwards.
TGAATTAAATCAATTTACAAGAAATGAAGTATGGGAATTAATTCCAAAACCAGATAATGCAAATATTGTAGGAACAAAATGGGTTTTTAGGAATAAAATGGATGAAAATGGTATAATTACTAGAAACAAGGCCAGATTAGTTGCTAAGGGGTATAATCAGAGAGAAGGAATTGATTTTGATGAAACATATGCTTCTGTTGCTAGATTAGAGGCTATTAGACTTTTACTTGCTTATGCTTCAATGAAAAGTTTCAGGTTATTTCAAATGGATGTCAAAAGTGCTTTCTTGAATGGTTATTTGAATGAAGAAGTTTTTGTTACACAACCACCTGGTTTTGAAGATCATATTCATCCAGAATATGTTTATAGATTAAAGAAAGCTTTGTATGGTCTCAAACAAGCCCCAAGACAATGGTATGAAAGGTTAAGTAATTTTCTCATTTCAAAGGGTTATCAAAGAGGTTTGGTTGATAAAACTTTTTTCTTGAAAAAATTGAATAATGATGTAATTCTAGTTCAAGTATATGTTGATGACATCATATTTGGAGCCACTAATGAGTCTTTATGTAAAGATTTTATCAAAGATATGCAGGGAGAATTTGAGATGTCTATGATGGGGGAACTCAACTACTTTGTTGGATTACAAGTTAAACAACTTCAAGAAGGAAGTTTTCTTCATCAATCTAAATATTGCACAGAACTTTTAAAGAAATTTGAGATGGAACATTGCAAAGAAGCATCAACACCAATGTCCACAAATTGCTATCTTGATTCTGATGAAAAAGGAAAACCTGTTGATGAAACTAAATATAGAGGGCTTATTGGTTCTTTACTATATCTAACAGCAAGTAGACCTGACATTATGTTTAGTGTTTGTATGTGTGCCAGGTTTCAATCTGCACCAAAAGAATCTCATCTTACTCGCTGCAAAAGAATCCTCAAATATCTCAAAGGAACTTTAAATGTTGGGTTATGGTATCCTGGTGAGTCCAAACTAAATTTAATTGGATACTCTGACTCGATTTTGCAGGTTGTAAGCTTGATAGGAAAAGTACCAGTGGCACCTGTCATCTCCTTGGAAGCAGTATAATTTCATGGCATAGTAAAAAACAATCATGTGTTGCCCTTTCTACAGCTGAAGCTGAGTACATTGCAGCTGGAAGTTGTTGTGCTCAATCTCTTTGGATCAAACAACAGCTTGAGGATTATGGTTTAATTCTCAGAAAAATTCCTCTCTTATGTGATAATACTAGTGCCATTATGTTAACTAAAAACCCAATTCAACATTCTAGGACAAAACATATAGAAATTAGACATCATTTCATTAGAGATCATGTTTTGAAAGGTGATTGTGAAATTTTCTTCATAGAAACTGAAAAACAACTAGCAGATATTTTTACAAAACCTCTTGCTCGTGATCGATTTTACAAAATTCGCACTGAATTAGGCATGATAGATGCATCAAACATTACTTAATTTTCAAAACTGGTTGTTTTAATCGATACAAACAAGCTTTAAATCGATTAAAAGCACTTATACAACATTTTTCTTTACTATTTTAATCGATTAAATGTCGATTCAATCGATTATATCAACTTATGTTTTAAACTTTCGAATTTCATCACTGTTTTAATCGATTAAAACTTTATTTCAATCGATTAAAACCATTAACAAGAACTTTTTAATCGATTTTGTCTTGTTTTTAATCAATTTTTACTCTGGAAAGAAAAATTAAATGCTTTAGTTAATGGTTGTTCTTGTAACATGCTACTAAAGCGTGGTTCCCTTATCTTTACACGTGTTAATTGTATTCATTACAAACGTGTTAATGAAGATAAGTTTGAATCAACTTTGATTGGTCTTTACATGAGTAAGGTATTTTGTCCAAATTTTTTTTTTCAAAATCTAAAGCTTTTGATACATACCATACATAATTTTTTGTATTCCTCTGTTCCCTATTTTTGATGAAGTCAAAAGGGGGAGAAATAATTGCTTTACTTTTGATCAATTTAGGGGGAGAAATAATTCTTTATTTAGGGGGAGCAGCAATATAGGGGGAGAAATGGGTAAATGATTAAATTTTTTATTATTCACTAATCTATATTTTCAAGTGACTTCTTCTGCAGAGTTATTCAAAGAAGTGTCAAAGAGGTGTTTGTCTTCATCAAATAGGGGGAGACTGAAAGTGATGAAGATCTTATTGAATTACTTTGGCAAAGATCTTGTTGATTTGATGAAGACAAAAATGAAGTCAAAGGCTACTTTGTGGCAGTCAAAGGTCACTTAGATAAAAGTGTAGAGGGATTAGTGAGTCTGCATCTTTTGCTTAGGTATAATCATTTTTATCTTTCTGCTGCATGAGGTTTCTTCATTTAAAAGATTTTGCAAAATGCCTCTAAAAATGTTTTAACGGTTGAAAACAAAGTATTTTGTTAAAAGGTTTTTAATCAACTATTTTAACTAATAGCTTACAAGCTTTATCAACTAAAATGTTCTTAACACTTTTGTAACAGGTTTTTTTTTAACTGATATGTTTTCAAAATAATCGATTGTTTTCATTAAAGGAAGTTTTGAAAACCTTATGTTAGTATTTTAACTGATATAATTTGGAAATAACCGATTAAAATCACTTAAAATGATCAGGGAAGTGTTCTGACAGTATTTTAATCGATACAACTTCGTTTCAATCGATTAAAACCACTTGGAGTAGCAGATGACCGATCAAAATGGGTTTATGATCGATCAGAACCAACATATGATCGATCAGAGTGTGTTTGTGATCGATCAGAATATTTTCAATCGATTAAACTGCGTTTCAATCGATTAAAACAACTTAAGAAAATTTCTGCTAAGCGTTTTAATCGATTAAAACATATTTTTATCAGTTAAAATCACTTGGAAAAGTTTATAAGAATATTTTGCAGTATTTTAATCGATTGAAAGATGAAACAATCAATTAAAACAAATTAGAAGATTTTTTACAAAGAGTTTTAATTGATATAAACGTTGTCGTATCAGTTAAAACAAATCTGGAAAATAATCAAGAACGTTTTAATAGATTAAAAGAAGTTTTAACAGATTAAAACAAGACTTTTAATAGATTAAAAGATTATTTTAACAGATTAATTAAACCAGCAGTTTTGAAAATCTTCTATATAAACAGAGTTGTTTAACCTTTTTGAAACACATCTTTAAGCAATCAAACAAGCAATCATAAGTGCTACTTTCAAGAAAGAATTACGCTAGTTTTTGTGAAGTTCATTGAAGTTCTTTCTTGAAGCAAAATTGCATTCTTTTGGAGAAGAAACACATACTGCAGAACTGCATAAAACTGGTTTGAGCGTTCTTAGTTTCTTCTAATTGTTTCTTTACTTTCTTTTACTGTATTGTGGGTGCCTGGAATTGTAGGCACTGGTTTCTGTAGCTGGAATTTGGCTGCAGGGTTGGTCAAGAACTGGAATTTGGTTCTTGGTGTAAGGTTTAGGTGCAGGAACTGGAATTGTGGTTCTTGTGGTAGATTGAGTGTGAGATTAAGGTTGTAATCTGTAAAACATTCAATCTAGTGAAACCCAGCTGGAATATGGCTGGAGACTGGACGTAGCCCTGGGATTGGGTGAACCAGTATAAACCTTGGTGATATCTTACTAAACCTTTCTCTTCTTTAATTTTGTGACTACATTTATTTTTGATTGCTTGTTGTAATTCAAGAATTGGTCAGATTTCTTAATATTTGAAATAGATAATCTGTTAATTGCGAAAAACTTTCAAAGATCAATTCACCCCCCTCTTGATCTCAGCCTACATTTCTAACAATATTACTGTCCAAAGACTTGATATTGATGGTGCATTGGGTGTCTTGAGATGGGTTAAATCATTATTTGAATATATATTTATAATTATTTATTTTTTATATAATGTGAGCATAATTAGTTTATTTCTCGTGTTCTAAATTCAGCTACAATTGCTTCTGTATCTGCCAATTTAAATTTTGTTCCAATCCTCAAAAGTATGCTTCCTACTTTGGTCTGATCTGAAGTCAATTTAGCGTCAGTACCTAGTAACACTTGGTGGTTAGACTTAGGTGCAACTACTAACATCAGTGTTTCTATGAAAGGTTGCATAAGCTACCGAAAGCCAATTGATTATGAAAGATGGATATATGTTGGAGATGGCAAATCGGTAGAGGTGGAAGCTATAGGAAATTTTAAATTGTTATTGAGTACTGATTTTTATTTGGATTTGAAATACACTTTTTTCGTGCTGTCATTTAGACGAAATTTGGTTTTAGTTTCTTATTTGGATGAATTAGGTTATTTGTGTTCATTTGGAAACAATAAGTTCAATTTTTCTTTTAATTTAGATACTATTGGAACTGGTTCACTTTTGCCTTATGATAATCTGTATTTACTTGATACTGTGACCACCTATAATGAATCCCTTAATACAGAATCACGTGGTACTAAACGTAAAATTGAAAATACTCACTCAGGTGCATTATGGCACAATTTCTCAGGTCACAATTGAATTGTGACGTTTGGGCTTGTGTTACACACTTAAAGATATGGTAAAAAGTATGATTTATCATTCCACCTTACCGGAATCACTTTGGGGAGAGACACTAAATACGATAGCTTATATTCTAAACAGAGTACCAACTAAAGCAGCTACCAAAACACCTTATGAGCTTTGGATTGGGCGACAACCTAGTCTGAAGCATTTTCATGTGTAGGGTTGTCCAGCTGAGGCAAGACCTTATAAGCCAAATCAAAAGAAATTGGACTCTCGAATAGTAAGTAGTTATTTTATTGGTTATGTTGAAAGATCCAAGGGATATAAATTTTATGATCCCACATTAAAGACAATTTTTTGAGACGGGAACTGCTACGTTCTTTGAGGATATTGAGTTTAGGGGGAAGAATAAGATTAAGAACTTCATCTTGGAGGAAGAATCGGTAACAATTTCAGAACCGATTCAAATAGTTACTTTTGATAAAGTAAGTTCGGAACCTCCACAAGGCATTATTGATGAACCCCTTACTCAAGATGATTTGGTTGTTCATGAATAACAAACTCAAGATCCTCAAGAACCTGTGCATCATGAGCCAATAACTTTTGCGGAGATCCACTAGAGAAAGAAGAAGTGCTATTTCGGATGATTACATGGTATTTCTTCAGGAACATGAAGAAAATAATGATATAATGGAAGATGACCCAGTTAACTTCTGTCAAGCTATACAAGGTTCTAACTCTCAAAAGTGGATTGAAGCAATGAAGGAGGAGTATAAGTCCCTGCAAGACAATAAGGTTTGGGAACTTGTCCCATTACCAGAAGGTATGAAACTCATTTTCCTTCAAGATGAATATTGTTGATGATTGTGTGTATCACAAGTTTAAAGGGAGACAAGTTTAGTCTCAAACAGTGCCCAAAGGGGAATTTGGAAATTGAAGAAATGCAAAAGATTCCCTATGCATCAGTTGTAGGGAGTTTGATCTATGCCCAAGTATGTACGCATCCAGACATAGCATACATAGTTGGGGTTCTAGGCAGATATTTAAGCAATCCAGGAATAGACCATTGGAAAGCAGTAAAAAGGGTCATAACATATTTTAAGAGAACAAAAGATTATATGCTCACATATAGGAGGTCAGACCAGTTGGAGATCGCTGAGTTTTCTGACTCAGATTTTGTAGGATGTCAAGAATTTGTAGCATGCTATGAGGCATCAAATCATGGAATATGGCTGAGAAATTTTGTCACAGGGCTAAAAATTGTGAAAGGCATTGAAAGACCACTTAAGTTATATTGTGACAAAAAATTAGTTGTATTAATAAGGAAAGAGTACAAAGTGGATAGATTTTCATAGAACACTTAAGGACAAACTCCATGATAGCAGATCCTCTAACTAAAGGACTTTCGCCCAAGGTCTTTCATGAGCATGTTGCTCACATGGGTGTTTTACAGTTTGAGGAATTTTTGGTTTAGTGGGAGCTAGTCACTTTCATATATTTTATGTTCTATGTTTAATTTCATATATGTAAACATTGATTTTTGGACATATTTGGTTATCTATAGATATGCGGTTTTTTCGTTCATTCATTACACTTTGTACATTAAGGATATTATATCGATCTCGATAAGTTAAAATTTGGACCAATTGAAAATAGACGTGTACAGATCACCTTCACGTAATTTTTCATGCTACACATTTCATGATGAATCCATGTCTTTTGGTTATGTTAGGATGAGTAATCATTGTTGGTTTTAGTTGCGATGATGCAATGAAAAGTTGGTTTGGTTCTACATCCTGATATGATAAATGGACAAGACTTTTGGAATATGCTAAAGGAATATAATGGCAATTTTGAGCTTATAAGGACTAACACATTTGTAAGGTTGCAAGGACATATATATTTATGACCAGTGGGAGATTCACTAGTGGAAAAACATGATTCTATTACGACCTTTTATGACGGTTGTAATCCACCCGTCATAGTATATAAAGTGGTGGCATTTTTGTAATAATATTATAAACTTTTTATGTCGGTTGTTATATAACCGACATGGTATGTGAGCAAATTCACTTTCTATGTCGGTTAAAATTTAACCGACATAGAAAGTGTATATTAAATAAAAAAAATTAAATATATAAGTATATAAATATAAATATATCAAAATATATAAATATATTTGTATTTATATATTTTGTATATAAATATAATTTATTTGTAAGTTATTTATCGGAAAATCATAGTAGCTTAGTGGTTGGAGTATTAGTCTTCAACTCTAAAGTACTTGGGTTCGAATCATTGCTAATGACAAACTTCTAATAGATAATAAAATAATATATTATAAAATATAATATAAAGGAAATGTAATTGTAAATAAATAAAAATCATAGTAGTTTAGTGGTTGGTCTAATTCTAGACTTCAATGTACTCGGGTTCGAATCCCGCCAATATAAATTTTCGTAAAAAGCCCATTACTTTCTATGTCGGTTCATAACAACCGATATAAAAAGTCATACTTTCTATGACCCCTGTATCTATGTCGCCTCTTTAACTGACGTAGAAAGCCCATTTTAACCGACATAGAAAGCCTTTTCTGCACTAGTGATTGTTGGCAAAATTTGAGTCATGTATATATATGATACATAATTTTAATGTGTTAGGGTCATTATTTATTAAGCCAAATAATAAAGTGATCTGACTAAATTAAAGTTTTGGCTAAAGACATATGTCATGAAAATAAAATTGTGTAGAGACCATTGAGCAATTTCTAATTTGATGAGAGGCCAAATTGGAAATATTAAAACTTAAGTAATTAACCTAATTCTGATTATTTAAAGGGTCATGGTCCCCTTCTAGGAGCACACACAGAACGTAAGTATCAGTCCCGTTCCTTTCTTTCTATCCCCATCAAAAGAGAAAATCAAGAGAGAAATACAGGTGCTCTTCAGGTGGAAGACCATAAGATCAATATAGTGCTCTACAAAGACATCATCATTATGACTAATTTAGGTACGCTTTCGCATTCAGTTTACAACATGTCTATCAGTATGGGATTACGTTTATGTTTGATCGTTAAAATCAAAATCAGGATTATTATTATGATTATAATTATTATTAGTTTTCCAACATGGGAAACTATATCGATTAAAAATTATTTACATCAATTCACTAGTTGTGTTATTATATTCTGTTATTATGCAAATTTTACACCTATTCTTGGTCTGTCAATATTCATCAGCAGTATGATCTCTGATTTTTCTTAACATCATATAACTATTGGATTTTAGCATATTTGACTTGACTTTAAAGTCTTTGCAAATTTTCTCATATGAGCGAAAAAAACAGCCAAATATATTCATAAAACCTCTTGCTTGTGACCATTTCTACAAAATCGAACTCGAATTAGGAATCTTAGATGCATAAAAAATCACTTAATTCTCATTTCGAATGTTTTAATTAATATTAAATAACTTTAATCGATTAAAATTACTTATATTGAGACTGATCGTACTATTTTAATCGATTAAATTTTGATTTAATCGGTTAAATGATCTCAAGTTTTTAATATACATTTGTTATTACTGTTTTAATCTATTAAAACTTCATTTGTATCAATTAAATCCATTAAGAGGATCGATTTAATCGATTATGTCCTGTTTTTAATCGATTATTATTCTGCAAAACAAATTAAGGGCTTTAGTTAATGGTTGTTTTTATAAACATGCTACTAAATCAAGGTTCCCTTATCTTTACACGTATTAATTGTGTTCATCACAAACATGTTAAGGAAGATAAGATTGAATCAACTTTAATTGTCCTTGATAGAATAATATATTTTTTTAAAACATATGATTTTTCTCTGGTCTTTCATATTTGTTATGAACTGAATACATCTCAAAATATTTTACATGTTTTTTATATACCTTTTTCCTCCCTATTTTTGATAAACTCAAAGGGGTAGAAATGATTAATATTGAATACTCATAATCTATATATCAAAGTGATTTCTTTTGCAGATCAAGATCTTTCAAAGAGATGTTTGTCTTCATCAAATAGGGGGAGATTGAAAGTGATGAAGATCTTATTGGATCATTTGATAAAATGAAGACCTTGTGGATTTGATGAACTGAAAGGCTGCTTGGGTTTAAGGGTAGAGCATTTAGTGAGTCATCATCAATATTAATAGGTATTCATTCATATCTCTCTGCTACATGAGGTTTCATCATTTGAAAGAATTTGAAAATGCCTCTAAAGATGTTTTTAATCTGTTAAGAATCAAAGTAATCGGTTAAATTGTTTTTAAGAAATAGTTTTAACTAATATATTTTCGAAATAATTGATTAAACCATTTAAAATATTTGTTGAAGCTATTTTAATCGATACACCTTCGAAATAATCGATTAGTTTCATTAAAGGAGTATTTGAAAACCTTCACGCAGTATTTTAACCGATATAGTTTTGAAATAATCGATTAAAATCACTTAAGATGTTTTGAAAAGTGTTCGACAGTATTTTAATCAATATAACTTTGAAATAATTGATTAAAACCACTTGAAATCTTTTGAAAAGTGTTCTGTCGGTGTATTTTAATCGATGTTATCTCAAAATAATCGATTAAAATAACTTGAGATGTTTTGAAAAATGTTTTGTCAAAATTTTAATTGATGTAAAATCGAATTAATCGATTAAAACAACTTAAGGGACTTTTTACTAACTGTTTTAATCGATTAGAACTTGTTGTTATCAGTTAAAATCACTTAGGAAGTTTTGTGAAAATTTTTGGTAGAATATTAATCGATTAAACTGCGAAATAATTGATTAAAACAACTTAGAGAATTTTTATATAACTATTTTAATCGATTAAAACGTCGTCGCATAAGTTAAAATAAATCTGGAAAATTATCAAGAACATTTTAACAGATTAAAAGATGTTTTAACCAATTAATCAAAGATTTATAATCGATTAAAAGAAATTTTTAATAGATTAATTAAACTAACAATTGAAAAATATATCTAATGTAAACAGAATTGCTTCAACGTTTTAAAACACATCTTTTAGCAATCAATCAAACAATCATAAGAGTTATTTTCAAGAAAGAATCGCGCAAGTTTTGTGGAGTTTTTCAAAGTTCTTTCTTGAGGCAATTTTTGCTTTCTTTTGGTGAAGAAACTCATACTGCAGGAGCTGTGTAATTGGGTTTGAGTGTTCTAATTTCTTCTCCTTTGTTTTCTGTAAATCTTTTCTGTATTGTGAGTGTCTAGAATTGTTGGGCACGGTTTCTGTGACTGGAATTTGGTTGCAGGTTTGATCAAGAACTGGAATTTGGTTCTTGGTGAAGGTTTAGGTGCAAGAACTAGAATTTGGTTCTTGGGATAGATTGAGTGATGTGTGATTCGAAATTGTAATCTGTAAAACATTCAATCTAGTGGAACTCAGCTGGAATTTGGCTGAGAACTCGATGTAGCCCTGTGGTTTGGGTGAACCAGTATAAATCTTGGTTGTATTTCTCTAAACCTTAATCTCTTTAATTCTGCTACTTCTCTATATTGAATTGCTTGTTTTTCTTGATTCAAAAAGTGATTAAAATTCAAAATATTTGAAATAGATAATTTGTATCAAGAAAGTGCAAAAATATTTCAAAGATCAATTCACCCCCCCCCCCTCTTGATCTCAGCTTCTCTATATTGAATTGCTTGTTTTTCTTGATTCAAAAAGTGATTAAAATTCAAAATATTTGAAATAGATAATTTGTATCAAGAAAGTGCAAAAATCTTTCAAAGATCAATTCACCCCCCCTCTTGATCTCAACCTCTTTTTCTAACAGAATTCGATTGTGCTTCATCAGATAACATGTAACAAGTCTAATTATGTTCTTCAAATGACATGTTGTATGGTGGACTTGGAGCTTCATCGAATGGCCTTTATAACTAGTTGGTTTGATGACCATTACATGAGACATTAACAAGTTATTCTTATGACCATAAGTTGACACAATGCGTACTAGTTGGTCTGATGACCATAAAAAACATGTTGCCTAACTAGTTTACTGGCCTCATTACCTAACATGTTGACTAGCCAAATTGATAACTATTAAATGATATATTGTTGATAACTCATGTATGACTCCTAATTTCATTCTTAACATACATGTTAAATATCCAAACTTAAAATTATATTTGTTATCATTAAAATTATGGGTATAGTCTTCAACTAATATATGACTTGAGATAATTTGATTGGTTGAGTCTAATAGAAACCAACCTAGCCAGGCCAACTAGATAATACATTAATCTTGAATTCTACACGACCACAAACCTTTTATGTGAAGCACTATCACATGGACAACCTTAGCTTCACAACCAACAACAATGACCACCTAAGTCAAGAACTCATCCTAGCCACACCAACTAGTTAATATATAGAAAAACAAAAGTGTTTACCTAATAAAATCAATAAACACAATACAATATAATAATAAAGACTTATAGTTGTAATCAAATCTTTTCACTTAGATGTTTTTATTTTTGTAGATGAACTTGGGAGAATAGGTTTAAAATAACTCTCTTAAGAAAAATTTTAAAATTGGTTTCACATAAAATAACAATGTTGTACTTTTTTATATTGATTTTGTGTATTTTGAAAAGCTTTGAAACCACTATGTGTTATAAATTAATATGATAAGGGATGAACTTATTCTAAGAGTAAATATAAGAGAAAGTTTTTAACATCCACTTATTTTATGATTTAATGATTAAGATGAATTACTATTGTAGATCGACAAATCATTAAAAGAATGAATGATGATAATGAAATGTAAGTTCTTAACTCTTATTTTAGGACTAAATGAATTTCTTCTCTTATAATTTATATATTAAATAATTATATTAGAAATAAAAATTAATTCTATTAGTACGAATTTAAAAAAAATTAATTTTTTTAAATATTTTTAATTATTTATTTTAATATAGACACGTTAATAATTTTTATCTTAATTCAAGAAGGTCAAAGTTGGCTTGTTAGCCCATTGGTCTAACATAAGGTCAGACTATAAAAAAATCATGTCCCATTTAAAAATATAGTCTAGGTTGCATCATCAATCTTTTTTACTTAAATTGTAGGGACAGGCCAAGCTGGGTCGGACCTCCCATTTTGATTGCCCTAGACGAGGGTAATATTTTATTTCAATTTTTAGTATATATTATAACTAAGTTTTAGTCCTTTATATTCTATGCATAAACTATATGACTTTTTCTTTGTACTTAGGTTTCTTCCATTAAGGGTTGCATCATAGCATATCATAAAGATTATTAAAGGAGTAATTTATTGAGCCTTAAAGTCATGGGAGTGATACTTGATAGAGATAAGGAGTCTTTCCTTCAATGTTTTAAGGTAACTTAAAATTGTGTACATACTTAATTATCTTTAAGTATAATGATATTGTTGACTTCTATTAATATATATATATATATATATATATATATATATATATATATATATATATATATATATATTATTGAATCTATCTTTTTATTATTTCTCCATAATCTGTATAAGAATTTATACTTCTACAAAAGAAGGTTTGGTGGAGAGCAAAACATGAACATTAAATAAAGAAAATTTTTCTTCCTATGCATCTCATAAACTTCGTGAGATGTTAAGGATGCAGAATTGTTGGCTAAAAGCGATTGAATTGGAGAGCACATTTGGAGTAGCTTGTTAGCACATTGCAGCTCATAAATGTATCTTTTTAAATGCCCAGAAAAGTAGGTATCTAAAAAGGGTGTGAATCTTCACATAGGTGGTTTCATTAGCACGGATGAACAAACCATGTGTATGGTAAATCTTTTCATCATATATTTAGGATTGGTTGTATGTTTATTATTTTATTAGTGTGATGCATGAGAATGAGCTTGAGAGATCAGTTTTTGTTGCTAAGATCTTCCAACAACCCCATATAAGAAACAATACGGGTTAGTTTGTTGCTGAAAGATCTAGGAAGACACATGTGAGTTTCTTCACTTATAATTTTGTTTATTATGATATGTAAACCTAATCATGTCAATAATTTCTTTCTTTGTGCTAACAAGAGGAATTTGAGACTATACTTTCACAAGTTAGGTCATCTACTTGATCTTGTGCATATGAAGTTAAGTCTATTACTAAGGACTCTGTACGGGATGAACATAGTTGGTGAAAAATAAAATAAAGGAAGACTATATGGGACTCAAGAGCTTACTCATGGTTATCGAGGTGGGTTTAATAGCCTCAAGAATCAAACTCAAACATCTAGCACCTCAATTGATTTAGAAGAGATGAAATAATTGAGGCAATGATTATTTACACAAGAAAAAGAAATTGTAAAACAAGGGAGCACAATGAGCTACTAGAGGACCAATTTTTAGAGTTTCAACCCTTGTCAATGAAGTCTTTCAATTCCTACCACATGGGGGGTAATCTCTCATTCAATAACACCAACACAACTAACTAGATATTCAACAACAACAACAAAACAATAACAACTTGAACAAGAACAAGATAATTGATAAGATTCCAAATAGAATTAACATAAAAAGATTTAGGGTTTGGAATCAATTAAGAACAAAAAATTAGAAATTGAGAACAAATAGAAAGAAAGAATCCACAAATAAAGTTTGATAATCCTAAGGATGATCGCTACAAGAATTGGTGAATTCTTGATAAGATCGAAGATGTAAGGAAGAACCTAGCAGAGAGATATTCTCACTTTGACAAAAATCATTTGTTGCCTCTTTTCTGAATTCAACAAGCATAAATACAAATTTAGGGTTTTCTTGGGGTTTGACTTTGTTTGTAATAAAATAAAAGAAAAAGAAAACCAAAAGAGTTACAAGCAAAGTTAATTTTCCCCAATTGGTAAATTAATCAGTATTAAACTAATGGTCTTGGGTTTAAATCCCAACTCCATAAAAAGAATAAAATATTTTTATTTTAACTTTCTAAGCCTACTACACATGTAACCAGCTTAGCCTCCTCGATGCCTTGTGTAACATCCTAATTTCTGTAATTATTAATTTGCTTAATTTCCTACAAATTATTCTATATTTTATTGTAATGAATATTATGTAAATTTTTTATGAGTGGATTAAGAATATATACAGTTAGAGAGAAAATTCTTAATAGTTTCTAAGGATTTAACTTAGAAAATTTATTTGATTAAATTAAAAATTAATTAAAATAATTAGGAGGTGATTAAGGGGTCCAATCATATAATTCTAAAGGTAAGGAATTTAATGGTAAAATTAATTTCTCCAAATCTCAATTAGATTTTAAGAAATGGAAGGAAAGTAAAGAAAATTCTAGAAAATGCTACAATTGTAGCAACACCATCAGGCACAATTTTGCTCCAATTGGCCGAATTTTTGTCACAAAATGAGTCAAAAGTTTGACAAGAAATACAACCATGAGTTAAGTCAGTGGAAAGGTATATAAATAGAAGGAAACCGTAAAGGAAATCATGCAAAATCAACATTTGAACAAAAACCCATCCAACCCCCCCCAAAAAAAAATAGAAGTTCGGTGATGTATGAACCGTGGCTTGAATGTATGAAGACATTTGGATTGATTTTATCACAAAATTGGTCAAAAATTTTGACCGAAACTTGGAGAAGAAGGTCGGTGAGTAAGCATATAAATAGGATGAAATTGGAGAAAATAAACCATATGAAAACCCATACCAAATAACTCACGGCCAACTTGGATTAAAGAGAGAGAGACACCAGATTTTGAGAAGAAAAAATAAGAGAGAAAGGAGGAAAGGAGGAGAGTAAGAAGATAGGAGAAAAAGCTAGAAGATCTTGGAGAAATAAGGTATGGGTTAGATGTTTAATTTTATTCATATGTTTAAGATTAGAATGATTGATTTTGTTGATTACTCTATGTTTGAAAAGGTTGAAATTTTGTTAGAATTATTGGATTATGGATGAATTATATGGTAAAATCTTTGTTTTTGAATTAAATTGGACATGTTTCATGTTTAATTTGGATTTGGAATTAGTTTGACTGTTTGATACTTGGAAATTTGAAATCTGGATGTTGGACATGGTGAGGAGGATTTACTGGAGACGAAGGTTGAAGAGAGGGGCAAGATGAGAATTTTTGAAAAAGATCAAGGGTAAAATACTCATTTCACATCCTAGGGACTTAAATGGAATTTTGAAAAAGATTAAGGGTATAATGGTAATTTAATAATGATTTTGGGACATGAAAGGAATAATAGAAAATGTTCAAGGGTAAAATAGTCATTTCATATCCTGGGGACATAAATGGAATTTTGAAAAAGATTAAGGGTATAATGGTAATTTAATAATGATTTTGGGACATGGAAGGAATAATAGAAAATGTTTAAAGATAAAATAGTCATTTCACATCCTAGGGACATAAATGGAATTTGGAAAAAAGATTAAGGGTATAATGGTAATTTAATAATGATTTCGGGACATGGAAGGAATAATAGAAAATGTTCAAGGGTAAAATAGTTGTTTCACATCCTAGGGACATAGATGAAATTTTGAAAAAGATTAAGGGTATAATGGTAATTTAATAGTGATTTCGGGACACAAAAGGAATAAAAGAAAATGTTTAAGGGTATAATTGGAATTTGAGAAATAAAGTAGTTTTAGAAATGAAGTAAAGGTATATTAAAAAAAAAAAATTAAAATGAAGAATAGAATTAGAAATTTTAGAAAACAATCATATGGTTAATTCAAATTTAGAAATAAACTAATAGACATATGGGGAAACAAAAATTTTAATTAATTAGATACTAGAATATTCGTTAGATGTATATAAAGTCACCTGAATCTGCCTGAATTGATATTGAAATAATGAATATAATGCATACTACATAGCACATAGACATGATGCATAATATAAGTTCCTGAGTCAAAGAAATTTTGGAAAAAAGTAAAACAAATTGTTGAAAAGTTTTCTTTTAAATATAAATTACTATCAAAGGCATTTGTAGCGTATATAATGGTGACAATGGAAAAGATAGAAATGGAAATATGAAATTCATGTTTGAGCTACTGATGTCATTAATAGTAAATGAGGATGAGTAGAATGAGTAAACAGGACCTTTGGTCTATAGGGGTTGGAGCCATGCTAGTTTTCAACTTGAGGGTGATGAGTGTGGTGGAAGGCAACCTAAAGGATGTTAGAGACTAGAGGAGAAATAGTTACGTGGGAGTTATTTAAAACGGTGTTTTTGGAGAAATATTTCCCCACTAGTGCTAGAAATGAAAAGGATGTAGAATTTAATAAACTTTATCAAGGAAACATGACAATTTCAGAATATGTTGCAAATTTTAAGTCCTTGGCAAAATATTGTAAATATATGCAGCTTAATTCTGATGAAGAATGGAAATGTAGAAAGTTTGAAGAAGGACTCAAATATGAAATTAAGAGGGCAGTTACTCCATTAGGTATTAAAGTTTTTCCTGATTTAATGGATAGATGTAAGATAATAGAGGATATAGATCGAGTTCAAAGAAGTAGAAATATGGGAAATGCTAATAAGAGAGATGTACGCCAAGGAGGACCAATATGAAAAGGAAAATTTGTTCAACCACAAAACTCATATAATAGACCCCTACTAGCACAATCTCAAGGATATGGAGGGACAGGATCCAATGGAGGTAATAAAAAACCCTTCCAACAACCACGATTGACCTTGAAATGTTGGACATGTGGAAAGGGTCACTTGACCAAAGATTATTCTTTATCGAGCCAAGTGTGTTTTACTTATGGGAAACTAGGTCACTTAGCTAGAGATTGTCCTACCAACAAAGCAATGGTACCAAAAGAACAGAAGAATGGATCCCAGAAACATGTAGCCAGTGGAAGAGTTTTTACCTTGAGTGGTGCAGAGGCTTCTAAATCTGAAGATCTTATACAGGGTGAAGGGAAGATGAAAGGTAAGTCCTTAATTGTGCTATTTGATTCAGGTGCTACCCATTCATTTATTTCCAATGAATGTGTTAGGGATCTGAGTTTAATTGTGACACCTTTGCCTTATGATTTGTTTGTTTCTGTGCCCACTGCTGAACCAATCTTTACTTCCAAAATATGCCTAAATTTCCTTATAACTATTCATGATAAAGATTTCACTGGAAACCTAATATGTTTACCCTTGAAAAACCTAGATGTTATTTTAGGTATGGATTGGCTATCAGCTAACCATGTACTAATAGATTATGCCTGCAAGACTTTAATTTTCCCTAGCCTTGAATTTTCAAAATTTAGGCCTACTAAACCAAAACAAGTTTCATTTAAAAGTAAAATTCAAAACTACATGATTTCCACTATAAAAGGAAAAACAGAGAAAATTTCTATAATCTCTATTCTAGTAGTAAATGAGTATCCCGAAGTATTTCCTGATGATGTTCCTGGACTACCTCCTGAAAGAGAGATAGAATTTTGCATAGAATTGATGTCTGGTACTAGACCTATTTCAATACCACCTTATAGAATGTCACCTTTAGAATTAACTGAACTTAAGAAACAATTAGAAGAATTATTAGAGAAACAATTTATTAGACCAAGTGTATCATCTTGGGAAGCCCCAGTCTTGCTAGTTGAAAGGAAAGATAGAAGTTCTAGGTTGTTTGTAAATTATATACAATTGAATAAGGTGACAATAAACAATAAATATCCTTTACCTAGAATAGATTATTTAATGGATCAACTTAGAGGAGCTACTATATTCTCTAAAATAGACTTAAGATCTGGATATCATCAAATAAGAGTTAGAAAGGAAGATATACCTAAGACTACATTTAGAACTAGGTATGGACATTATGCATATCAAGTGATGCCTTTTGGAGTTTATTGAATGTCCTACATCGCCTACCTCATGTCATTTGGTATGGTTTAAATACATGTTAGGGTACTCCACATATTTCCAATTGGTTTTATGTTGGAACCTTAACATAGTATCAGAGCCAAAGTCAAACATCTTTTCGGTTATTGTCTTAGGCCAAGAGTTGCCGTCAGAAGTATCATTTTCCTGGTCCGGCAGGCTTTGTTGGAGGGGACGTGTTGAAAGTCCTACATCGCCTGTCTCATGTCATTTGGTATGGTTTAAATACATGTTAGGCTACTCTAGATATTGCCAATTGGTTTTATGTTGGAACCTTAACAGAGTTACTAATGCCATTGCAGTCTTTATGGACTATATGAATAGGGTATTTAGACCTTATTTGGATAAATTCATAGTAGTATTTATAGATGATATATTGATATATTCTAAAACTAGAGAGGAACATGAAAATCATCTTAGAATAACTTTACAAACTCTAAAAGATAAACAATTATATGCAAAATTGTCTAAGTGTGAGTTTTGGTTGGAGGAAGTAAAATTTTTAGGACTTATTATTTCTAAAGAAGGAATAAGTGTAGATCCTTCAAAAGTAGAAGCTATAATAAAATAGAAACGACCTAAAACTATAATAGAAATTAGAAGTTTCTTAGGATTAGCTGGATATTATAGAAGATTTATAGAAGGATTTTCAAAAATAGCAGGACCCTTAACCCAATTAACTAGGAAAAATCAGCCTTTTATTTGGAGCTTAGAATGTGAAAATAGTTTTCAAGAATTAAAGCATAAATTAACCACTTCTCCAGTATTAGTGTTACCCAATCCAACAGAACCTTATGAAGTATATTGTGATGCATCATATCAAAGATTAGGTTGTGTATTAATGCAAAATAAGAAAGTAATGACTTATGCTTCTACACAATTAAGACCACATGAAAGAAATTATCCCACACATGATTTGGAATTAGCAGCTATAGTGTTTGCTTTAAATATTTGGAGAAATTATTTGTATGGATCTAGGTTTGATGTCTATAGTGATCATAGGAGTTTGAAATATTTATTTGACCAAAAGGAGTTAAATATGAGACAAAGAAGATGGATGGAATATATTAAAGACTATGATTTTCAATTACTATATCATCAAGGGAAAGCTAATATAGTGGCTGATACAATAAGTAGGAAAGCTATTCATGTTTCAGCAATGATGATAAAAGAAATGGAATTAATAGAACAACTTAGATATTTGAATTTATATACTATTATAAAAAATGGTATAATACAAATAGGGATGATTTCTATTAGTAATGGGTTTTTAAATGAAATTAGGGAAAAATAAGATAAGGATAAGTTTATAATAGAAAAGAGAAAATTAATTGGAACTGATAAAGCTGAAGACTTTAAGTTAGGAATGGATAATATGTTAAGGTTTAGGAATAGAATTTGTATACCTGATGATAAAGAAATGAAAAATTTAATTCTAGAACAAGGACATAAGAGTAAATTAAGTATACATCCTGGTGCTACTAAAATGTATAAGGATTTAAAGGAAATGTTTTAATGCCTAGAATGAAGAATGATGTAACTGAATATGTAGCTCATTTCCTAACATGTCAAAAAGCGAAGATTGAACACAAGAAACCATCTAGTATGTTACAACCATTAGAGATTCCAGTTTGGAAGTGGGATAGCATATCTAAGGATTTCGTGGTAGGTTTACCTAAAACCACTAGGAATTATGATTCTATTTGGGTAATTGTAGATAGGTTAACAAAGACTTCACATTTTATCCCAATAAATATTAAATATTCTCTAGAAAAACTAGCACAATTATATATAAAAGAAATTGTTAGATTGCATGGAGTACCTGAAAGTGATGAAGATCTTATTGAATTACTTAAACAAAGATCTTGTTGATTTGATGAAGTCAAAATGAAGTCAAAGGCTACTATGTTGCAGTCAAAGGTCAATTAGATAAAAGGTAGAGTGATTAGTGAGTCTGCATCTTTACTTAGGTATAATCATTCTTATCTCTCTGCCGCATGAGGTTTCTTCATTTAAAAGATTTTGCAAATGCCTCTAAAACGTGTTTAATATGTTAAAAACAAAGTATTTTGTTAAATGGTTTTTAAGTAACTATTTTAACTAATAGTATATGATCTTTATCAGCGAAAATGTTCTCAACACTTTTGTAACAGGTTTTTAACTGATATGTTTTCGAAATAATCGATTGTTTTCATTAGAAGGAATTTTTGAAAACCTTCACGCAGATATTTTAACCGATATAGAATTGATATAATCGATTAAAATGACTTAGAATATTTTGAAAAGTGTTCTGGCAGAATTTTAATCTATACAAACTCGAAATAATCGATTAAAAAAACTTGAAGTGTTTTGAAAGTTGTTCTGTCAATATTTTAATCGATACAAATGTGAAATAATCGATTAAAACAACTAAGAGATTTTTCCAGAATGTTTTAATCGATTAAAACAAGTATATTATCGATTAAAATAACTTAGAAAGTTTTATGAAATCTTTTGACGAAATTCTAATCGATTAAAATGCATTTCAATCGATTAAAATAACTAAGTGAACTTTTTCCAAAGTATTTTAATCGATTAAAACAGATTGTTATCAGTTAAAATCACTTAGAAAGTTTTATGAAAACCTTTAGCAGTATTTTAATCGATTAAAAGACGAAACAATAGATTAAAACAATTTGAAGGATTTTTTACAAAGAGTTTTAATTGATATAAACGTTGTCGTATCAGTTAAAACAAATCTGGAAAATGATCAAGAACATTTTAACAGATTAAAAGAAGTTTTAACAGATTAAAACAAGACTTTTAACAGATTAAAAGATTATTTTAACAGATTAAATAAACCAGCAGTTTGGAAAATCTTCTATATAAACAGAATTGCTTGAACATTTTAAAACACATCTTTTGGCAATCAATCAAGCAATCATAAGTGCTACTTTCAAGAGAGAATCGCGCTAGTTTTGTGAAGTTCTTAGAAGTTCTTTCTTGAGGCAATATTTGTATTCTTTTGGTGAAGAAAATCATTCTGTAGAGCTGCATAAACCTGGTTTGGGTGTTCTAGTTTCTTCTCTTTGTTTCTTTACTTTTCTTTTCTGAATTGTGGGTTCCTGGAACTGTGGGCACTGGTTTCTGTAGCTGGAATTTGGCTGCAGGGTTGTTCAAGAATTGGAAATTGGTTCTTGGTGAAGGTTTAGGTGCAAGGACTGGAATTTTGGTTCTTGTGGTAGATTGAGTGTGTGATTGAAGTTGTAATCTGTAAAACGTTCAATCTAGTGGAACCCAGCTGGAATTTGGCTGGAAACTGGATGAAGCCTTGGGATTGGGTGAACCAGTATAAATCTTGGTTGTATCTTTCTAAACCTTTCTCTCTTTAATTCTGTCACTACCTTTACTTTGATTGTTTGCTATGTTCGATTCAAGAATTGGTCAGAATTCTTAATATTTGAAATAGATAATCTGTAAATTGCGAAAATCTTTTAAAGATCAATTCACCCCCCCTCTTGATCTCAGCCTACTTTTCTAACAATACCTACTAGTATAGTATCAGATAGGGATCCTAGATTCGTATCTAAATTTTGGAAGGAGTTCCAACATGCTCTAGGAAGTAAGTTACACCTTAGTTCAACCTATCATCCTCAAACTGATGGACAAACTGAGAGGACTATACAATCACTAGAAGATCTTTTGAGAGCTTGCGTATTAGAAGGAAAATCCAGTTGGCATGAAATCTTACCTTTAATAGAATTGGCGTATAATAATAGTTATCATTCCAGTATAGGTATGGCTCCTTATGAAGTACTTTATGGATGTAATGTAGAACACCATTAGTTGGGTATCAGGATGGTGAGAATTTATTAATAGGGCCATATATGATCCAATAAATAACAAATAAGGTAAAAATAATTCAAGAGAAGATAAAAAATGCACAGAGTCGACAAAAAAGTTATGCTGATAAAATGAGAAAGTCTTTGGAATTTCAAGAAGGAGATCATGTATTTTTGAAGGTCACGCCTGTTACTAGAATCGGTAGGTCTATAAAATGTAAGAAACTCACCCCTAAATACATTGGACCCTACCAAAATTTGCGTTGTATTGGAAATGTCACCTACTAGATAGCCTTACCACCATTCCTCTCTAACCTCCATGATGTGTTCCATGTGTAACAATTAAGACATTATGTCTCAGATCCAACACATATCATGGAAGCTGATCAAGTGCAGGTAAAGGAAAACCTAACATATGAACCAAACCCAGTTAAGATCGAGGATAAGAATATTAAGCATCTAAGAGGGAAATCAATTTCATTGGTTAAGGTTATTTGAGATGACATTAGAGGCGATGCTACGTGGGAGTTGGAAGAGAAAATGAAAGTAGAGTATCCCCATCTATTTGAATAAATGGTGATAGAAATTTCGAGGACGAAATTTATTTAGTGGGGAAGAATTATAACATCCTAATTTTTGTAATTATTTATTTGCTTAATTTCCTACAAATTATTATATATTTTATTATAATAAATATTATGTAAACTTCTTATAAGTGGATTAAGAATATATACAATTAGAGAGAAAATTCTTAATAATTTCTAAGGATTTAACTTAGAAAATTTATTTGATTAAATTAAAAATTAGTTAAAATAATTAGGAGGTGATTAAGGGGTCCAATCCTATAATTCTAAAGGTAAGGATTTTAATGGTAAATTTTATTTCTCCAAATCTCAATTAGATTTTAAGAAATGGAAGGAAAGTAAAGAAAATTCTAGAAAATGCTACAATTGTGTAGCAACACCGTCAGGCACAATTTTGCTCCAATTGGCCGAATTTTTGGCCACAAAATGAGTCAAAATTTTGACTAGAAGTACAACCATGAGTTAAGCTGGTGGAGAGACATATAAATAGAAGGAAACCATAAAGGAAATCATGCAAAATCAACATTTGAACAAAAAACTAAAAAAAAAAAGGAGAAGGTCGGTGATGTATGAACCATGGCCTTAATGTATGAACACATTTGGATTGATTTTATCACAAAATTGTTCAAAATTTTTGACCGAAACTTGGAGAAGAAATTAAGTTGGTGAGTAAGCATATAAATAGGATGAAATTGGAGAAAATAAACCATATGAAAACCCACACCAAATAACTCACAGCCAACTTGGAGAAAAGAGACACAAACACCAGATTTTGAGAAGAAAAATAAGAGAGAAAGGAAGAAAGGAGGAGAGTAAGAAGTAGGAGAAAGAAAATCTAGAAGATCTTGGAGAAATAAGGTATGGATTAGATGTTTAATTTTATTCATACATTTAAGATTAGAATGATTAATTTTGTTGATTGCTTCATGTTTGAAAAGCTTGAAATTTTGTTGATTTCGGGACATGGAAGGAATAATAGAAAATGTTCAAGGGTAAAATAGTCATTTCACATGCTAAGGACATAAATGGAATCTTGAAAAAGATTAAGGGTATAATGTAATTTAATAATGATTTCGGGACACAAAAGGAATAATAGAAAATGTTCAATGGTATAATTGAAATTTGAGAAATAAAGTAATTTTAGAAATGAAATAAAGGTATATTAGAAAAATAATTAAAATGAAGAATAGAATTAGAAATTTTAGAAAACAATCATATGATTAATTCAAATTTATAAATAAACTAATAGACATATTGGGAAACAAAATTTTTAATTAATTAGACACTAGAATATTTGTTAGATGTTTATAAAGTCACATGAATTTGCCTGAATTGATATTGAAATGATGAATATAATGCATACTACATAGCACATGGACATAATGCATAATATAAGTTCCTAAGTCAAAGAAATTTTGAAAAAAAGTAAAACAAATTGTTGAAAAGTTTTCTTTTAAATATAAATTACTATCAAAGGCATTAGTAGCGTATATAATGGTGACAATGGAAAAGATTGTAATGGAAATATGAAATTCATGTTTGAGCTAGTGATGTCATTGATAGTAAATGAGGATGAGTAGAATGAGTAAAACAGGACCTTTGGTCTATAGGAGTTGGACCCTGGGTCTAGAGAGAGTTTTGGTCATTGGCAATTCCACAAATGACCATTCTTTATTTGATTTTGTGTCGTGGTAGCCTTTCGGGCGCACTGACACTTTGACTACTATTTACCTATTCGCGTTTAATGGGGTATTGCTGAATCACTGGACATGGTGATGTTAAGCTCTAGCTTCATTAAACTCTCAAAGGAAAAATCTCCATGGAGTATAGAGTCAAACACATGATTTTAAAGTTTTGCATTTTGAGTCACATGTGCATATCATAAACATATTGCATGATTAAATTGTTGATTATTTATAAATTGTATGATATTCTCTATTATAATTCCACAAATAATTTATTTGTTATAGATAAAATTAAATGTCTAACCCCATAAATATTTCAATCCCAGATATTGGTAACATGTGATGCAAGAATGTATAATTCAAGAGATAGATGTCAGATGCAAAATGTAAAGCTTAGGTTGGGGATTGTATAATTTATAATTATAACTTTATTACTTGTAATATTTTGAAAACTTTGTACTAAAACTTGTAGTATGATTTGATATAGAACTTTACCTAAATTATTTGTTTACTTTGGTATATTTTCTATTAGCCTATGATAATATTATATAAAAAAATAATAACTTAGATAATAAATTAGGATTAATAAATGTAATCTAGAAGGGGGTTACAACTTGGGCCTTTGACTGTTGGGCCTCCCATAAAAGAGTTACCTTCTATAAAGCTTATTGCGCCTTTCTAACCCTTCCTCTAGTCATTGGTCAAATTAAATCTTCAATTAGATCTTCATCTTTCTTCTCATGGTCTTGGGCTTTTATGTCTACATCAATAACCAAGAACAATAGGACAACCCACAATAAGAAGACAACAAACTAGAAAAACATTCTCCTAACTATTCCCAATATTAGATGTTTGTACACATAATACTAACATATTATATTTGAGTTTCACTTATTTCTTTAAGCCTCTTTGTAAGTGTTGACATTATTGTACATTATTACCATACTTGGTCATTATGTTTAATTATGGATAATTTGAATTAGATTTGATTTGAATTGTGTGTAATTTGAATTAAACTATCCTTGAATTTTATATATATATATATATATATATATATATATATATATATATATATATATATATATATATATCATGCTGAATTAGAGTTGATACATAAATAGAAAGGTTTTACGTGGTGTAGCCAAATTTTGGATTAACTATTGAAAATAGGGAAATTATTAACTGATGTTTCCAATGGATAAATTTGTCGATGAATATTAGCATAAATAATAATGATAATTATCAACAACTATATATGTTAGTAAATACCAAAATCCTAAACCCTAAATCTTAAATGTCACTAAAACACATATCATCTTTAATATTAGTGATGGATATATATGTTAGTAATAGATGACAACTCATCATCAATAATTATCCATGACCTATTCCCATTCATATTTTTGTCGAGTAATTATTGATGGACGAGTTAAATCCATTGGTAAATTTTAGCAACAACATGATTACGAAAATTTTTTATCCATCAATAATATGTTGGTAATATACATTTATCAATAGATTTTCTAGTTACCAAAGAATTTTATCTATTAATTAAACTAATTTTTCTTATAGTGAATATCCACTTTGGTATTTTGTTGAACAAAAATGATGATATTGATTCTCAATAATAATTTCGATTTTTGGGAAGTATCTGGGTCATCGAATAATAAGGGTTTCCTTTTTTTCAAATGAAAGATTTGAAAACTTATTAATTCTAATAACTTATTCTAGAGGAGTGACCATTCATAGATGTTGATCTCATACCTATGAATGGGATATCCAAAACTCACAAAGACAAAAAAGAAGGAAGTGAGTTAGACAAAAAGAGAAGAAACTTGGAATAAAAAAGAAGAAGTAACTTGGATAAAAGTAAACAAAGTAACTTAGACAAATATTTTTTGTGGATAACCTCGTACCAATCAATCAAATATTAATTAATATGTAATCGGTTCAACACTACTTGAGAATGACTATTCTTCTTAAAAATGAAATAGTCCAAATATTCTTAAAAATTCTTGCTCTCATTTAACCATTTGTATGTATATGAATTAGGATCTTATTCATATATTTCTCCATTCAAGAAATAAAAATAAAAGAATCTAATCATTTCTTCTTACTTTTTTTTATATTTTATAAATGTTAGTTGATATGTATTTCATTATAGTTTAATATTTTAGAGTATCATTTCCTATATAATATCTTTAAATTCATATTTTAAGTTATAATTAAATCAATTCAATATATTTCTTATATATAACCATGAGTGTTATATTAAATTTAAATCAGATTTCATATAACGCACTCCATTATGTTATTGCTAATAAATATAAATATTTTAGGTTTGGAATCTTTTAAATTATTTTCACTGAGAGATTTGAATTTTTATTTTTTTATGATCATTCGATGAAAAATATTATCATCTTGTAAAATAAAAGTCAAATATCAAATGATATAAATATATTAAGAATTATATAATATTGTACGTTATAAGTATAATATATAAAATATATTAAATTTACAAAATATATATGTATATATAATTAATATATATATATATATATGTATATATATATATATATATATATATATATATAAATAATTTAGACATGTAATTAATAATTTACATTTTTATTATCTTGTGCAATTCAATCTTATCAATTATTAATTTAAGATTATAAACTTTTTAAATTTCAAAATAAAAATATGAATTGAAAATTTAACTAAAAAAATGATGTATAATTCTTTTTTAAAATATATTAAGAGTATACACGAAATGGGTTGCCAAACCTATTAATTAACTCAATAATTTTTTTTGGATTGGGTTAACTTTTTAGATTTTATTTTGTTAAATCCAATTCAATTTAACCTTAGTTGAGTTAATTCGATTAAATATTTTTAGAAATAATTTTTATTATTAAAATTATTAATTTTAAAAAACTTTTTAAAATATTTTTTCAAAATAAATTATATTATTTTATATTTAAATAGTTTAGTATTTTAAAATACATATTTAATTTATATAATAATTATATTATTATTATTTAATAATTTAATCAATTGATTAAATTGATTGTAAGATTTAATATATAAAACTTATCACTCGTAAATTAATTCATATTAAATTAAATTAATTTTCACTCAATTACATATAAAATCAATCCACTATATTATATTAAAAAATCCTAAAATATGTTATAAAATCAGGATAATCAATCAGTTATTTTAACTTAATTAATTATAAGCAAAATATATTTTTGTGAGGAAGTAAAAGGAAAATGACCCTTTCCCATCATGGGTCCACCTAAGACCTTGATGGTTTACTCAAACAGCAAGTTAGTCAAGTATATATATATATATATATATATATATATATATATATATATATATATATATATATATATATATATATATATATATATATATATATATATATATATATATATATATATATATATATTATCTTTTGATCGTAATTAATGTACAACTAAAAATTCGTAAACGATAAATCACGTTACGAATTTGACTGATTATTTGAATTAATTGGACTTTTTTTTATCAATTATAATTTTTTCATATAAATATTCGATTTTCTGTAGAGTAATTACTTAAAAAAATTAATTTTTTTAATATTATAATATCAATCATTAAAATTATAATTTTATATTATTTGTGACGATTTAAATATTTTTTAGATTATTTTTTTCATGTAAAAACTTGAAGATAGTTTTAAAACCAACATCTAACTTTTTTTTAATGGGTTGAACAGTATATTTATTCTCCAACAAATATTTTTTGTTATAAATAGTAAGTTTTTTCGGAGTTAAGATTAAAATAACTTATTTTAATATTTATGATTTTAGTTTTTTAAAAATTAATATTATTATTATTTATAATTTTTTATCTTTTATATTCTTTTATATTTTTATATTTTTATATATATTTATTATTTATTAATAATATATTATTTCACATTTTAATATTAATAGTCAAATGCCCTATTTAACATGATGTATTAAAAATTTCATATATTATTTGACTTAGGTGAAAGATATAATTTAAATGCTTATTAAATTATTATTTATATTATCAATACATTTTATATTGAAATCTTAATAAATTGCATTAAAAATTAATTATATATTTAATTCATACGATATTTTTAACAATTTTTATTATATTTTTGTTTACAAAAATTCAAATCCAAAACCTTATATGTACGCATTACTAAATATTTATTTTCTCCTTGATAAGTATTTTGTCGCATTCAATTTTTGTGTAATTATCTGTTTTCCACAATTAGATGGTTTGGGCTTGTTTATAGTGGAGCAATAGTACTAGTTCATATACCACCACATATGTCTCTATCGCATTTTGGTACAGGTATTGATTCTCCCACACACCCTAGCACGATTTGCAGGAACCTATAAACTTTAGTATCAGTTTGACGAGAGAGGATTATTATAGGACAAAACTAGTATGTAATTTTATTTGTTAAAAGTACGTATTATTTATATATATTTTTCAATAGTTTTATCTAAGAAAATAGGACTAATCTTAAATAATATTATAGTTTCGTTTCACAGAAATAAACTTTAGTTTTAATTGAACGCCAAGGAGAAAAAGTACCAGAAAATTGTAAACAAATTCTAGTGAGTTTTAAAGCATTTGTTTTGAGAATAAAAATCCTAATAAAACATTATGGGTATGAAGTATTTGTGATTTTCATCACAACTAATCTTCACTTAAAAAAATATGGCTAATTATCTACATTTTCATAATTTTTTTCCATTTAAAAATTTGAATTTGAGACATGATTAATTTAAGTTTGACTTCAGTTTCACTTGAACCAATAATTTATTAGTCTATTAAAAATAATATTTAATATATAGATAAAAAATCAAGAATTATAAATTATTGAATAAAAAATTGATTATTAGACACTTTTTTTTTTTAAAAGAGACACAATATTAAGATTGTTTTTTCAATAAAAAACAATATTTCTTATATTTTTGTAAAGGAAATCTACGAGAAGAATCAAATATGAAATGCAGACTAGACAATAATTAATAGCAATCATACACCACAAGTATAAATTTAAAAATGTAAAAACGAAGAATAACCAGTCCACAACTGTAGGTTATAAATAAAGAAGAACCAAAGTACCAATAGCTAGTCCACTGATTAATTTCACTTTGATGCAATGTCTATCTCTAAAGATCATTCATCAAACGGCTGATGATTTTACTGATCCAATGATTGGGCACAATACGTTCTGATAAGATCTACCTGTATGCATTTTGTCTTTAGCTTCCTGCACCAGTGTGTGTGCCCCCTTCAACTTGATATTACCCAAATGAATTGTAGAACTATACCTTAAAAATTCCTCAATGTGTTTGTGCCAAAACCATCTCTTTGTTTACATTAGGTAACAAATGTACAAGTATAACTCAAACAAAAGTAGAACCAAATTCAAAAGTAAAGATCACACTTTTTTGTACAGTTAGGCCAGCTTTGTCGGCAAGTTGGGCTTAATAGGGTCCACTTTTCATTAATGGGAAATGAAAATGCTAGTGATAGTTGCGCTCTTTAAAATCAAAAGGAACCAATAAACCTTTTGTGATAACCACAAGCACTACCAACACCACCACCAAATTACCATTATATCAAAAGCCTTGTTGAGAAAGAGTTATTGCCACTTCCAACTCCTTCAACTCCCTCTTCTTTCCACAACTCGCAAACAAGCTTGGAGACTATAAACTGTGTTTTGTTCTATCACTCCTTCTCGTCCAAAGTTAGAGAATAAATTCTCGAGATTAGAGCTTCTGAGTGGAAAGTCAAAGACTAATCTGTCGAGATTGGAGCCATGTGGCGCCTTCTGACAGTGGTGACTAGGAAACTCCAAAACACAAAGAAGAGTTCCAGGGTTGCTGATGAGAACATGTTTGAGGCTGCAAACGGGGTTGAACTTGCCATGTTTCGACGTGATAGAGGAAGAAGGGACCATGGCTGGAGTGGAATCTCTCTTATCTATGGCATTCTTCATGCCCCTATATCAATTTTCTCATGTATGTCTCATCCTCAAGCAAACGGGTCAGATGGGGTTTGGGTGTCTGGTGAATTTGTTCAGATTTCTGAAATGAATCATCTTATGGTAAATGATAGCATGAGATATGCAATTTTGATGTAGAAAGTTTATTAGTATGTGAATATAATATATATATATATATATATATATATATATATATATTATATAGCTTTTGTAATTGTTTGGCTTGAGTTTCCCTAGCTTGGGACTATATGAATTAGATTGGACAATAGCTTTCTTTTCTCCTCAAATTTTCCCTTTTTCTTATCTTTTTTTCCCTTCCTATAGTTTGGATCATATAAGATACACTTGGTCTTTGGTGTTTGCATGAATCATCCAAAGATGTGACCTGCCTTTGTTTTGAGTTCATGTGAAAGAATTTTCTGCATGTGCCAATGTTAGTAAAGAAAAGAAGTACATGTGTTTGGAATGACTAATTATATATTAATGGAATTACCTCAATTTTCCTTTATTATCTTTTCTCCCTTGAAAGTTTGGATCATATGAAATACATTTATTGATGGTTGTTATGTGTTTTATTTTCACTCTCAATGCTAAACCATATAAGCTTCTTTAATAACTTTTTCCCAACTCATGGTTTTTCCAACAGAAATTCAATTACATCATGGATGGGCCAAAGATTAGCCTCCTTTAGTACATACATATGTATGTTTCTTCTTCAAATTCTTTCTTTTCATGTGTATATATTTTCTAAAAATAACTATTGTAGAAAATTTGCAATATATGGCCAGATTCCTGCTTTTTTCTATCTAGAAAAACATTGTGTTATAAATAATTGATGATTTAAATTATGCAGACCTGATTTATGTCATGCCTTGCAAAGAACGAGAAAACATATGGAAGGGTTTGGCCTTAAAAGTGTTTTCATTTATATATGAATAACAAAAACTATTCACTAAACCGTGTATTGTATTCTCTTATATAATGAATTGTACTTAGTTGTGGGTGTCTCAAAGATGTCATATTGGAAAAGAGATTTTATTAAAGTAATTAATCTAAAACACCATATGAACAAATTAAATAATCAATTAGGACATAACGAAGAAGGTAGTGGCATGGGTAGGTGGAATTTTGGTTCACTTTATTTATTGCAATTATGTTTATGGATCAATTGGATTACAAAACTCTCTTTCTTAATATTTAAATTCTAATTCTCATTTTCATAATTCCTATAACTAGTCATATATATATATAATATTAGTGGAACTTATTATTTAGATATCAAGGCTACTAAAAAGTTTTGTAGTTTATATTTATATTTATAATGTTAGCTCTTAACTTTAATACCATTAAATATATATTTATTTTTTATATTTAAATTTTAACTTTTAATTTTTTATTTTTTCAACCTTTTAATATTCATTTATTAGTTATTAATAATATGTTATTTACTCTTAAAACATCAATATTTACCCATAATATATATTAATTATAATCCAATAACATTTTTCTTAATACTTTTTCCTTTATAAATTTTTAATTTTATTTAAAAAATAATCAGATTGGTTTAGATAATAAATAACGTCATGACTTCAATATTATAAATTTGAATTCTTTTTTTTTTAAATGGAATTCTTATTGAAGAATTATGCAGTCACATGTCTTTTTCCTTTTATGATAGTGTGTATAGTGTGCTTTTAGATTCAATCAAATCAATTTGTTTTCTTTTTATAGTTATTCAAATGGATAATATTTTTTATTAATATTTTTAATTAATAGCTGATATTTTTCAATAAATATTATTTATTTACAAATATATTTATCTTAATTAACATTTATATATATGAATAAATCTTTTCTCTATCTTACATTTGTAAAACTCATGCAATGTATATATAATACCTATTCAATTAATTACATGTGGGTCCTATTATTAAATTTATTGTAAATAAATACGAAAAAAAAAGAAAAAAGAAAAATAAATTTCTTTCGTAATTAAAATTAACTTATAAAAAAATTTAAAATAAAATTTTTAAAGATATATGAAAAAATTATATAAAATTTTTAACTTATATATTAGTTAATTTTATTAAATTTACTGTTTTAGAAAGAAATTTATCCCAATATCTCAATATATTTTTCAGTCAAATCACGGCACTGAAAATATGATGTGAAAGTAAATTTTGGACGTTTGCTGCGTGAATAAAGACAGAGTTCAGTTAGCTTTTGGCACTAAAAAATCAATTTGGGAATCTTAAAATATCGTTTCAATATCAATTGGATTAGCCAGTGATGTAGATCTCTCTTCTACTTAGGCTTTATACAACTTATTCATCACATTAATCACTATAAGATAAGGTTTTAAGGTTTTTATTTTTGTTTATGATAACTATAATAAAAGCTTTGATTAGGCTCCTCAAATTATTATATATTTTATACAAGATATGGCCGGCGAATAAACTCTAGGAGTTATCCTAAATACTCCAAGATGCTAATTTCCGAGGCCGTGATAATTAGTAATGCTACTTACACATTAATTTTGCACACCAAATTTTGCAATTTTAAAGAGAAATTTTTTGAAAAAAGTTACTAGTAAAATGAATGATGTGATATGAAGAGAAAAAAAATATTTAAATTTATCTCACTATATATTTTTCTTTTTAACAATAGCTATTCACTCCTATATTCAATTATTTAAATATTATAAATGGTATTCTTATTTCTAAATTACGATGCTAAGTTGTACAACTAAAAATGAGAAATTAAAAAAAAAATCTTCTAAAAGTTGTGTCCGAAAAATTTATCACAAATATCCATAATTTATTATAAACAATTTAGTAATGAAATACTTGACGAATAACAATGTTGTTATAAAATTTGACATCATAATAAAACTTTTGTGATACACTTAGTTCTGGTAAAAATAAAATTGTCACCTAATTTTATATTTTTATTAAAAACTCATGAATTAAAAAGTTTTTTCTATTTTAAATTGTAAGAATGACTTTTGTTCCATCTTTTTAATGTTGTGAAAATTATTAGGGTACTGAAACATATGATTATGGGGTTATATATGAGTAGTGCGAGACTATGTTCTCGGTTCTACGATGAGTACTAATGTTCTATCTAGGAATGTAAGTATCTCGGTCTCATGTATAATATGATAACATTGTTAGGTTCAATTCCCATGTGTGAAGTATTGTTTGCTATAGAACTCTCATTCGTTACGGTTTTGTCTTTAAAAAAGTCTCGTAGGTTAAGAGGGATGATGTATATAAACTATCCTTAGCCTCGATTCCTAAGCGATATAAGACTCATGAGCATACCAGAACATAATCCCCCAGTTGAGGACTAAGAGGTAAGAGTGGAGCAAGACTCAACTCTCGATTCCACAATGGACACCAATATTTCATATAGAAATGAGTGTGTCTCGATCTCATGTCCAATTTTTAAGTCTAAAAACTACAAAAAGATAGAAAGAATAGACCGAGCTTGATTAGGCATCGAATGGGTGGAAATGGTGAAGGCAAAAATCAAGAATGACATATTGAGGTAGAAGAGTAGTTATGATTGAGTTTTTTGAGAAAAGACAAAATATCGATAAATTGAGAATTGAGGAATTAAAAGATAAGAACATCGAAAAATTAGGAACCGAAGATTTAAAGAGTGGAAAAAGTGGACATGGATATATCGAAAGAAAGTTACATGGAAGGATTTTCCAGTAGTGCATCGAAAGATTGATGAAGGCGGTTAAGAAATAAGTTCCATAGAATACGCAAGTTATAAGTGAACGTGTATCAACAAGGTGAAGCGAGTTACAAGAAAACAACTGTTTGAAAGATTTTAATTTGTAATTTATAATTTGTAATTTCTATTTTTTATTATTTTCATGGTTACTTTAACGGTTACAAAAAAAATAATATATATAGGATAAAATAAAGGTAATTGTGGTAATTGCAAATTATACAACTTACATTTTGAAAAATGCTGCGAACTTGGAACAAGCATTTTTAATGGAGTTCTTTGTAATTTGGATTGTCACTTTAGTTAATTGTCTCTATCAATTTTTGTTTAACCTTGGTAATGGGTTAGATTTATTTTTATGCTATTTAATTTCCTGCACATTTATTTTTTGAGTAATTTACTTTTATAATTCTTTTATCATTCTTGTAAGTTATCTTAAATGTTTCAAATTGTAGTAAATATAAAAATTGAATGCGAATAATCTTTCATTGAAATCCACTGTGTAGTGAACTTTGAGTGAAATTAGAAGATCTCACATAGTGTTTAAGTAATTCAACATGTAAATTGTATTAATTATATCGAACAACGAATTATTTATGCTAGAAACAAATTGGAACGCTCGGTGGGACTCATCCGTTACACTAGTGCATGATATTAAGAAGTAGTAGAGTCATAATGACAAATCAAAATTCACAAGTTTCAGTACTAATACCAAATTCTACGGTAATACTCAGTGTTAATACTAATGAAAGTCAAACCGTGAGCGAAAGAGAAATGGTTCAGGACAAAGGAAATCAAAGTGGTCAGGAACCTACCCTTCAACACATAATACTAGTAGAGGATCACATATGAATAGTGAGAACATATCAGCCCATAGGAATAATCAGTGAATTCCAACAGCGGAAAGATATCCCTGGGGATGTCACCATGGCAACCAACTCTAGGTTCTAATAAGATGAATGATCGAGGTCAAGATCACTTGAGACTGGGGAATAATGGTAGGGGGAATACTGGAAATGGTCAAGGTGTTTCTAATAATGTAAACACTAGAATATCCAATAATATGTAGGGGTTATGAGACAACAAATGGATGATAGTAATCATGAAATGGTCAATATGTTATCTCAACATTCTACGGAATTGGCGACTATCCCATAACCCAACACCAAGTCAAGCCACTGAAAAGTAAATGCATTTTGTTCATGCCTTGGTTCGTCCCCGAACCACACCGTACTAGGAGAGGCTTTGGCTCTGATACCATTTGTAACGCCCTAGCTGCTTGTACGAAATTGCTGACTATCCCCATCCTTTTATCTTCTTTCACCATTTTATATTTATTCATTATTTATTAATAATATATTATTTGGCCTCCTCCAAAAATCAATGATCAAGATCCGCCACTTCTTTCCAGTGTGCTTTGTCCTCACTCACACACTTTCTGAGAACTTCCTAGAAGGTCACCCATCCCACAATTCGCTTAACTATAGAGTTCTTATGTGATAGGTCACCAAAAAGTAAATGCATTTTCTTAGTATAGATAGTACTAATAAATTCTCTTAAGCTATCATTCAACTGTATAGTCCCATACCTATACTGTTAGAATCGTGCAGCGGAATGTTTGTGTTAACAGAAAAAACCAAGAGGGGGGGTGAATTGGTTTCTTAAACAAAAATTAGGGTTTTAAAATTTTTCCCAAATTTCACCAATTAAAATGTTGTGTAAAGTAAATAGAGCAAGGATAGAGTATTACACAGTCGATTTATACTGGTTCGGATCAAAAGACCCTACGTCCAGTTGCGAATCACTCAAACAGAGGATTAACGCTGTCACTATAATCACAGTTATACAAACAGATTACAAATGAAAAGATAAGGTAAAGAATACACCTCTCTTGAGTCACACAAGAGATGAACACCTCCTTTGAATCCCATAAAGGATGAAGAACAACTTTCCCTACAGACGACACAACACAGAATCCACTAAGAAAACCCACTCAGTGATTCTTATCGCTTCTAGCCCACACTAGGTTTCAAAAGCCCCTTTTCCTCCAACAAATAGTTCTCTAGCAGTCACAACTCTCAACTATTGTTTGAAAAAGGTTGTTCATTTTGCAAAGAGCCTTAGAGAACCTTAAGTAGAAAGATTAGGGTTTGGGAATTAGGGATTTTCGAAAACAGATGAATTAGGAATAGGGTTTTCGAAACTTGGTCCAATTTTGAAATTCAAAACACATATCTGACTGAAATAATCGATTATCTTGAGTGTTAATTGATTATTCCAGAGCTAAATTTGCAGGGAACCCAAAACAACTCAGTTTAATCGATTAACTGGGCATTTAATTGATTAACAGCCCAGTTAATCGATTAATAGAGGGTTTAATCAATTATTCCAGAGAGCAGATGCTGAAAAATGGTTTTCTCTCTGTAATAATTGATTATCCGGCCATTTAATCAATTAATCCAGTATATTTTTGATAAAAATGAGTTTTTAAAGCCTTTAAAAAGTGGACTATGTGCTGGCTATCTTGGACTCTAATATTACAGACTCAAAAACATAAAAACAGAGTTATTACATAACATTAAAAGTCTTCAAATCTTTAAGTCCATTATTCTTGTATCATCATCAAAATCTACAAGCTTCATATCCTTGTATGTTCAACATTCATATCCTTGTATGTCCAACATATACAACCTCTGGATCGCTCTGCTTCGGGTGTGTTTCAGTTCATTCATATGACCCTTCCACTAGAAGTTTGCCAGGAGCCGCTCATTGTTCGTGCCTCACTGCACCGCCGATCACTCCCCGCCCTGGTCAGTGCTCGGGATGTCACACTAGCCGATCAAATGACAAGGATAAAGGATGCACTTGCGATCCTTAGAGGAATAACATAATAAATGATGATATGCCAATAAAAAATAGTTAACAAAACGAACCCCTTGAAAGACAAAACAATGATAATCAAGATATGTGAAGGAACAATGATAATTGGCATATAACTGTTAGGATGGTCAATAGAGGTCAGGATGCATATCATATTTTGCATGTTTGGGATAACATAAGAAGGAATCATAATAATGGGGGGAATTATCAACAAAATGCTTCTAATCAAGTAATCAGAGATTGGAATAAGCCGAATGAAGGAATGAGATTGTATAATCAACCATATTTCTTGTCTTCTTTTCTTGATTTTGTGTTAGAAGCAGAGTTGCCTAGAGGATAGAAAATCCCAAAATTTACAAAGTTTGTGGGTGATAGGTCTCAAATTGAGTGTGGAAATTTATTAACAAGTGAAAGTTTAATGATGAAATACTTTTCAAGATCTTTGACAAAAAATGGTTTTACTTGGTTCACTATCTTGCCTCTGAATTCTATGTTTAATTGGGCACAATTAGAGAGAATTTTTCATGAGCAATTTTTTAGAGGAGAGACCCAAGTTAGTTTGATTGATTTGATGAATGTGAAAAGATATCATAATGAAAATATAGACGGTTACTTGAATATATTTAGACAAATGCAATCAAGATGTTTTACACAAATCCCTGAAAGAGAGGTAGTGAGAATGACAACGACAGGTTTATAGTTTTCGATAAGGAAAAAGTTAGTAAATACGCTTTTGAGAAATATGACACAGTTAGTAGATAAAGTTCAGAGAATCAAACAGATTAGATATGAGAAAGAAAGGTATAATAAATTCGGTAAGGTGGTAAAAAGAGATAAAATTGGATATGTTGGATTAGATAATTTTACATCCACCATAATCAGCATCAGAATATCCTATTAACCTAGGAGAAGTTTCAGATGGATACCATAAACCAGTTCCTGTAGTTCCTTTTAAATATTTTAAAATTCTTTTTACTGCAGTTAAATGAGATTCTTTTGGACAGACTTGAAATCTAGCACACACATAAACATAATGTATAATATCAGGTCTACTTGCAGTTAAGTATAATAGTGAACCTATCATACCTCTATACATAGATTGATTAATTTCCAAACCTGATTCATCCTTGTCTAAATAGCATGATGTTCCCATGGGTGTGTTAGCTTCCTTTGAAGTTTCCATTCCAAATTTCTTGAGAATCTCTTTACAGTATTTGGTTTGAGACACAAAAATGCCATCTTTAAGTTGTTTAATTTGAAGTCCAAGGAAGAATGTTAATTCTCCCATCATTGAAATTTCAAATTCACCCTGCATTATCTTAGCAAATCCTTCACATAGAGAATTATCAGTTGATCCAAAAATAATATCATCAACATATACTTGAACTAATAGAATCTGTTCCTTAACCTTCTTAATAAACAGGGTGGAATCAATTTTTCCTCTTAGAAAAGTCATTTGAAATTAGAAAACTACTTAATCTTTCATACCAAGACCTAGGAGCTTGTTTCCAACCATATAAAGCTTTCTTTAATTTAAAAATATGATTGGGATATTTAAAATCTTCAAATCCAGGGGGTTGTTCCACATATACTTCCTCTTTGATAAACCCATTCAAAAAAGCACTTTTAACATCCATTTGATAAAGTTTAAATTTCATCAATGAGGCATAAGCAAGAAGTAGGCGGATAGCCTCTAACCAGGCAACAGGAGCATAAGTTTCATCATAATCAATACCTTCCTCTTGATAATAACCTTTGGCTACAAGTCTGGCTTTGTTCTTTGTTATATTTCCATCTTCATCAAGTTTGTTTCTAAATACCCATTTTGTTCCAATCACTTGATGAGATTCTTCTCTTTGAATTAATTCCCAGACTTGATTCCTTTCAAATTGATTAAGTTCTTCTTGCATTGCTATGCACCATTTGTCATCTTTAATAGCTTCTTCAACACCTTTGGGTTCTATCTGTGAAACAAAAGCTACAGACATACAAAAATTTGTCATATTTCTAGTTCTTACCCCTTTTGAGATATCACCAATTATATTGTCTATTGAAAGTCCTCTTGGTGATTGCCACTCTTTTGCTAATTCAGTTGGTTGAGATGGCTCATTCTCATTCAAGTACATTTCTTCTAGAGCCTCTCTTATGTACTCATCATCACCTGCAAATTCTTTATTTGACTCAAGAGGATTTCCCTCAAGGTCTTGAATCCTTTGTCACAAAATTGACTTATACTTGGGAGATTATGCTTTAGCTCATCAACAACAAGCACATCCTTTATCTCCAAAGTATTTGCACCACCAATGTTTCCAATTCCAAGTATTTTTCCTTTGGTGTTGTCCCCATAGGTTACATATCCTTGTTCTTTAGCTTTGAAACTCACAAATATCGTTTTGTCTCCAGTCATATGTTTTGAACATTCACTGTCAAGATACCACATAGACGTCTTGGATTTGGAAGTTTCCTACAAAACAAGAACATAATAATCTTAGGTCCCCATAACTTTTGTGTCCTTGGGGTTAGAGACAATCAAATAATTTAACTATAGGAACCCAAACATATTTTCCTTTAGGAACACCAAAATTCTTAATTCTACACCTATTTGAAGTATGACCATGTTTCATACAATAAAAGCATGCATTAGATGTAATCTTTGAATATGATACATTTCTAACTTTTGAAGTTTTAGTTCCTTTTTCAATCCATACTCTTCTATTTTTAATTTTAGGCTTTTTCAATGGAACATGACAATTTTCTCTATTTTGAACAATAGCCTTATCCTTATAACTATCACTAATTTCCTTCTTAGCTTTATCAAGCAAATGGCTAAGTATATCAATATCATATTCATACTCTTTACATGATGCACATGCTATATTTATTATCTTTTTCCTCTAAACATACAATTTTCGTTTTTAAGGACTCCACCTCTTTTTCGGATTTATTCAAACACTTTTTCACAGATTTATATTCATTTTTCAAGTCCTTAAAAGAAGTAAACAATTCTCCATATACATTTTGTAAAGCATCAGAATCATTTTCATCATCACTTGAGGAAGAGTCGGAATCACTAATCTCAAAGTCGGAAGAGATGTTGTCTTTTTCCATCAAGCAAATATTTGCTTCAATTTCCGAATCACTTGACTCCGAACTTGAGTCACTATCATTCCAAGCAATGTAGGCTTTCTTCTTGAAGAATTTCTTGCCTTTATGATCTTCATTTTTCTTATTTGGACAATCGATTTTTACATGTCCTATTTCACCACAACCATAACATTTAATATTTAAGGAAGTACTTTCTCTTACCTTTCCCTTACCTTTGAAGGGTTGCTTCCCTTTGGCTTTCATGAACTTTGTAAATTTCTTTATCATGAGACTCAAA
The DNA here is from genome assembly GCA_963425845.1 of Sphenostylis stenocarpa. Lineage (NCBI taxonomy): Eukaryota > Viridiplantae > Streptophyta > Magnoliopsida > Fabales > Fabaceae > Sphenostylis > Sphenostylis stenocarpa. The sequence continues at coordinate 97,084,154 of OY731403.1, read as the reverse complement.
TTTTCATCATCTTCATTCTCCGAGTCTTCTTCCTCCTTCTTGTTCTTACTCTTGGAAATTTCAGTTTTGAAGGTAAGGTTCCTCTTTTGGTGTTGACCTTCTTCATCATTTAGCCTTCCAAGTTCAAGCTCATGCTCTCTCAACTTTCCAAAGAGCGCCTCCATGGACATTGTTGCAAGATTTTGTGACTCCGTGATGGCCATCACCTTAGGTTGTCATTTCCTATACAAAGATTTAAGAATTTTTACATTTAACTCATCAATATCAAAAATCTTACCTAACCCGGTGAGATGGTTCACAATATGTGTGAAACGCTTTTGAACGTCAAAAATCGTTTCCCCTTGTTGCATCCAGAACATCTCATACTCTTGAATTAATGAGTTCTTTCTTGCTCTTTTAACGTCATCGGTACCTTCATGGGTTACTCTTAGCATTTCCCACATTTCTTGAGCACTCTTACAAACCGATATCCTGTAAAACTCATCAAGGGTTAAAACATATGAAATTGTATTTCTGGCCCTAACATCATATTGGGATTTTCTATTTTCTTTAGACGACCATCTAGAAAATGGTTTTGGTACCTCTTCTCCGTTTTCAGTAATTTTAGGAACAAAAGGACCGTTTAAAATTGCATCCCAAACACCTCTATCAACATACTCCAAAAATATTTGCATTCTTACTTTCCAAAAAGGATAATTTTGCCCCGCAAAAAGTGGGGGTCTATTGATAGAAGCACTCTCGGCAAATGTTTGATTTTGTTCGGCCATTTTCGAAAATTGAATAACTATCAAAGCAAGCTCTGATACCACTTGTTAGAATCGCGCAGCGGAATGTTTGCATTTACGAACAAAAACCAAGAGGGGGGTGCATTGGTTTCTTAAAAAAAAAATTAGGGTTTTAAAATTTTCCCCAAATTTTACCGATTAAAACGCTGTGTAAAGTAAATAGATAAGGGATAGAAGATTACACAGTTAATTTATACTGCTTCAGATCAAAAGACCCTACGTCCAGTTGCTAATCACTCAAACAGAGGATTAACGATGTCACTATAATCATAGTTTTCAAACATATTACAAATTGAAAAGATAAGGTAAAGAAAACACCTCTCTTGAGTCACACAAGAGATGAACACCTCCTTTGAATCCACAAAGGATGAAGAACAACTTTTCCTAGAGACGGTACAACACACAATCCACCAAGAAACCCACTCAGTGATTCTTATCGCTTCTAGCCCACACTAGGTTTTTGAAAGCCCCTTTTTCTTCCCTACAGAAGTTCTCTAGCAGTCACAACTCTTAACTTTTGTATGAAAAAGGTTTGTTCAATTTGTAGAGAGCCTTAGAGAACCTTAAGTAGAGAGAATAGGGTTTGGGAATTAGGGATTTTCGAAACTTGATGAATTGGAATTAGGATTTTCGAAACTTGGACCAATTTTGAATTTCAAAACACATAACAGACCCAAATAATCGATTATCTTAAGTGTTAATCGATTATTCCAGAGTCATTCTCGCAGAAAAGCAATACAGGGCCAGATAATCGATTAACAACCCATTTAATCGATTATTTTGCCCAGTTAATTGATTAATAGGCCATTTAATCGATTAATCCAGTGAGCATATACTGAAAATGATTTTCTTTTTGTAATAATCGATTATCCTGTGGTTTAATCGATTATTCCAGTAACTTTTTGATAAAAATGAGTTTTTAGGGCTTTTAAAGAGTGGTCTATGTGCTGGCTATCTTGGACTCTAATATTACAGACTCAAAAATATAAAAACAGAGTTATTACAGAACATTATAAGTCTTCAAATATTTAAGTCCTTTATTCTTGAATCATCATCAAAATCTACAAGCTTCATATCCTTGTATGTTCAACATCATCAACATATACTTGAACTAACAGAATATGTTCTTTTACTTTCTTAATAAATAAAATGGAATCAATTTATCCTCTAGAAAAATCATTTTAAATTAGGAAATTACTTAAGCTTTCATACCATAACCTAGAAGCTTGTTTCAAACCATAAAGAACTTTCTTTAATTTAAAAATATGATCAGGATATTCAAAATCTTCAAATCCAGGTGGTTGTTCCACATATACTTCCTCTTTGATAAAGCCATTTAAAAATTCACTTTTAACATCCATTTGATATAGTTTAAATTTCCTCAATGAAGCATAATCAAGAAGTAGGCGTATAGCCTCTAACCTGGCAACAGGAGCATAGGTTTCATCATAATCAATACCTTCCTCTTGACAGTATCCTTTGGCAACAAGTCTGGCTTTGTTCTTTGTTATATTTCCATCTCCATCAAGTTTGTGTCTAAATACCCATTTCATTCCAATAACTTGATGGGATTCTTTTCTTGGAATTAATTCCCAGACTTGATTTCTTTCAATTTGATTGAGTTTTTCTTGCATTGCAATGCACCATTGGTCATCTTTGAGTGCTTCCTCAACACTTTTGGGTTCAATCTGTGAAAAAAAAGCTACAGACATACAAAAATTTGTCATATTTCTAGTGCTTACCCCTTTTGAAATACTACCAATTATATTGTCCATTGAAAGTCCTCTTGGTGGTTGCCACTCTTTTGCCAATTCAGTTGGTTGAGATGACTCATTTTCATTCAAGTACATTTCTTCTAGAGCTTCTCTTATGTATTCATCATCACCTGCATATTCTTTATTTGAATCAAGAGTATTTCCCTCAAGGTCTACAATTTCATCAAAAGTAACATGTATAGATTCTTCAATATTCAAGGTTCTTCTATTGAATACTCTATATGCTTTGTTAGAAAGTGAATAACCTAAAAAGATGGCCTCATCGGCTTTTGAGTCAAATTTTCCTAAGTTATCTTTTCCATTATTTAAATCAAAGCATTTACAACCAAATATTTTTAAATGAGAAACATTAGGCTTCCTTCTATTTAACAATTCATAAGGAGTTAATTTTATTGTTGGCCTAATAAGCATCCTATTCAATACATAACATGCAGTACTTATAGTATCAACCCAAAAGTATTTAGGAACATTTGATTCATTTAACATGGTTCTAGCAAGTTACTCTAGTGACCTATTTTTCCTTTCTACTACACCATTTTGTTATGGAGTTCTAGGTGCAGAAAAATTATGAAAAATTCCATTTTCTTCACAATAATTTTCAAAAGATTCATTTTGGAATTCCCCACCATGGTCACTCCTTAACACTTTAATTCTTAAATCTTTTTCATTTTTGAATTTGTTTGACAAACTTACTAAAGATTTTAAAGGACTCACTTTTCAATGTTAGGAAAAATGTCTAAGTAAATCTAGAAAAATCATCAACAATTACAAGAGCATAGTAATTTCCACCAAAACTTTTTATCCTATATGGTCCAAATAAATCTCAGTGTAAAAGTTCTTAAGGTTTTGATGTGGAAATAAAATTCTTAGATTTAAAAGATGATTTTATTTGTTTACCTTTTTTACATGCATCACATAATCTATCTTTTTCAAATTTTAGCTTAGGCAAACCAATAACTAAGTCATTAGATATTAATTTGTTTAATTGATGCATATTTATATGAGTCGCTCTCTTATGCCATAACAATGGATTTTCTTCTTTAGCAACTAAGCATGTTATATTAGCATTAGATACACAATCTAAGTCAATCAAATAAATATTTTAATGCTTAATACCTTTAAATGCTATATTTTTCAGAATCCTTTAAGTGAATGGTGCAAAACTTACTTTAAAAAAATTACCTTAAATCCTTTATCACAAAGTTGACTTATACTTTGGCCCATCAACAAGGAGCACATCCTTTATCTCCAAGGTATTTTCACCACCAATATTTCCTGTTCCAAGGATTCTTCCTTTATTGTTGTCCCCATAGGTTACATATCCTTGTTCCTTTGCTTTGAAACTCATAAATATCTTTTTATCTCCAGTCATATGTCTTGAACACCCACTGTCAAGATACCACATAGACTTCTTGGATTTGGAAGTTTCCTACAAAACAAGAACATAATAATCTTAAGTCCCCATAACTTTTGGGTCCTTGGGGTTAGAGACAAGCAAATTATTTATCTATTGGAACCTAAACATATTTTCCCTTTGGAATGCCAAAATGCTTAATTTTACACCCATTATATGTATGTCCATGTTTCATACAATAGAAGCATGCATTAGATTTAATTCTTGAAAAAGATACAACTTTATTTTGAGAAGATTTAGATCCTTTTTCAACCCATACCTTTCAGTTTCTATTTTTTGGCTCTTTTAATTGAACATGATATTTTACTTGAGTTTGTACATTAATTCCATCCTTGTAACAATCACTTAATTCTTTCTTTGCTTTTTCAAGTAAGTATCTAAGTATGTCCATTTCATATTCTTATTCTATACATGATGCACATTCTATTTGTTTATTTCCTTTTTCCTCTGAAGTCACTATTTTTTATTTTAAAGATTCTACTTCTTTTTCTGATTTATTTAAATTCTTTTCCAAAGATTTATATTTAGTTTTCAAAGCTTTAAAAGAAGCAAATAGTTCTTGATATGCATTATGCAAAACATCATAGTCATTCTCATCATCATTTGAAGAACAGCCGGAATCACTTACCTCATAATCGTAAGAAAAACTATCATTTGCCATCAAACAAAGATTTGCTTCAATCTCTGAATCGCTTGACTCCGAACTTGAGTCACTATCATCCCAAGCTATATAAGCTTTCTTTTTAAAGAATTTCTTGCCTTTATGATCATCACTTTTCTTGTTTGGACAATCGGATTTCACATTCCCTGTTTCACCACAACCATAACATTTAAAACTTAAAGAAGAAATTTCTTTTACCTTTCCCTTACCTTTGAAAGGTTGTTTTCCTTTAGCTTTCATGAACTTTGTAAATTTTTTTATCATGAGGCTCAAGTTTTCGTCCTCTTCGCTATCGGAACTTTCTTCTTCCTTCTTTTTCTTCATTTTAGAAACTTCAATTTTGAAATCTAGGTTTCTCTTTTGATGTTGGCATTCTTCATCGTTTAACCTTCCAATTTCAAGTTCATGCTCTCTCAACTTTCCAAAGAGAGCTGTCATAGTCATAGTGGCAAGATTTTGTAACTCCGTAATGGCAGTCACCTTTGGTTGCCATTTCCTGTCCAAAGATTTAAGAATTTTCACATTTAATTCATCAATGTCAAAAGTCTTACCAAGCCTTGTGAGATGGTTCACAATATGTGTGAAACACTTTTGGACGTCAAAAATTGATTCTCCGATTTGCATTCTGAACATTTCATATTCTTGTATCAAAGAATTTTTCCGTGCTTTTTTTACATCATCAGTTCCTTCATGGGTTACTCTTAGAATTTCCCACATCTCTTTAGCACTCTTGCAAACGGATATCCTGTAAAACTCATCAAGGGTTAAAGCAGACAAAATTATATTCCTAGCCCTACCATCATATTGGACTTTCCTATTTTCTTTAGCCGTCCATCTAGAAAATGGTTTTGGTTCTTTTACACCATTTACAATAACTTTGGGAATAAAAGGACCATTTACAATGGCATCCCATACACCCCTAAACAGACTCTAAAAATATTTGCATTCTTACTTTCAAAAAAGGATAATTTTGCCCCGCAAAAAGTGGGGGTCTGTCGATAGAAGCACCCTCAGGAAAGGTTTGGTTTTGTCCGACTATTTTTGAAATTTGAATGACTATCAAAGCAAGCTCTGATACCACTTGCTAGAACTTGCACGCAGCAAAATGTTTGCGTGTTTGGACAAGACCAAAAACCAAGAGGGGGGTGAATTGGTTTCTTATAAAAAATTAGGGTTTTAAAAATTTTCCCCAAATTTCACCTATTAAAATGCTTGTAATGTAAATAGAAAAAGGATGAGAAGATTACACAAGTGTTTTATACTGGTTCGGATCAAAAGACCCTACGTCCAGTTGCTAATCACTCTAAAAGAGGATTAACATTATCACTATAATCACAGGTTACAACAGATTACAAATTGAAAAAGATAAGGATGAACACCTCCTTTGAATCCACAAAGGATGAACAACAACTTTTCCTAGAGACGGTATAACACACAATCCACCAAGAGTCCCACTCAGTGATTCTTATCGCTTCTAGCCCACACTAGGTTTCAAAAGCCCTTTTTTCTTCCCTACAGAAAGTTGTCTAGCAATCACAACTCTTAACTTTTGTATGAAAAAGGTTTTTTTTTTTGTAGAGAGCCTTAAAGAACCTTAAGTAGAGAGAATAGGGTCTGGGAAATAAAGGTTTTCGAAACTTGAAGCATTGGAAAAAGATTTCTTGAAAATTGATCCAAATTTGAAATTTAAAACTCATAACAGACATAGATAATCGATTATCTTAAGTGATCACCGATTATTACAAAGCCATTTGCAGAGGAGTAAAACAGGACCAGGATAATCAATTATTTCGTTTGATAATCAATTATTCCAGAACTTTCAAACTGGGATAATCGATTATCAACCCAGATAATCGATTATTCCATCAAGGTTTTCAGAAAACAGGTTTCAAAGCATGATAATTGATTATCCTGAGTGATAATCAATTATTACAGAGTAGTTTTGATAAAAATGAACTTTCAGAGGAAGAACTATGTGCTAGCTATCTTGGACTAATTTTACAGACTCAAAAGTATAAAACAAAGTTATTACAAGTAAACACAGATGATTATAAGTCTTCAAGTCCTCTGTTCTTGAATCATCATCAAAATCTTCAGGCTTCATATCCTTGTATGTTCAACACAACCCTTTTGGAAAAGGATATCTAGAGGGAGGCCAATGGATCAAGGAGGATCGATTCGAGGTGGTCAAGTGTATACAAGTACCTTCATTTACCAAGGAGAAGGATTAAGTGCAAATCTTCAACAAGGAAATGTGAATGTAGGGGTGATATCAATTTTGCCAAATGAATATGCCATAGAATATGAAGAAAATCAGATAATGCACGATTCAAATGAAGAGGATTATTATGAGTCTAACCTACAACCAAAGGCAATATGGGTCAATTAAATTTCATGTGAGTAACCTCATAGGAATGCAACGGTTATCGATCCTCCAAGCAAGGAGATGAGGTTTCATCTTAAACCTTTGATGCTAAAAAAAGAAATTGATGGTGTTATAGTAAATAAGGTGCTTGTTGAGGGGGGAGCTGTAGTGAATATATTACCGAAGTCGATGTTGAAGAGATTTAGTTAAAAAAAGAAGAAGATTTAATAAAGAACAACGTTTTAGTGTCAAATTTTAGTGGAAAATCATCAAATTCGAAAGGAATGATAGCCCTTGATGTAATAGTGGAAACATATACAAGGATGATGTTGAACATACAAGGACTTGATGTTGAACTTACATGGACATGAAGCTTGTTGATTTTGATGATGATTCAAGAACAAAGAACTTAGAGTGTTGAAGACTTGTATTGTTGTGTAATAACTCAGTTTTGATGAGTTTGAGTCTGTAATATTAGAGTCTAAGATAGCCGGTACATAGTCTACTCTTTAGAAGCTTCAAAAACTCATATTTATCAAAAAGCCTCGGGTTTAATCAATTAAATCACCAGATAATCGATTATTAAAGTGAGAAAAACCATTTTCTGTATCTGTTCACTGTAATAATCGATTAACACACCTGTTAATCAATTAATAGGGTAAATAATCGATTAAACCAGTGAGTTTTGAGGTTCTGTTGATTTTGGCTCTGTAATAATCGATTAACACATCATTTAATCGATTATTTTAGTCAGATTTGGATTATTAAACCTATTTTCGAAAACCCTAATCCTAATACTCCAAGTTCTGAAAATCCCCAATTCCCAAACCCTAATTCATCTACTTAAGGTTCTCTAAGGCTCTTAGAAAATTGAACAACCTTTTTCAAACAAAAGTTGAGAGCTGTGATTGCCAGAGAACTGTTTGTTGGAGGAAAAAGGGGCTTTTGGAACCTGGTATGGTCTAGAAGCGATAAGAATCACTAAGTGGAGTTCTTAGTGGATTGTGTGTTGTGCCGTCTCTAGGGAAATTTGTTCTTCATCACTTGTGGGTTTCAAGAGAGGTGTTTTCTTTACTTTATCTTTTCCATTGTTATCTGTTTGTAACAACTTTGATTATAGTGACAGCGTTAATCCTCTGTTTGAGTGATTAGCAACTGGACGTAGGGTCTTTTGATCCGAACCAGTATAAATCTCTTGTGTAAGACTCTATCTCTATCTTATTTACATTTACACAGTATTTTAATCGGTAAAATTTGGAGAAAAATTTTAAAACCTAATTTTTGTTAAGAAACCAATTCACCCCCCCTCTTGGTTTTTGTCCGTCAACGCGAACATTCCGCTGCATGATTCCAACAAGTGGTATCAGAGCTTGCTTTGATAGTCATTCAAATTTTTCGAAAATGGTCGGACAAAATCAAACTTTTTCCGAAGGTGCGTCTATCAACAGACCCCCACTTTTTGCGGGTCAAAATTATCCTTTCTGGAAAGTTAGAATGCAAATCTTTTTAGAGTCTTTTGATAGAGGTGTTTGGGATGTTATTTTAAACAGTCCCTATATTCCTAAAGTTACTGAGAACGGAGTAGATGTTCCTAAACCTTTTTCTAGATGGACAACAGAGGAAAATAGAAAAGCTCAATTTGACGTTAGGGCTAGAAATATTATTTCATCTGCTTTAACCCTTGACGAGTTTTACAGGATCTCTGTTTGTAAAAGTGCTCAGGAGATGTGGGAAATGCTAAGAGTGACCCACGAAGGTACCAACGACGTTAAGAGAGCACGAAAAAATTCCCTAATCCAAGAATACGAGATGTTCAGGATACAACAAGGCGAAACGATATTTGACGTTCAAAAACGTTTCACTCATATTGTGAACCATCTCACCGGATTAGGTAAAATTTTTGATGTTGATGAATTAAATGTTAAAATCTTTGGATAGGAAATGGCAACCTAAGGTGACGGCCATCTCGGAGTCACAAAACCTTGCCACAATGTCTATGGCGGCGCTCTTTGGAAAGATGAGAGAGCATGAGCTAGAGCTAGGAAGGCTAAATGATGAGGTCGAACAATATCAAAAGAAGAACTTAGCCTTCAAAACTGAAATTTCTAAAGGTAAAAATAAAAAGGAAGAAGAAGACTCGGGGAATGAAGAAGAAGAATTGAGTCTTATGATAAAGAAGTTTACAAAATTCATGAAAGTCAAAGGAAGACATCCATTCAAAGGTAAAGGAAAGGTAAGGGAAAATTTTTCTGTAAATATCAAATGTTATGGTTGTGGTGAAGCAGGACATATGAAGACCGAATGTCCAAACAAGAAAAACGAAGAAATCAAAGGCAAAAAGTCTTTCAAGAAGAAAGCCTACATAGCTTGGGACAATAGTGATTCAAGCTCGGAATCAAGTGACTCGGAAATCGAAGCAAATATTTGTCTAATGGAAAATGACAACATATCTTTCAACTTTGAGGTAAGTGATTCCGACTCATCTTCTAGTGATGATGAAAATAACCTTGATGAACTGCAAAATGCATACAATGAATTGTTTAGTGCCTTATAGGACTTGAAAAATGAATATAAAGTTGTGAAAAAGAGTTTAAGTAGATCCAAAAAGGAGGTTGATTCATTAAAAACGAAAATCACATGTTTAGAGGAAAAGGAAACCTTAGAAACGAAAATTGTATGTTTAGATGAGAATGATGATAAGAATATAGCATGTGAATCTTGTAAAGAGTATGAATATGACATTGATATACTTATTCATTTGCTTGATAAAGCCGAAAAGGAATTAAGTAATAATAATAAGGATAAAGTTGTTATAGATCAAAATAGAGTATACCATCATGTTCCTTTGAAAAAGCCTAAGATTAAAAATAAAAGAGTATGGGTAGAAAAAGGAACTAGAGCATCTATGATTAGAAATACATCATATTCAAAAGCTACATATAAAGTATGTTTTTATTGTATGAAACAAGGTCATACTTCAAATAGATGTAAAATAACACATTTTGGTGTTCCTAAAGGAAAATATATTTGGGTTCATATAGTTAAATGAATTGTTTGTCTCTTGTATTTATTCAAAGAAAATTGATCATCTAGTATGTTTTGAATAGGATGCTTATTAGGCCTATTATAAAATCAACTCCCTATGAATTGTTAAATGGTAGAAAGCCCAATGTTGCTCATTTGAAAGTATTTGGATGTAAGTGCTTTGTGTTAAATAATGGAAAGGACAACTTAGGAAAATTTGACTCAAAAGCCGATGAGGGCATTTTTCTAGGTTATTCATTAACTAGCAAAGCTTATAGAGTGTTTAATAGAAGAACCTTAAATGTTGAAGAATCTATACATGTTACTTTTGATGAAATTGTATACCTTGGGGGAAATCCTCTTGAGTCAAATAAAGAACTTGCAGGTGATGATGAGTACATAAGAGAGGCTCTTGATGAATTGTATTTGGAAGAAAATGAGCCTTCTCAAACTCCTAAATTAGCAAAAGAATGGCAATCACCAAGAGGACTCTCAATGGACAATATTATTGGTGATATCTCAAAAGGGGTAAGAACTAGAAATATGACAAATTTCTGCATGTCTCTAGCTTTTGTGTCACAGATAGAACCCAAAAATGTTGAGGAAGCACTTAAAGATGACCAATGGTGCATAGCTATGCAAGAGGAACTTAACCAATTTGAAAGGAATCAAGTCTAGGAATTAATCCCAAGAGAAGAATCACATCAAGTAATTGGAACTAAATGGGTATTTAGAAATAAACTTGATGAAGATGGAAACATAACAAAGAATAAAGCCAGACTTGTTGCCAAAGGTTACTGTCAGGAGGAAGGTATTGATTATGATGAAACTTATGCTCCTATTGCCAGGTTAGAGGCTATATGCCTACTTCTTGGTTATTCATCATTGATGAAATTTAAATTATATCAAATGGATGTTAAGAGTGCATTTTTGAATGGTTTTATTAAAGAAGAAGTATATGTGGAGCAACCCCCTGGATTTGAAGATTTTAGTCATCCTAATTATATTTTTAAATTAAAGAAAGCATTATATGGGTTGAAACAAGCTCCTAGGTCTTGGTATGAAAGGCTAAGTAGTTTTCTAACTTCAAATGATTTTTCTAGAGGAAAAATTGATTCTACTTTGTTTATAAAGAAAGTAAAAGGACATATATTATTAGTTCAGGTTTATGTTGATGATATTATTTTTGGATCGACTGATAATTCTTTGTGTGTAGAATTTGCTAAGATAATGGAGGGAGAGTTTGAAATGTCTATGATGGGAGAATTAACATTCTTTCTTGGACTTCAAATCAAGCAACTTAAAGATGACATTTTTGTTTCTCAAACAAAATACTGCAAAGAGATTCTTAAAAAGTTTGGAATGGACACCTCAAAGGAAGCTAACACACCCATGGGAACTTCATGCTATTTAAACAAGGATGAATCAGGTTTGGAAATTAATCAATCTATGTATAGAGGTATGATAGGTTCTCTGTTATACTTAACTGCAAGTAGACTTGATATTATGCATTATGTCTATGTGTGTGCTAGATTTCAGGCATGTCCAAAAGAATCTCACTTAACTATAGTAAAACGTATTTTAAAATATTTAAAAGGAACTACTAGTTTTGGTTTATGGTATCCATCTGAAGCTTGTACTAGTGTAATAGGTTATTCTGATGTTGATTATGGTGGATGCAAAATAGATAGAAAAAGTACTAGTGGAACATGTCATTTGTTAGGATCATCTCTAGTATCTTGGCATTCTAAGAAACAGGCATGTGTTGCTTTATCCACCACTGAAGCTGAATATATTGCAGCTGGTAATTGTTGTGCTCAAATTTTGTGGATGAAACAACAACTAGAAGATTATAGTATATTTCTAAATGACATTCCTTTGATGTGTGATAATACGAGTGCAATCAATCTTACTAAGAATCCAGTAATGCACTCTAGGACCAAACATATAGAAATTAGACATCATTTCTTGAGAGATCATATAAGTAAAGGAAACTGTAAAATTAAGTATGTTGATACAAAGCATCAATTAGCAAATATTTTTACTAAGCCTCTTCCCAAGGATAGATTCTATGATCTTAGAAGAGACTTAGGGATATTAGAAATAACTTAAATTCTGCTTAATTAAACAGTTTTTGCATGATTGTAATGTTATATATCTCTTTGTCTGTAATGACGTTTCTTTATGAAATAAAATTTGTTTTCTTTTATTGTTTTGTTTGAGGGGGAGTTCTCTTCAAGTTATGCATATGTTGAGAGGGAGCTCTTAATTTTTTATTATAATCAAAATAGGGGGAGAAATATTTATAGCTTGTTATGATTGAACTTAAATATTATCTGGTAAAATATTTAAAGCTTGTTATGATTGAACTTAAATATTATCTGGTATGTTTAATGTGTTTGTTAGTGTGACAGATAAAACAGGTTATTACTAGGCTTTCAAAGAAAATTTTGATCATCATCAAAAAGGGGGAGATTGTTGAACATACAAGGACTTGATGTTGAACTTACATGGACATGAAGCTTGTTGATTTTGATGATGATTCAAGAACAAAGAACTTAGAGTGTTGAAGACTTGTATTGTTGTGTAATAACTTTGTTTTGATGAGTTTGAGTCTGTAATATTAGAGTCTAAGATAGTCGGTACATAGTCTACTCTTTAGAAGCTTCAAAAACTCATATTTATCAAAAAGCCTCGAGTTTAATCGATTAAATCACCAGATAATCGATTATTACAGTGAGAAAAACCATTTTTTGTATCTGTTCACTGTAATAATCGATTAACACACCTGTTAATCGATTAACAGGCCTGTTAATCGATAAACAGACCTGTTAATCGATTAACAAGGTAAATAATCGATTAAACCAGTGAGTTTTGAGGTTCTGTTGATTTTGGCTCTGTAATAATCGATTAACACTTCATTTAATCGATTATTTCAGTCATATTTGGATTTTGAACTTCAAATTAAACCTATTTTCGAAAACTCTAATCCCAATACTCCAAGTTCCGAAAATCCCCAATTCCCAAACCTTAATTCATCTACTTAAGGTTCTCAGAAAATTGAACAACCTTTTTCAAACAAAAGTTGAGAGCTATGATTGACAGAGAACTGTTTGTTGGAGGAAAAAGGGGCTTTTGGAACCTGGTGTGGGCTAGAAGCGATAAGAATCACTAAGTGGAGTTCTTAGTGGATTGTGTGTTGTGCTGTCGCTAGGGAAAACTGTTCTTCATCTCTTGTGGGTTTCAAGAGAGGTGTTTTCTTTACTTTATCTTTTCCATTGTTATCTATTTGTAACAACTTTGATTATAATGATAGTGTTAATCCTCTGTTTTTAATCAGTAAAATTTTGGGAGAAATTTTAAAACCTAATTTTTGTTAAGAAACCAATTCACCCCCCCTCTTGGTTTTTGTCCGTTAACGCGAACATTCCGCTGCGCGATTCCAATAGACGATTGTGTTTGTGATGGTGAAATCTCATGCCAATTTTAATGTGTTGTTGGATAGGGAATGGATACATGGTGTGGGGGCAGTACCTTCAACTGCTCATCAAAAACTTTATATGTGGACTAGAGATGGACGGTTGGAAGTGATTCAAGGGGATCAGACGAACTTTATAGCTTATGTTTCACATGCGGATAAACCTTTGAAAAATTTGGCTATGAATAGGCCATTTACTTTTGAAACACCTAAAAATTTCAATTAAAAAATGCATAAGACTTGGTTCATTGAAATGCATCCTAATGAAGGATTTGTGCTAAGAGAGGAGGCCAACCTGAAATGGTCGGGAATAGTGACTGAGTCAGATTATGATAGTTTATTGGCTCAATCGTAAAGCTATGTTGGTTCGTTGCATTTGTTAGAGAGTCAAGAGACGATAAGTAGGAGTAGGATCGAGTCGAATAAGTCAATATCATCGACAATGTATGTAATAAAAATCCACTCAACAAGGATGTTAAGTTAGATTGTGTTTATGATTTTTCGCCTTTAGGATTTGAAGAATCGAATGCAACAAGGAGTAAGAAAATAGAGGCTAAGGATTCTTTAGAAGAAGTGAATTTAGGTGATGGAAAAGAGAAAAAACCTATTTATATAAGTTGTTAAAGGAAGATATGAAGACAAAATTGATTAAGGTGCTTAAAGAATATAAAGATTGCTTTGCTTGGGAGTATGATGAGATGCTGGGTTTGGATCGAAGTTTAGTAAAACATCAGTTGCCCATAATTGAAGGAAAAAAACCTGTCAAACAAGCTCCTTGAAAGGTTACATCAGATGTCATGGATAAAATAAAAGAGGAAATCGAAATATTGTTAAAAGCTAAATTCATACGCACAACCAGGTACGTGGATTGGATTTTTAATATTGTTCCTATTATAAAAAATAATGGAAAGATGAGAATATGTGTTAACTTTCGAGATTTAAATAAGGCAACACCTAAGAATGAATATCTTATGCCTAATGTTGAAATGTTAATAGATGTAGTGGCAGGAAATGAAATGTTGAGTCTTTTAAATGGATATTCTAAATATAATCAAATGTATATTACTGAAATGATATCTCAAAAACAACTTTTCGATGCCCTAGAGCATTAGGGACATATGAATGGTTGGTTATGTCATTTGGTTTAAAAAATGTTGGAGCAACTTATCAAAGAGCGATGAACTTAATTTTTCATGATTTAATTAGAGATTTTATGTCGATGATATAATTATAAAATATGAATAAAAAAGCAAGCTTTTGAAAGAATGAGGTGTCATAAATTGAAAATGAATCCTTTAAAATATGTTTTTGGTGTGGATGTAGGTGAATTTTTGGGATTTATTTTTCATGAGAAAGGAATAGAAATCGACAGAAATAAAGCAAAGACAATAATTGAAACTAAGTCCCCTAAGAATAAAAAGGAGTTATAATCTTTGTTGGGTAAAATTAACTATCTACGAAGGTTTATTTTGAATTTGGTAGGAAAAACTAGTGTGTTTTCTCCTTTATTAAGATTGAAGAAGGAAAGTGAATTTGAGTGGAACAATTAGCATTAGAAAACTTTTGATGATATAAAGAAAAAATATTGAGTAATCCACTTGTTTTGATTCCAATTAATCAAAGTAAGGCATTAAAGTTATATATCTCAGCGTCGGAGGACACTATTGCAAGTTTATTGGTTAAAGAAGACTCAAATGGAGAAGAATGTACAATATATTATTTAAGTCGAATGCTGATCAACACTGAAACCTGATATAGTTCAATCGTCGGTAAATAAGAAAATTCGTCGATAAATAGATATTACCGATGGATTATGATAGTCCTAAATACTTCGGTAATATTGTTGTCGGTAAAATTTACTGACGGATTTTGCTAGTTCGCCGGTAAATGTCATGGGTAATTATCAATGGATTTTTCCATGGGTAATTTACCGATGGATATATCCGTAGGTAATTACCCATGAAATTTACCAATGAATTTTACTATTCCTTCGATAAATATCATGGGTAATTACCGACAGATATTTCCATCGGTAATTACCAGTTATGCGCACAACTTACCAACGGATTATTCGTCGGTAAATCCGTCGATAAAACCACCTCTATTTCTAGAGCAATTATATATTTTTTTTCATCCCATATAACCTGTAAAATAACATTCAATCCAGTCCAATTCAATAATCTATTCACCAATTCAATTAAACATAAATCTAACTCAACTTAATCATAAGTAAATTCAAATGTACTGTAATTTATGCATAATGAAACATAATGTATAATCCGAAAAAGAGGATCAACATACAAGTAGAATTGAAATATTATTCTATAGATGTTTGTATAACATTTAATAATGAGAATAATCAGTAGAATGATGTTCTGGTATGTTGTCTTCCTGTGGTGGGTTATCTTGTTGCTCTTCATTCAGTTGTTGTTGTTGGGGTTTTTCTTCAGCATCTGCTTCACTATGTTGACGCTGTTGAACAAGAGACTGTGCAGTGGGGGTAGAAAATGACCAACAAGGGATTAAAACTCTTTGAATTGGTGCTCTAGTAGTTCATTATGCTCCCTTGTTCGACGCATTTCTTCTTCTTGTACAAACAATCGTTGTCTCAACTGATTAATCTCTTCTAAGTCAACTGAGGAGCTGGATGCTTGAGTTTGATGCTTCAAGCTATCTGAACCACCTTGATAACCATCCTCAAGTTGTCCAGCCCCATAAAATCTTCCTTTATTCTTACCTCCAATTGTGTCCACCCATATGAGTCAGCAGGAGTGGACTCAGATTCGCCAACACAAGATCCAGCAGATGACCTAGCTTGTGAAATTCTAGTTTCAAATTCCTCTTATTAGTATAAACAAATAAATTATTAACATGATGATTAACTTTACATAATATACAGTTTAACGTGAAGGTTCTCACGTGTGTCTTCCTAGATCTTTCATCAACAAATTGACCCGTCTTCCTCCTAATATGGGTCTGTTGGAAAATCTCATCAATAAAAACTGATCTTCCAAGCTCCTTTTCCTACATTACATAAACAATTTGAGATATAAAACCCAATAAATATTTCAAAATCCTAAATCTATGATTAAAAGACTTACCATACGTATGACATGCTCATGTGTGCTGATAAAGCCACTTGTGTGAAGGCTCCCACCCTTTTCAGATGCCCTATTTTTTGGGCTTGTGCAGATTTGGACCGATACATTGGTGAGCTCCAATGTGCTAGCAAACTGCTCCAAACGTGATCTCCAATCAAGTTTGGTCTTTGACCAACAGTTCTTGCATCCCTAAACATCTTACTAAGTTTGTGAGATGCTTTGGAATGAAAATTCTTCTTTATTTGATGTTCATGCTCTAGTCTCCACTGAACCTTCATCTATAAAAGTATAAATTGTTATACACATGTAGACCGCAAATCTTGCCCGACCTCAAAATAAAGAGCAGAAGACTTCCATTCGAAGATGAGCAAGGCCTAAAAGGTCCCTAGAATTGATCAATAGGCCCCATATTAGAATAGGAAGGATTTTTGTACGCGAAAAATAAGAAATTCCACCTAAAGAGCCGAGACCGCTGTCTCGCCGTTGGCTAAGGGCAAGACCGCCATCTCGTTTGACGAGACCACCGTCCCATTTTGCGAGACACCGATTCCGACCTTGTCAGGCGAGATGGTGGTCCCGACTGTAAGAATTAATGGTTGAGTTCAAGAGGGGGGGTGAATTGAACTTTAGAAATCTTTTTCGAAAAACACTCTTTCTTTGTGGAAGAATGATTAATCTTTATCCAATCTTTTATTAGGCAGATTTGGTTTTAAACAAAGCAAGAATATAAACCAGAAATGAAAAGAGATAAAAGCAGAAATACAACACAAGAGTTTATACTGGTTCACTCTTCTCAAGAGCTACATCCAGTTCTTGACAAATCTGCCAAGTTCCACTAATACCAAGTGAAAATACAAACCAGTAGATATACACCAATCTACCCCAAGAACTACCTTACAACACCACAAGATAGACTCTTGAAAAACCACCTAGCAACCAAACCCAGTTACTGTAACCAGTGCAGATTCAAACCCAATCTACACAATTAGAATTCGTAGAAGTATATGAAAAGAATAAACCTGGACTGCAGCTTTTACAATATAGAAGTCTAGAAACAAATTTTCTAACTCAGAACTTTCTCTCTTGAAGATCTTCCAACAATCTTGATCAAAACGCCTTATGATATGAAATGTTTATGAATGCTCAGATAAAAACACAAATATGAGAGCTCCAAGATTGCTTTCAATCGTTTTCCAAATTGTGTATTTGAAAGAGAAATCAAAACTGTATTTATAGAGTAAAAGAGAGAGATTGATAGTTTCAATTGATTTAAAATGATGTTTCAATCGATTGATTTCATTTAAAACTCATTCAATCGGTTAATTCGAGCTTTTAATGGATTGAAACAGTTAGAAGAAAAATGGTAGCTCTCTGTTTCAACAAATTAAAATATATTTCAACATATTGAAATTCTGAGATACCTTAACATGAAAAATGATATCTCTCTGTTTCAACAGATTAAAATTTATTTCAACAGATTGAACTTGATTTCAATAGATTAAAAATCTGAGATACTTTTGAAACGAAAAATGGCTAGAACATTTTAATCTATTGATTTATCAATTCAATAGATTAATACTGCGAAACCTTTAATATGGAAAAACCATCAAGAACATTTTAACCTGTTGATTCTGCGATTCAATCAATTAAAATTTTGGCTGTATATATACATTTCCTATTTTAAGTGATTTTAACAGATTGAAACTGCTTTTTAACAGATTAAAAAAACTCAGTTTGTTCTTTCAAGGCTTAAAGATTGGTTTTTCATGCAGTAAGATAAATTCTATGAAATGCAATATTTATAGCCGTTTATCACAATATCTACTGAAATTATCAAGAGATTAAATTCTAAACCGATAACCTATCTACCTACACACCCACAAAATAAACTCTATAAACTCTATATGTCTTCATCAAATCCAACAAGTGCTTCAATCTCCCCCTATTTGATGGAGAAAAATAACCAATGCACCTGCATAAAAGAAATAATAATAGAACAAATACATATGATTTTGTGATGTGTGTGTAGTGTAGTGTCAGTATAAGCGAATACTTCTCCCCCTATTTGACTTCATAAAAAAAAAAGTGTTCAATTACAAGTCATAAGTACCATGTAGGTACCCAAAATTAAGACAAACAAAAAAACACAAGTGAAAGAAAGCATAAGAAATTTCACTCATCACCATCCCAGTGATCTTGATTGAATTGGAGGTCTCCAATTCTGTTGAAGATATCCTCCAGTTGATTATCAATGTGCTAAAATCTGGCAATGGAGTCTTCATAAAGCCGATGCTGGTGAGCTTGCAGAGCATATTTCATCTCCATGTGCCTCCTTTGATTTGTTTGAATTTCATTCATTTGATGCAGCATAGTCCTTTCAAACTGTGAAAGAGGCGTGCCACGGTCAGGTTGTGCCACGTAAGGAATCATTTCCAATGGAGACTACTGAGCCATAACATCTTCCATAGGGTCTGTTTGTCTTGCTTCAGTAGCACTTGGAGCACCAGTATTCTCATCATTTTCCTCTTCTTCTTCTTCTTCTTCTTCTTCTTCTCTCCCAGCTTCTTCTTTTGAAATCCAATCACCATCAATCTTAATGAATCCCATTTTATGAAGGATGGAGTTGTTAATCTCATTTGTGGGGCGAACGATTTCAGACAATTCTCCTTCTAAGTCAACACCAAAATGAGTTAGAAATTTAGAAATTAAGATTGCATAAATCACTTAGCCTTTTTGCTTTGATCATATGATCCTTGATGATAAATACCCAGTTTACTCTGATTTTGTGGTGGATACAATACATCAGTACCAAGTCACCTTCATTCAGTACTGCATGATTACTCCCCCTGGGAGTAAGCTGCCAGGCCACTATGAATGCAAGTATTCTTTCTTCAAGGTTAAGCTTTTCAGTGTTGAAGGAACTCACAGAGTCACGCTTATTTCTCAAATAAGAACAAAAATATTGGACTTTGTTGAATTCTTCTACATCAGAGGCATACCCTTTAGTGACTTTTACTCCTTCATCCTTGAGTCCAACAACATTTTTCCAAACAGTGGGAGTAATCTCAATTTCCACTCCTTTAACTTGAGTTTTGAGTGTAGAACCTTCAAATGACAGGTTAGTAAAGAAAACTTTGATAAGGTCAGGATAGATTCTACCATTGAGCTCTAGGAACTTCTGAAGTTTCTGGTGTTGCAGCAGATTTCGAACCCCTTTGAACCCTTCAGCATCCAACCACGAGAATTTCAGAACCTTGGGTATATTAATCTGTTTTCTGCTCATTTCGTGAATGAATAACCCCATCTTCTCTTGATTCCCATTGAACCAGGTTTCAATGCGCCCTCCTCCTAATATTTCTTGGACAGCAGCTGGGGATTCTCCTCTGCTGAACTTCCTCCTTCTAGATTTGGTGCGCTTGAACATGATGCTTAAGAGATGAACCGAATACAGAAAAGCGAGAATATTTTTCCAAGAGAGAGTACAAGATTTTCGAATCAACTATTGGATACTAAAAGGAATGGGAGAAACCGGACCCTTCATCTACTTTGAATAGTCAATTTTGTCTTTTAGTAAATTACCTCAATTCTGCTCCTTGTGTCAGAGATGGAAAAGATAGATAGATAGAGAGAGAGAGAGAGAGAGAGAGAATGGGTACTGTAACACTCGATTACCTGCATTTCTTCACATCTGGTTTCCAATCACAGTCTTTCAGCGTTTATTGGATAACCATTACATTTAAAAGAGTAGCTGAAGTTGTTTGTAGTTGCAAAGGTACTTACTCAATCTGCAGAAAATAATTAGAAGCAACGCATACACTACTAGCCCTAGAAAAAATTAACCAATTGAT
This sequence comes from Sphenostylis stenocarpa, assembly GCA_963425845.1. NCBI lineage: Eukaryota > Viridiplantae > Streptophyta > Magnoliopsida > Fabales > Fabaceae > Sphenostylis > Sphenostylis stenocarpa. The sequence goes on along the minus strand of OY731403.1, from coordinate 97,063,703 downwards.
TTTCCATAAAACCAATTGATTTTCAATTAATGATATAGACGCAGATTATCAAAAGTAAAATAAATCGATTGAATCGAAGATTGAATCGATTAATTCAAAAAAGAAAAACATGCAGAGCTACAGATAGGGGTGTTAATATGGGTTTTAACCCGTGAGCCAACCCGGCTCACCACGGGTTCGAGCCGGGTTGGCTAAAAATGAACCCGGCTCACTTAACCCACGAGTTAAACGGGTTCGAGCCAGGTTATGGTGGGTTGGCCCGCAACCCACCATTAATTTTAAATTTTAAAAATAATTATAATAACATACTAACCTTAATTAATCATTTATTTTAAAATTTTAAAATAATTATAATACTTTAGTAACCCTAATTGATGTTATCCTGTTTTACTTCTACCCTACATTGTTAGTTGTCGCCACAAGCCAAATCCTCACTTAAACTTGTTATCAGTTGTTCGCTGCACCATTACGTTTTGCTGCACTTTAGTCACTTGTCTTATTATCTGTCCACCACACCACTACACCATGTCCATTGTATTGCTTTCAAAGGTAAGAATTTGTTTCATAACCTAAACTATTGGATTGATGAATCTTTATTTGAAAATTGTAGCATTTATACATTATTTGTTGTTTGTTATTGATTTATACGTATATCTCTTTAATATATGAATTAGTATGGAATCTGAAACAATACATCAAAGCGTCAATGTAAATTGTATTGGTGATGATTTTATTATTAATGAAAAATTCAATGAGTCAATTTCAGTTAATAACAAAGATACTGATGTTGAGAAAAAAGGAAGAAAACATAAGTTTCTACGTCCGAAGTTTTTATATAATTTAAAAAATTAAAAAAATATAGGTTAGTGAGCCAACCCACCTAACCCACCAACCCTTGGTGGGTTGAGCCGGGTTGTAAAATTTCTGGCTCGCCAAAAAGTGAGTCGGGTTGAGCTCATCTATTTTCAGCTCAATCCGTGATGAACCAACCCGTGTGAGCCGGGTTGGCTCACTTTGACACCCCTAGCTACAGAGTTATTGAAATAAATCGATTAAAAACTTATTTAATCGATTAATCTGGCAATAAATCATGAACAGAGATTGAGAATCAGGAAATCAATAAATTATTTCGCAATTTCAATCGATTAAAACATATAATTTGACAAGTATTTCAAAATTTTCAGACAACTTAATCGATTGAACATATTATCAACCTGTTAAAAAGCACAAAACCATAATAAAGGATCAATTATACAATACTAGATAGATCCAAAATTCCTAATTCAGTTCTAAGCATATTAAGTCTATCTCTAGGTAGTGGTTTGGTGAACAAGTCAACTAATTGTTTCTTAGTATCAATGAATAAAATTTCACAATCACCCCTAGATACATGTTCTCTAATAAAGTGATGTCTAATTTCAATATGCTTAGTTCTAGAGTGTTGAATAGGATTCTTAGTTAGATTAATTGCACTAGTATTATCACAAACCAGAGGTACCGTGTTGAGAAGCACCCCATAATCTTTCAATTATTGTTTGAGGTAGATACTCTGAGCATAACAACTCCCAGCTGCAATGTATTCAACTTCTGCAGTTGAAAGAGATACACATGCTTGTTTTTTTCTATGCCATGATATGAGACTGCTTCCTAGTAAATGGCATGTACCAGAGGTACTTTTCCTATCCAATCTACATCCTGCAAAGTCAGAATCAGAAAATCCAACAAGTTTAAGAGAGGCACCTTCAGGATACCATGGTCCAACATTAATGGTTCCTTTAAGATACTTGAGAATCCTTTTAGCAGCAGTGAGGTGAGATTTCTTTGGATTTGCCTGAAATCTAGCACAAAGGCAAACACTGAACATAATGTCAGTCCTACTAGCAGTCAGATATAGAAGAGATCCAATGAAACCTCTATATTTAGTTTGATCAACAAATTTCGCTTTTTCATCTAAATCTAGACAATAGTTAGTAGACATGGGTGTGGAGGATTCTTTGCAATTATGCATATCAAATTTCTTCAATAACTCATTACAATATTTAGATTGATTTAGGAAAATACCATTCCTTAATTGCTTAACCAGGAGACCAAGGAAGAAATTCAGTTCTACCATCATAGACATCTCAAATTCACTTTGCATTTCCTTAACAAATTTATTACACAAGGCATTATTAGTAGAACCAAAAATGATATCATCAACATAAACCTGCACCAAAATAATGTCAGATCCAGATTTCTTAATGAATAAGGTTTTGTCAACTTCACCTCGTTTGTATCCTTGATTAATTAAGAAATTACTTAGCCTCTCATACCATTGTCTAGGAGCTTGCTTTAATCCATAAAGAGCCTTTTTCAGCTTGTAGACATGGTCAGGATGTTTGTGATTTTCAAAACCAGGAGGTTGAGAAACATAGACTTCTTCATTGATGAGTCCATTTAGAAAGGAACTCTTGACATCCATCTGAAGTAATCTGAAACCACTAATACGAGCATAAGCTAATAACAGTCTAACAACTTCAAGTCTAGCTACGGGTGCACAGGTTTCATCAAAATCAATTCCTTCATGTTGATTATATCCTTTGGCTACCAACCTAGCTTTATTTCTAGTAATAATGCCATGTTCATCTAATTTGTTTTTGAATACCCACTTAGTACCAATTATATTTATATCTTTGGTTTTAGGAACTAATTCCCACACATTATTTCTTTCAAACTGATTAAGTTCATCATGCATGGCACTAACCCAATATTCATCATTTAATGCATCCTTAACAGTTTTAGGTTCAATTTGTGAAATGAATGCCATATGATTGCAGAATTGATTAAGAGAATTTCTAGTGGATACTCCCTTATTGATTTGCCCAATAACATTGTCTAGAGAAAGATCTCTTGGGACAATCCATTCTTTAGGAAGCTCATCCAAGGTATCTTCTTCCTGTTCTCCAACAATTCTTTCTGGTGGATCAGTTTTTGTAGGATCAATTGATTGATCACCTTCTTCAACAGTATACTGATCTGAATCTCTGTAATGTTTTAACTGATAAGAATTATCAGCTAATTCGTCATCATCTTCAACAAGAAGAACATTGTGAATGGTCACGGTTTCATCATCTCCTATATCTCCAGAACCTAAGACTCTTCCCTTGTTGTTATCTCCATATGTCACGTGACCTCCAGTCTTCAATCTCAATTTCTGAAATTTGGAAATATCACCTGTCATATGCCTTGAGCATCCGCTGTCCAAGTACCAAAGTGATTCTTGTTGCTGTTCCTGAAAAATCAAGCATCAAGTATTTGGTACCCTTAAATACTTTGGGTCCTTAGTGGTCAAATTTTCTGTTTAACATATTTTGGAACCCATCTCATTTTACCCTGTGGCACAAAATGTTTTCTAATATGACAAAATTTTACAATATGCCCTTTTTTCATACAATAATGACAAGATGAGAAAGGAGATACTGTTGATTTTCTGAAAGAAAAGAAGTTCAAATACCTTTTAGTTTTAACCCCAAACTTAGGTTTGTAACCAATTCCAGTATGATCAAAAACACAGTTTTGAGACCCAAGAAGTGTATCTAAATTTTCTTTACCTTGAGTAAACTTAGATAAGGTTTTAATCAAATACTCAACCTTTTTCTGCAGAGAGATACACTTTTCACAATTGTTGTTAGCAGCAGCATTATCAGAAGATGAATTATTGTAGATTATTTCAAGATGTTCCATATCTGTTTTGCTTTCTAATAATATTTCTTCCAGAACTTTAACCCTATTCTCTAACCAGTTATTTAGTCCTTTTAACCGATTATTTGTATAGGATAAATTCTTAGCTTCATCATGCATTTCATTGAAAGCAGTTAGTAATGTGCTATAATTCATTTCATTCTCTGTGGGGGTTGAACTTACATGGAATGAAGAGGATTCACAACCAGCCATTAAGCATCGATTCACTTCTTCACCTTCAGATTCAGAACTCGAGGATGAATCATTGTCTTGCCAAGCTATGTAGGCCTTTTTCGCTTTGTACTTCATATCTTTCTTGTTTTGATTCTTGGATTTTTCTGGACATTCACTTCTTATATGTCCCTGCTTACCACAAGAATAACAAGTATAAGTATTTTGAATAGAATCAGTTCTTTTATCATTGTACCTTTTAATCTGGCCAGTTCTGTTCTTCTTCTTAAGAAATTTCCCAAACTTCTTAACCAACAGATTAAGATTCTCAGATCCATCTTCTTCAGAGTCACTACTTTCTTCAATTGTCTTGAGAACAATGTTTATGCTTTTCTTCTCTGCATTTTCTTGTTCTTTAAACCGGTTGATCTCCAACTTGTGTTCCCTTAGCTTACCAAACAATGATGCAGTAGTCATCTCAGTTAAGTCTCTTGATTCTGATATAGCTGTCACCTTTGGTTGCCAAGTTCTGTCCAAACATTTTAGGATTTTGATGTTTAACGCTTCCTTGTCAAACGTCTTGCCTAATCCAATTAGATGGTTGACTATATGCGTGAATCTTTTCTGTACATCTGCAATGGTTTCACCTTGCTACATTTTGAACAATTCATAATCTCTAATTAATTCATGCTTCCTTGCCCTTTTCACATCAGAGGTACCCTCATGAGTGACCTCTAGAATCTCCCACATTTCTTTGGCAGAGGCACATTGAGAAACCCTGAAAAACTCATCAAGATTTAAGGCAGAGGTAATAATGTTCTTATCAGTATAATCATATTGAACTTTCCTATTTTTTGCATCAGTTAAGTCAGCCTAGTCTTTTTCAACAATTTTACCATCCACTGTATGAGTTGGTTTGAAAGGACCATTAACAATTGTATCCCAAATACCCCTATCAAGAGATTCAATAAAGATTTTCATTCTAACCTTCCAGAAGGAGTAATTCACACCAACAAATAGAGGATGCCTATTGATGGAGGCTCCTTCAGAAAAATTCATCTTTCCCTCAGCCATTTAAACCTTTCTTGGACCGAATTCTTGAGTAAATTACAAGAACCAGCTCTGATACCAATTGTAAGAATTAATGGTTGAGTTCAAGAGGGGGGGGGGTGAATTGAACTTTAGAAATCTTTTTCGAAAAACACTCTTTCTTTGTGGAAGAATGATTAATCTTTATCCAATCTTTTATTAGGCAGATTTGGTTTTAAACAAAGCAAGAATATAAACTAGAAATGAAAAGAGATAAAAGTAGAAATACAACACAAGAGTTTATACTGGTTCACTCTTCTCAAGAGCTACATCTAGTTCTTGACAAATCTGCCAAGTTCCACTAATACCAAGTGAAAATACAAACCAGTAGATATACACCAATCTACCCCAAGAACTACCTTACAACACCACAAGATAGACTCTTGAAAAACCACCCAGCAACCAAACCCAGTTACTGTAACCAGTGCAGATTCAAACTCAATCTACACAATTAGAATTCGTACAAGTATATGAAAAAAATAAACCTAGACTGCAACTTTTACAATATAGAAGTCCAGAAGAAATTTTTCTAACTCAGAACTTTCTCTCTTGAAGATCTTCCAACAATCTTGATCAAAACGCCTTATGATATGAAATGTTTATGAATGCTTAGATAAAAACATGAATATGAGAGCTCCAAGATTGCTTTCAATCGTTTTCCAAATTGTGTATTTGAAAGAGAAATCAAAACTGTATTTATAGAGTAAAAGAGAGAGACTGATAGTTTCAATCGATTTAAAATGATGTTTCAATCGATTGATTTCATTTAAAACTCATTCAATCGGTTAATTCGAGCTTTTAATGGATTGAAACAGTTAGAAGAAAAATGGTAGCTCTCTGTTTCAATAGATTAAAATATATTTCAACAGACTAAAATATATTTCAACAGATTGAAATTCTGATATACCTTAACATGAAAAATGATATATCTCTATTTCAACAGATTAAAATTTATTTCAACAGATTGAGCTTGATTTCAATAGATTAAAAATATGAGATACTTTTGAAATGAAAAATGGCTAGAACATTTTAATCTATTGATTTATCAATTCAACAAATTAATACTGCGAAACCTTTAATATGGAAAAACCATCAAGAACATTTTAACCTATTGATTCTGCGATTCAAGCAATTAAAATTTTGGCTGTATATATACATTTCCTATTTTAAGTGATTTTAACAGATTGAAACTGCTTTTTAATAGATTAAAAAAAACTCAATTTGTTCTTTCAAGGCTTAAAGATTAGTTTTTCATGCAGTAAGATAAATTCTATGAAATGCAATATTTATAGGAATTTATCACAAGATCTACTGAAATTATCAAGAGATTAAATTCTAAACCTATAACCTATCTACCCACACACCCACAAAATAAACTCTATAAACTCTATATGTCTTCATCAAATCCAACAAGTGCTTCACCGACCTGAGAGGCGCAAAAATTTCTATAAAAGGGGGGACTTCCTCACTCTTTTCAGGGCATTCTTCCACTATCTCTTCTGCACTTTCTTCGAATTACTCTCCTAGGACCCCTCTAAAGCATTTCCAGAGTTTCTTAGTGTTCTTAGAAAAAGTTCTATAGTGTTGTGAGGCAGAGCGAACATTGTAGAGCGTGGGGATTGCCAAAAAACACCCTATTTCAAAGAATTCATATAAAAGCTTGCTTCGAAGGTTCCTATATACTCTCTTCTCTACTTTACTTATTTTTAGATAGTATTGTTGTGCATTAATCATTTAGGGTCATGTAGTCAATATTTCAATTTCCGTAATAAATAAATAAGGGTAAAAGCACAATTTAGAGTCATTTCTTTATAAAAATAGTCCATCATAGGGATCCCGAAAGGGGCGTTATAGGGAACCTAATATCTTCCCTACACGTAACTAACTCCCTTACCTGACTGTGGTTGTAATGGCCAAAGTTGGTTTTTTCTAGACTAATGTCTTTTTTTTTTCCCTTTCTAATGTTTCTGGTAAAAACATTGGTGGTGATTCCTCGAACCTTTCGAAAATCTCACCTTTAGGTCCAGCCTGGTTATCGGACAACCTAAAGGTGTTGTACCACACTTTTAAAAAACACGGGTCGAACGAAACCATCGCGTTGCTCCGACTACCTCTTTTGACGGCAACGACAAATGGCGACTCCACTGGCAAAGCTAGAGAGTTGATCCCATATAGTGATGAACTAGTTTTAAGAAATAAAACTTAAAATTGCGCCTTTACCCTTCCTTGTTTTATAACATGTTTTAATTGCTTGGCTTTAATAACTGTTGTATGTTTATGCAATTGTTTGAAATACAAATTGTACACAAACCCTTGCACACAACAGTTCCCCCTATACCTGGGGGCAAGTGGGATATCCATAGGGAGTGGGTGGCATTGTACGATTTGTCGTAGTGAGGGCCATGAGCCCACCGGTATGGTTGGAAACCACCACTCAAGGTGATAGATAACCTTCCTCTTTTGGCCCAAAGATTGACTAAGGCCTTAGTGCCATGCATGGTCTGAAGGCTGGGAGAGTGAAGACCCTATAATGGGGGCACCTTGGGGGCCTAGCCTTGGTGAGAAAAATTAGAACTACCCTGAATATGCACTCTTCTGCAGGATACCCCTACCTCGTGATTAAAAACATTGTCCTACTATTCGCAGATGAGTGAATTGTGTGTGCATTTGTTTGTTGCATAGCATAAACTATAAAAAAGAAATACCTCACAAAAATCTTTTCATAATAAACACCCTTATCTCGAACAATCTGCATTTTAGCTAGCCTGGTTTCAGGTTCTTTATAAGATAAGTAGCCACGCAGTCCGACAGAAGAGATAAGAGATTCTAAAATCATTCTTTTATAATAAACCAACTTTATCTCGGACAGTCTTCATTTTAGCTAGTATGGTTTTAGGTTCTTTGTAAGCTAAGTAGCCACGTTGACCTACGGAAGAGATAAAGGGGTCACAAAACGAATAAAAAATGATTTTGACAAAGTCAAATCATTCATATCGCATCATTTCATAAGTGAAAAACCAAGAGAGAAAATAAATGCATAAGGAAAGTATGCATACGCATCATCTTAATAAATCCCTCAAAAAATGGGTCTTAGAAGCATTTTTTGGGAAAATTGTTGGGCCAAATCCCCTTTGGGTATTAACTACCTATTCTTCACCTTTTTCTCTTTGTTTTGATATGCTGTGCGTCCAAATCCGACATCCCAGTCAAAAGTTATCTCACTTTGAACATCTGCCGCCTTTTTGTATTAGTGCATGCATAAGAATATTCATTCTATGGGGCATTAGATATCCCTAAGACAAAGGCGAAAAAGGCTCAAGTGCGCTTGTAATCTTCCATATGGAAGAGACAAGTGTGTTAAGGTATGTGGTGACCTTTATGATGAAGGAACCATTATACCAAAGTAGGTATGGTGCTACGTGAAGCGTGAGGTTTAAGAGGATACCAAAGTCATTGTCTTAAGGCATATCTATCCTACACTAATCATTCATTTCATTTCAAAATAAAAATAAACGTTCTTAAATTCTTTTTGCATTCTAGAAAGCGGGTGGTATTCTTCATGCTGTCATTCATCCCAAACACTATCATACATCATGTTAGGAAATAAAACATGATAATGTTTAGGAAAAAACAAACACTTGCATACATGCATCCACCAAACTTCATCCTCATAACATGCATCTAGTAATAGGCCGTTGAAGAAAGTGAACATTCCTCAATACCGTGTAAAGAGGATAGATCATTTGCATGTCATGCACGGGAAGTAAAAAAAATGCATAGAAATTTTAACCCGCCTATGGGTTCCTTTAGGCTTCTCCGCTTTTTAAAAAAAATGTACTTTGAAACATTGCATTGAGGAATGTACATTGTCTAGATGAAATAAATAAAATTGTTTGTCTCTTCAACCGTCTATTACATTCGTAAATTGCATTCATTCACTCTCACTTTAATAATAATAAGATAATAAAAAGAAAGGATTAATTGATGTGCTTCCCGTGAATCAGAATAAGATGAAGAGTAAACCTTTCATCGTCAAGTTCTTTCCAACAGTTAATCCGCCTAAGGAGGATAATCAGCCTTAACCGTTGGATATCCAAGTTAATAAGGAAGAGGGGGCAAGGATGTTGTTACATTTGTTCACACCTCAAATCGGATAAAGTTGTACCATGGAGATACTAAAAAACATCACCCATCAATGAGGATATCTTGAAAATAGCCGGTATCGGGGGCATGATTAGAAGTGGAAGAATCTATTCTCCCAAGGAGCTATAAGATGACACTCCTAAGAATAAAGGAAGAAATAAAAAGACCGAAGAAAAATATAATCCAAAGAGAAAATTGAGTATACTTTAGACTCACGATGCTAAGACAGTTCTTTCAACGCTTCGTCAAAAAGACAAACTCACGGTAGGCAACAAGCTGGTCACGGTTCGAGCTAAAAATGACATTCGGATCAGCAAGTCGTCTACCCTACCTTGAATGGATGCGGGTGAAGAGGACCTTTGAAATATCTTTTGCCAATATGAAAAGACTTCCCCAACAATATGAAGGTGACCTACATGATGAGGAAATATGGATACCACCCAAACCAAGGGCTCATTAGAAACTCTCAAGGAATAAGGGAGCCACCAGATTTTAAAGACAATCCTTTGAAGCATGACCCTACAAAAGATCAAGATGCACGGAGAAAAGGGAAGTCTCCCCTCTGCACCTCGAATCAGATTTTTCCAAACGAAGGGGTTCAAGCGTCGAGAACGACTTTAGTCATTAGGTATTCTTCTTCCAATTCTAAGGGATGTAAACCCAATGACTATTAGAGATTACTCCTCGGGGCTAGCCCGACCCTCGAGCATTGTAGGGTACATATTTCCCTTTTAATTAATAAAGAATGTCATTTTTACTATCTGCTTCTCTTCTTGCTATTCATGTCTAAACCTCATAATAACCATATTTAAGCAAACGTTTTCAAAAGTGCGTCAGAATAATCAAAATGCATCATCGTCAAAATAATCAAACCGCTCATCATCACTGATTGACTAGAAGCACAAAATAAAGTTTTACCTCATCATAAATAAAACCATGTTTCGCCAATGTTGTGTAAAAAGAAAACAAAACAAAAATCAAAAGAAGCCCACAAAAGCTAAAGGCAAGATACCCCGTAGGAAACCCATTAAGGGGGCTACACAAAAGTTAGGGTAAACCCACTAGGAGACCCGAACAACAATAAAGGGTAGCCTAGGAAAAAATTAGGGTTACAAAATAAAGTCCACTAGGATTCCCAAAACAAGAAAAGAGGAAACCTAGACAAAAGTTAGGACAAAAACACAACATCCTAAACTGAAAACCCAAAAGGACAAACTAGGAAAATCAATCAGTCATAGCAAGTGCCATAGAATGAGACGTCATTCCATAAACAAAACGTTTGTCTAAACTAGCCTAAACACTCTAACCAACCTTGGCTAGCCGTGCTTACAAAAACCATTTTTTTGTCAAAATAAAACAATTCTAAAACACAAGCCTTTGAATTAAATATCCTCTTCCTTTTTTTCTCTTGACCCTTACCACTACGACATTCTAGTAATTAGTAGAGAAATGTGGAGATAGTAATCAATAGGAGGATTGACATCCCCAAGAAAAGGGAGGGGTGCACTGACATGACAAGTCGCTCTACAATCAACACAATCATTCTTCGGTCATGGCAAAATCAAGACGACAAAATCGGTACAACCTATCATGTCAACAAAAACACATAATGATAGAAGCACGTCAGAAGCAAAAGCACATTTGATTAATCTTTTGAAATATTAATTGAAATAGCATTGTAGGATGCATATCGCAAACATTGCATGCATGATAGGGTCCTATCTCTAAAAAAATAAAAAAATGAAAATAAAAAGAATAATGTCTGCTAGGAGATTCTTAGGCAAAAGTTAGGGTAGCCCGCTAGATCGAAAACCCGCAAAGGGCGGTCTAGGCAAAAGTCAGGGCATTCATAAAAAAGGAAAAAAGCCCGCTAAGATATCTTAGGCAAAAATTAAGGCAGCCGCTAGATCGAAAACCCCAAAAGGGCGGTCTAGGCAAAAGTTAGGGCTAAACCAAAAAATAAATAAAAGAGAGGGGCTCATCAGCATATTCAACATGAGAATGTTGGTTACTTCTCTAGATGCATCCAATAAAAAGATAGATTGCATATAGGGCATCCATGCACAAATAGTCGCACAAAACGACTTTGTCAAGGTAAAAAATGAAAGAAATAAAATCACTTCAGATAAATAACAAAAAAAAACGAAAAACATTCATGCATATAAGGAGACTAACTCCATGTTTTTGATGGAAAATAGGATCACCGAGATCGAGTCTCCAAATAATGCCCTCAAGAAAATGGAGCAAGTCGTCAATCAAGCGACTCAGCAGAATAAGAGTTTCCAAAAATCAAGAGCTCCAACTACCATCCTTCTACCCCAGAAAAAGAAGGCATAAATAAGAAGTCTCCAAACATTGCTCTCCCTCAAGAAAGAAGAGCGAGTTGTCATCATCAAATAGCCTAGAAGAAATAAGAAGCTTCGAGAAGCCAAAGCTCCAGTCATCATTCTTCTACCCAATAAAAGAGGGCACAATCATCAGACATCATAAAAGAAAAGCCGATGGAAATGCTTAGTTATCCCCAAGCGGATTCTTGTCTACTCTAGAGACAACACAAATATTACCCTATGACTCAGTATCGTCACTACATGAGTCATCGAGCACACTCACCCATGTAGACCCCTAATTTTGCCTGGCCTCTCAAAATAAAAGCTAGAGGAACTTCGCCCGAAGATGGAGTTCATCCGGCATCCCAAAAACTGAGGAAACTTCCCGCAACAAACATGGAGTTCGCTCATATGCACGATAAAGACTAAAGAAGACATCTCATAATAAGACAGAGTTCACTCATCCACACAAAGGAGACTTCCTATACATAGATAACGCCCAACATTTCAAATGAAGGCCAAGAAGACTTCCTACACGAAGATAAAGCTTCAACGGACATATATCGGCACCAATCCACGTCCGAAAACGGCAAGGAAAGCTTCCCGGGGTCCCAAAATACAAAGGCTGGACAAAAAGGGTCGAGACCACCATCCCAGGGTTGGGACGGCCGTCCCAACTGAAATTAAGCAGTTGGGACGCGCGTCCCGAATGTGGGACGGCCGTCCCAAACCCCAGGGGGTCCCAATGTGCACAAAACTGCATTTGGGACGGCCGTCCCAACCCAGACTGGCCGTCCCAGATTGGCACAACGCAGAAAACACGTTTGGGACGGCCGTCCCAACCCAGACGGCCGTCCCAAAGTTCCAGGGCAAAATATACTATAAATAGGAGCCTCATTTGTCATTCAGGAGACACCAGACAACTCAGAGACTTGTCTTCTTCTCTCCCTCTCTCGAATGATCTTTCTGATTGCCTTGTTTAAGTAACAATCAGTTAAGGAATTTGTATTCCGGCATTCGATTTCTTCTAGAAAATTAGTCGAGTCGATTAGGGTAGACGAGAGGATAGAACAATTGTAGAGTGAAGGACTGCCGAAACGCGTCCTCTTTGTACAAGAATCATAATATAAAGCTTGCTACGGAGGTTTTTCTCAATTCTCTTCTTCTTTATTGCTTTATTTATTGTTTTCTGTATGCAATGTAAATACATCATGTAGATAACCATATCTAAATAACTGTACAAATAAAATAGGGTAAATGCGTAATTTCTCATAATCTTCACTTAATGAATAAATCTGTCATAGGGAACCCGAAAGGGGCGTTGTGGGGTGCTAACACCTTCCCCACACGTAACTAACTCCCTTATCCAACTCTGGTTATAATGGCCAAGTTGGTTTTTAATAAAATCAACGCCTTTTTCTCCTTTTCCAATGTTTATGGTCAAAACATTGGTGGCGACTCCAGAAGAACCATTTTCGAAAACCTTGCTTCTATTAGAGGATAGTTCAGTGTTGAGCGCCTCGGAAGCAATGAACATGTTTTAAACAAAAAACGCGAGTCTCAACCATCTTTTCGCGACCGCTCGCATAAATGTTCGAGACGTCCCCAGGACGTCGGAACGGACGGCGGCGACAGATGGCGACTCCACTGGGGAAGTCCGAGAGTTGATCCCATTTAGTGATGGATAAATTCAAACTAAGCAAAGATTTGAAATTACGCCTTTACCCTTCTGTATGTTTTTATTGTATGGCTTTAAATAACTGCTGTATGATTATTTCTGCAATTGTTTGAAATATAAATTGCACACAAAAACCCTTGCACACAACAGTCCCTCTATACCCGGGGGCAAGAGTGAATACCTATAGGGAGTGGGTGGCAGATACGATCGGTTAGTTGGCACACGGGGCTACTACCGTTGTCGGAAAACCATCAACTCAAGGTGATAACTCTCTTCTTTTGGTCTAAGGGTGTCGCCACGGAGTTCCGTGCATGACCCGAGGATTGAGAGATTGAGAGGTCCCTATAATGGGGGCACCTTGGGGACCTTTGGCCTGGTGAGAACAGTTAGAACCACCTAAACCAAGCACGTTTCTGCAGGAAAATCCCACCTCGTGATTAAATAAGTGTGGCTCTGCTCGTGGATGTATGAATTGTGTGTGCATTCGTTTGCTGCATTTGTATTGATGCATTAGCATATGGTAATCATACAACAAACAAAAAAAAATGAAAAACCCTAAAAATCACAAAAAGTGATAAGATAAAAGACCTTTATCTCGGATAGTCTTCAGTTAAGCTAGCCTGGTTTCAGGTTCTTTGCAAGCTAAGTAGCCACGTTGACCGACAGAAGAGATAGGTCATAAAAATATAAAAATATCTTTTACCATAAAAAGATTTTTGACAAAAGTCGTATCATTCATACCATATCATCCAATAAGTGGTAAAACTAAGAGAGAAAATAATTGCAGCATGCTCATCATTTTAATAAACCTCCAAAAAATAGGTCTTAGGAGCGTTTTTTGGGAAAATTACTGGGCCAAATCGCCTACGGCATTTGCAGCTTGGTTCTTCACCCTTTTCTCTTCGTTTTGACATGTTGTACGTCCAAATCGGACAACCCAGTCAAAAGTTATGCCACTTTCAATATCTGTTGTCATAAAAAGTATTTTTGTAGTGCATGCATAAAGCACATTCACTCTAGGATGCATTAGATATCCTTAGACAATAGCGAAAGAGACCCAAGTGCGTTTATCACCTTCCTAGAAGAGATAAGTGCGCTAAGGTATGTTGGCAACCTTTGAAAAAAGGGAACCATCACACTAAAGGCGGGTATGGTACCCTTAAAACATAGGCTTTTGAGAAGATACCAAAGCTATTGTCTAAGACATATCTATCTCACACTAATCATTTAAAACGCTATAATAAAAATTGTTAAAATCATTTAGAAAGTGGCTGGTCTTCCGCCCGTCCTCACTCGTGCTAAGAAAGCTAAGAAGATGGAGCAACTAGAAGAACAAAACCGAAAGCTCACTACTGAGCTCAATACGCTGAAAGAACAAATGTCACAGATGTTAGAAATGATGCGCCAACAAAATCTTCATAAAGAGGGTCCTCAAAGTGGACAAGCCTCCCACCAAGAAGAAGAGGAGGGACCCAATGATGAACAAGCCCAATCTGATACAAGGGCAGTACATATTCATGTGCCGGAAATATCGAAACAACAAATTACTGCCCTTGAGGAGAGGTTGAGAGCCATGGAGGGGCATAACTTTGATGTCAAAGAGGCAGCCGATATGTGTCTCGTTAAAAACATCCAATTCCCCAACAAATTCAAAACTCCAGATTTCCCAAAATACATGGGAATAACTTGCCCAAAAAACCATCTTACAATGTACTGCTGTAAGATGGCTGCATATGCTGACAATGAAAAACTCCTGATCCATTGCTTTCAGGAGAGCTTAGCTGAATCAGCCCTAAACTGGTATATGCAACTGGACGGAGGGCAAATCCAAACCTGGAGACATCTGGCGGATGCTTTTCTTCGTCGTTATAAGTACAATATTGATCTGACCCCTGAAAGAGCAGATCTACAACAAGAAAAACGACGAATCTTTTAAAGCATATGCTCAAAGATGGAGGGAATTGGCAGCCCAAGTAGAACCTCCTCTATCCGACAAGGAAACCACATCCATGTTCATCAATTCTTTAACTGGTCCCTATTACGACAAAATGATAGGGAACACATCAACACTCTTTGCGGATGTGGTAATTATAGGAGAAAGAGTACAACAAGGTCTGAAAAGCGGAAGAATTGCACAACATACTTCCTCCAATTCCTCTACTCCAAATGATAAAAAGAGCTTTGGAAAGAAGAAGGAAGGAACTGTAAATGCAATCAACATTGCCACTCCTTCTTCTTCCTCACGGCAGACCAAGTCACGCAGACAGGAGCGGAAATTCACTTCCATACCTACCTCCTATGGAAGTCTGCTTCTGAAATTGTTGGACGCCAAGCTCCTCGTGCGTGTCCCTCCCAAGAAAATAGAGCCACCATATCCAGAATGGTACAAGTCTAATGAAAACTGTGATTACCATTCGGGCGCTCCGGGACACTCCGTTGAAAACTGTGTGACCTTAAAGCACAAGGTCCAGAATCTAATAGATGCAGGGTGGATAACCTTTGATGCATCTACTCCAAAAGTAGATGACCAGCCTCTTTCCAAGCTCGAATGAAGGATGGGAAGATCAGCAATTTAGGGCTCATCATTTTGTCATCTAATAAAAATAAAATACAAAAAATAGATAATAAAAAAAATATATCAAAAAGCTTCCGATGTACTCCTCGTGATCCCTGCCCATGATCACGAGATTTTTGGTTAATAAGGGCTTTGTAAATATTTGCATCTATCAATACAATGAGGCATTTTTCATAATATTCATATGCTTCTCATTCTTTTCTCTCTCATTCCAAAATAATTGAATAAAATCTAAACCCAAATATTGACCATATAAACAGTCATGTCTGTGATTGAAAACTCCCTGTGGGATCTGAAAGCCAAAGGCGAATGGATTGAGTGAGACAGTGAGGAGGGGACCATTTCCCCGGACATGCAAAGACTATTGGAAAAAGGAGCTCAATTAATACAGCCCCATTAAGAAAAAACTGAGGCCATCAATCTGGGACAAGGAGACAATAAGAAAGAAGTAAATATCAGTACCCAAATTGATAATGTCAGGGAAGGAGTAATAACACCTTTGCGCTTATTCATGCCTTGTCCTTTCCCTTATACATCGGATAAAAGTTGTACTATGGATATGCACAGAAAAATTGTCCGTCAATGAAGATATCTCAAATATAGCCGGCATTGGGGGCACGACGGGAAGCAAAAGAATTTATTCCCCAAGGAGCTACAAGATAATGCTCCTAAAAACAAAGGAAAAATAAAGAAACCGAAGAGGAAAAGAAAAAAGAATCCAAGGGGAAGATTGAGCAGACCTTGGATTCACGGTGCTAGGGCAGTTTCTTCAACGCTCCACCGAAAAATCGAATTCGTGGTAGGGGACAAGTTGATCATGATTCAAACTAACGACTACATTTGAATCAGCGAGCCGTCCATCACACCTTAAATGGATGCGGCTAAAGAAGACATTTGAAAATACGGAAAGACTTCCTAGCAGTTTAAAAGTGGCCCATATAATGAAGAGATATGGATACAACCCAGACAAGGGCTTGGAAAGGATGCTCAAGGAATAAGATAGCCACCAGATTTTAAGGATAACCCTTTAAAGAACAACCCTACAAAAGAACAAGTCATACGATGAAAAGGGAAGTCTCCCCTCCGTACCTTAAAAAGACGATCTTCCAAAAAAGAGGGATATTAGCATCAAGGGTAGCATTAGTCATCAGACGTCCTTCTTCCGATTTTAAGGGATGTAAACCCAATGACTATTAGAGATCACTCCTCAGGGTGTGCCCGACCCCCGAGCATCTTTAGGGCACGCATTTCCCTTTGAATTACAAAAGAATGCTATTCTTACTAGCTGCTTCTCTTCTTGCTAAAAATGTCTATACCCCATAAATAACCAATGTTAGACAAACGTTTTGTTCCAAAATATGTCAAAACAATCAAAGCGTCATAGACAAAATAAAGTCCGCTAGGTATCCCAAAAAAAAAAAAGGAAAAAGGGAACCTAGACAAAAGTTAGGACACATCACAACATCCTAGGCCGAAAACTCAAAAGGGCAGACTAGGAAAGCTAATCAGTCATAAATAGGCAACTGAAGACGCCGCCTCATAAAAACAAAACGTTTGTTTAAACTAGCCTAAACACCGACCAACCTTGGCTAGCCATTCTTACAAAAACTATTATTACAAAAAATCTTACTAAAACACAAGCCTTTGCAATAAATCCCTTTCTTTCTATTCTCTTGACCCTTCATCATAAAGCATTCAAGTAATTGACTGGGAAATGTGGAAATATGGTGATCAATAGGAGGATTGAAATCCCTAAGGAAAGGAAGAGGGGCATTGACATGACAATTGCTCTACATTCAAAATGATTACTCTTCGGTTATAGCAAAGATCCGAGATGGCAAATCGGTACAGCTAATCATGTTGACGAAAGCACATGATGATGGAAGAAAAATTAGCAGAAGCTGAATGAGTTCAAAGCCGATATGACCAGCTAAACCTTATGGAAGAAAAACAGCTGAATGTTATATGTTGGGACAAGCCTATCAAAGGAAAGTAAAAAAAAGGCTTATGAAAAAAGGTCAACCCTCACATTTACCATAAGAAGGATTTAATGGTAAATAAGTTGCTTCCAGCCCAAAAGGATAAAATTGGAAAATGGGCAGCAAATTACGAAGGACCCTTTGTGGTCAAAAGAGCTTTCTCAGGAGGGGCACTTATCCTCACGAATATGGATGGAGAGGAACTTCGACACCCAATCAATTCAGACGCGGTGAAGAAGTATTATGCTTGAAGACATTGCTCAAGACCCGTCAGGAATGAAAATCCGCAAAGGAC
Source organism: Sphenostylis stenocarpa (assembly GCA_963425845.1). Taxonomy (NCBI): domain Eukaryota; kingdom Viridiplantae; phylum Streptophyta; class Magnoliopsida; order Fabales; family Fabaceae; genus Sphenostylis; species Sphenostylis stenocarpa. Next base: position 97,045,726 of record OY731403.1, on the reverse strand, counting down.
GTTCCTGGGCAAAAGATAGGGTCCATATTCCTCAGGGAATCGCTTATAAATTCCCAAATTCAAATATTCCCAGTGAAAAGCAAAGTCTTCACTTCCAACAGGCAAGCAGAAAGCCAATATCCCCAAGAAATGGGAAATCAACCTATAAGAGGTAATACAAGCACAAAGCTTTCAAAAAGCATCCACCTATTCAGAGGTATTATCAAGAACAAATACCCTCAAGTAGAACATCAGCCTATTCAGAGGCGAAAAACAACAAGTAAAAAGCCTTCACCACTATTGAAGCACCCGCCTAATCAAGAGGCACAATAAAAAAATCAACAAAATCCCCAGTGGATTCCCTCCTAATCAAGAGGCACAACAAAATCCCCAAGTGAATCTTCGCCTAATCAAGAGGCACAATCAATAAGAGAATTCAAAATCCCTAGAAGATTCCCGCCTAAAAAGAGGTAATCAAAGAATCCCCGGCCAAGACCGGATGGCTAAAAGAAAAAGCCAAAATCAAAGAATCCCCGGCCAAGACCGGACGGCTAAAAGAAAAAGCCAAAATCAAAGAATCCCCGGTCAAGACCGGATGGCTAAAAGAAAAAACCAAAATCAAGAATCCCCGGCCAAGACCGGATGGCTAAAAAGAAAGCCAAAAAACAAAAATCCTCGGCAAAGCCGGATGACTAAAACAAGAAAAATCAATTACTCCCCAGAGGCGCATGATCAAGAATAGTGAGCCGCCGACCCTAGAACCTTACCAAGATACAGGTTCGCACCCAGTGGGGGTGTAAAATCCACTAGAACCATACCAAGATACAGGTTCGCACCCAGTGGGGGTGTAAAATCCACTAGAACCATACCAAGATACAGGTTCACACCCAGTGGGGGTGTAAAATCCACTAGAACCATACCAAGATACAGGTTCACACCCAGTGGGGGTGTAAAATCCACTAGAACCATACCAAGATACAGGTTCACACCCAGTGGGGGTGTAAAAATCCACTAGAACCATACCAAGATACAGGTTCGCACCCAGTGGGGGTGTAAAATCCACTAGAACCATACCAAGATACAGGTTCACACCCAGTGGGGGTGTAAAATCCACTAGAACCATACCAAGATACAGGTTCGCACCCAGTGGGGGTGTAAAATCCACTAGAACCATACCAAGATACAGGTTCGCACCCAGTGGGGGTGTAAAAACCACTAGAGCCTTGTCAAGATGCAGGTTCGCACCAAGTGGGGGTGTAAAAACCACTAGAGCCTTGTCAAGATGCAGGTTCGCACCCAGTGGGGGTGTAAAAACCACTAGAGTCTGTCAAGATGCAGATTCACACCAGTAGAGGTGTAAAAAATCACTAGAAACTGTCAAGATGCAGATTCATACCCGGTGGAAGAATAAACCCACCAAAGCCTTATAGAATAAGGTTTTTACCAGATGAGGGTAGGTACTCATCAAAACTTAGCAAAATGCCTTGGGTAAAGTAAAAATACTCACCTGAAGCATTACAAAAAACGGGTGCAAAGACTTGCTTCTATTAGAGGATAGTTCGGTGTTGAACACCTCGGAAGTAAGTACCCACAAGAGTTCTGCAAAATGCAAACTCATACCAGGTGAGGGTAAGTACTCACCAAAACCTTGTGAAACAAGGTTCATACCTAGTGGGAATAGGTACCCACAAAAGTCTGGTAAAAATACAGACTTATACCGGGTGAGGGTAAGTACTCACCAGAGCTTTACAAAAGAAGGCTCAAACCAGATAGGGGTTAGTACCTATCAAAATATTTATCATCTGGAGGATCAGCAAGGAGCAGCATCCGAAGGATAGCCGGGCAAAAGGGTTAACTCCTTCCCCTGCCAACTAATTTTGTCGGCATACTAAAACCAACAAATAAGTTAGGCAGGTGAAGGGGGGGCAGCTGTAGACCCCTAATTTTGCCCGACCTCTCAAAATAAAAGCTAGAGGAACTTCGCCCGAAGATGGAGTTCATCCGGCTTCCCAAAAACTAAGGAAACTTCCCGCAACAAACATGGAGTTCGCTCATATGCACGATAAAGACTAAAGAAGACATCTCATAATAAGACAGAGTTCACTCATCCACACAAAGGAGACTTCCTATACATAGATAACGCCCAACATTTCAAATGAAGGCCAAGAAGACTTCCTACACGAAGATAAAGCTTCAACGGACATATATCGGCACCAATCCACGTCCGAAAACGGCAAGGAAAGCTTCCCAGGGTCCCAAAATACAAAGGCTGGACAAAAAGGGTCGAGACCACCATCCCAGGGTTGGGACGGTCGTCCCAACTGAAATTAAGCAGTTGGGACGCGCGTCCCGAATGTGGGACGGCCGTCCCAAACCCCAGGGGGTCCCAACGTGCACAAAACTGCATTTGGGACGGCCGTCCCAACCCAGATTGGCCGTCCCAGATTGGCACAACGCAGAAAACACGTTTGGGACGGCCGTCCCAACCCAGACGGCCGTCCCAAAGTTCCAAGGCAAAATTTACTATAAATAGGAGCCTCATTTGTCATTCAGGAGACACCAGACAACCCAGAGACTTGTCTTCTTCTCTCTCTCTCTCGAATGATCTTTCTGATTGCCTTGTTTAAGTAACAATCAGTTAAGGAATTTGTATTCCGGCATTCGATTTCCTCTAGAAAATTAGTCGAGTCGATTAGGGTAGACGAGAGGATAGAACAATTGTAGAGCGAAGGACTGCCGAAACGCGTCCTCTTTGTACAAGAATCATAATATAAAGCTTGCTACGGAGGTTTTTCTCAATTCTCTTCTTCTTTATTGCTTTATTTATTGTTTTCTGTATGCAATGTAAATACATCATGTAGATAACCATATCTAAATAACTGTACAAATAAAATAGGGTAAATGCGTAATTTCTCATAATCTTCACTTAATGAATAAATCCGTCATAGGGAACCCGAAAGGGGCGTTGTGGGGTGCTAACACCTTCCCCACACGTAACTAACTCCCTTACCCAACTCTGGTTATAATGGCCAAGTTGGTTTTTAATAAAATCAACGCCTTTTTCTCCTTTTCCAATGTTTATGGTCAAAACATTGGTGGCGACTCCAGAAGAACCCTTTTCGAAAACCTTGCTTCTATTAGAGGATAGTTCAGTGTTGAGCGTCTCGGAAGCAATGAACATGTTTTAAACAAAAAACGCGAGTCTCAACCATCTTTTCGCGACCGCTCGCATAAATGTTCGAGACGTCCCCAGGACGTCGGAACGGACGGCGGCGACAACCCAAAGTCTCCTTCACACTCCCCAATGGAGAATAAAGGCTTCAAGAGCACATCATCATCAACAGTCAAAAAGAGTCCAATCTCCATACCATCAAGGGCTCAACAAAAGGAGAAAAAAAGAGAAGAAAACCCTTGCATCCCCAGCGGATATCCAAAAGAAAGGGACGCAACAGAGAAGGCCGAAGAAAAATCCCCAAGTAAATCTCCCCAGAAAATTCTACAAAAAGAATGAATCAGAAATTCTCATCCCTCAGTAGAATAAGATCTTCACAAGTTTAGCTCGCATTAACATCAATCAAGGAGCCAAGACTCCATCCCTAGAAAAGAAAAATCAAATCCCCAAGAAGTCGACAATCCCCTAGTGGATCACCAAAGAAAACTTTATCCCCTGCGAATCCCCAAAAAGAAGAAAAAAGCCTGCATGCATAAAAGAAACTAAAAAGTAAAAAGGCACACACATTATCCCCATAAAAAGCCAGATTTCAAAATCGCGATAAAAAAAAGATAAATCACAGAAAAAGGTGAAATTAAAATCCTAACTTTTAGGTAAATAGAATGCCCATTAACCAATGAAATAAGAACATCGCAGAACCAACTCAGACCAGTACTTAACAAGGAGTCAAAACTCTAGGGGGCAAACCAAAATCAGATCCCCGGGAAGGCAATCAATACCCAATGGATCATCAAAAAGAGAAAAATCATCCTCAGTGAGCCTACGACAAAGGCAAATTTTAGACTCACATCCCCAGAATGGGATATCAGCCTATTCAGAGGCAAAACAGTGCAAGCACGAAACCGTTAGAGGCACCATCAACAAATCCTCAAATGGATATCCACCTACTCAAGAGGCACCATCAAAACCAACAAATCCTCAGTAAATTTCTGCCTACTTCATAGGCATTTTACAAAGAATTCCCAGCAATCAACAAGTTGGATGGCTATTGGAAAAAGCCAAAATTCAAAGAATCCTCGGCACACTTGAAGACTTCATCAGAAAAGTCAAAAACCAGAATATCAAGCAGAAATACTCCTCACAAGGAACATCACATGAGCTAGAGTAGTAAGCCGCCACCACAACTTTGGGACAAGGAAGGTCCCGAAGACAAAGACATGCACACAGGCAAAATCATTATGCATGAGCCAGAGCAGTAAGTCGCAACCAGTACTACAAAGTGGACTTTACCACCAAATGGGGGTTGTCGCCACCGTCTCAAAAGAGAGAAGGGCGGTCGGAGCGACGCGATGGTTTCGACCCTCTTGTTTTCGCGTTTTTTATGGGTGGTTACAATGCCTTTAGGTTGTCCGATAACCGGGCTAACCTAGGGACGAGGTTTTTGAAAGGTCGTCCTTGGGTTGTCCGATAACCGGGCTAACCCAAGGACTAATTTTGAGGGGTTCTGTGGAGTCGCCACCGATGTTTTTACCGAAAACATCGGAAAAGGGGTTTTAAAAGGCGTTGGTTTTCGAAAACCAACTTTGGTCATTAGAACCAGAGTTGGGTAAGGGAGTTAGTTACGTGTAAAGGAAGTATTAGTTCCTTTACTACGCCCCTTTCGGGTTCCCTATGATAGGCCAACTATCTAAAAATATTTAAACCGGTGAAAATAAAATTTTTGCCCTTTTATTATGCGAAATTTAAATTTATGACTACATGGCCCTAATAGCTATTTGCACAATTTATGTAAAGCGGTAAATAGACAAAGAGGAAGAGAAAACCTTCATAGCAAGCTTTTCTATTTTATTTCTTTTAAAGGAAAATGGGTGCTTTTTGGCAGCCCTTCACTCTACATGACGTTGGAAACTCTTCTAGACGTCGAAAAAATGCTCAAGAAAGCACTCAGAAGCTCCGGACATGCGTCGGAGGGATTCTAGAGAGAAGTTTTAGAGAGAAGGGAGAGCAAAAGCTGTGTGGTGTGTGGAAATGAGGGGGGGAGGACCCCTATTTATAGGTTTTCGCGCCTGGCAGTGGCAAGACCTCCATTCTCGTCTGACAGGGTCGAGACCGCCATCTCGCCAACCGAGACCGCCATCTCGTCCTGCGCAGGTGGCGAGACCGCCATCTGGGAAAGCAAGACCGTCGTCTCGCCATTTGCAGGTGGTGAGACCGCCGTCTCGTCAAACGAGACGGCGGTCTCGCCACTTGCCTGAGGCGAGACGACGGTCTCGATTTCGAGACGGCGGTCTCGTCCCAAAAAGGCGAGAAAACTTATTTTTGGTGCCGAAAATCCTTCCTATCCTAGTATGGGGCCTAATAGTCTCTCCTAGTGGCTTGTTAGGCTTCGTCCATCTTCGAATAGGAAGTCTTTTACTCTTTATTTGGAGGTCGGGCAAGATTTGGGGTCTACAGCTGCCCCCCCTTTACCTGACTAGTCGACTGTTGGCCTGTTGTGCCAGACAGATTGACAGGAAGGTAAAGGAGTTGACCCTCTTGCCCGGTTACCCTTCGGATGCTCCGTCTTGCGGCGACTGATCTTCTGGGGAAAATGTTGGTGTTGTGCACCTCTAGGATACTACTTCTGACGTAGCCGATTCTTTTGGTTAACACGTGGTAGAACCTCAGGATACTCCTTCTGAGGGTAGCCGATCCTTCGGTTGATGGGTATAAACCCCCCATCAGGCTGGTAGTTGCAGTCCGTTGCATGGGACTAGATGGGTATGAGCCCGCCATCAGGGTGGTAGTGCGACTTACTGATCCGGCTCGAGCGCAGATCAGGCGCAACACGTGCGCAGGTTGATAGGTATGAACCCCCTATCAGGCTGGTACAGTCCACTGCGTAGGACTGGTGGTAGTGGCGACTTACTGTTCAGGTGGCCCATGCGCCGGTTCACTCCACTGCGTAGGACTGGTGGTAGTGGCGGCTTACTGCTCGGGTAGCTCATGCGCCGGTTGGGCACTCCTTGTGTGCTAGTTGATAGGTATGAACCCCCTATCTGGCTGGTACAGTCCACTGCGTAGGACTGGTGGTAGTGGCGGCTTACTGCTCGGGTAGCTCATGCACCGGCTCCTTGGGGAGTGATTTCTGTGTTGGTAGATGTACTTGGACCTTTCTGAATGGTCATCCGGGTTGTGCCGGGGATTTTATTGGTGATCCAGCTTTGTTGGTTGCTGGGGATTCTTTGCTTTTGTCCGCCTCTTGCTGACTAGTCGGATGAGTCTTGTTTTTTGTTCGACTCTGATTTGGTAGTCAAAGTTTTGTTGGTTGAGGTGATGGCTTGTCTTAATCCTGCCTTTTTTCTCGCGGTCTTATCTCTTTTTTCTCGCGATTTAGGATTTTGGCTTTTCTTATGGCGCGTATGCTTTTTTCCTTTTTAAGTTTTTTTTTTGTTTTACGCTAGCTTTTGCAAAGGATGGCAAAAAGATGCATGAAATAAAATTTTTATTTATGGGGAAATTTTATTACAACCACTTTTTTTTATTTAGGCAAGTACCATCCCTAAGGACTATCTTCTGGAGATGATCCACGGGCGAATTGCTGGTAGAGGTGATACCGGAAGTCCGCTTGCTCTCGGACTTCATCGCGGTACTCCTGCTGGAATGTTGTCCATTCCTGCCGCATCACCTGCTGATGCTGGTACATCTCCTCTTGCCGGGTATGGTAGGCTTCTTGTCGCACCGTCATTTGGTCGAACTGCCGGCACAGGTCGTTCATGTAGCGGTTCATGCCGACAAAGTCGTCCGCGTACGGTGGTGGTTGTTGCTGCTGCTGCTGCTGGAATTCGGGGGGCGTGGGGATATCCTGCATCGCCACCAGCCCCTGGAGATCTAGTGCGAAATCCAGTGTGGGATGGAGGGCCAACTGGGTCCTTCGACGTATCAGCATTCCCATGCTGACCAGGACTGACCCGTTGATGGTCTCGGGTCGCAAGTTGGAGGCCAGTTCTTCCCGGCCAGGGCACCCCCATCTTTCTGCCAGGGGAGTGATGAGGGGAGCCACGAGGACGGCCCCCACGGATCTGTTCCCGAAGTCCTTGAGGGCTCTCAGGAAGAAATAGCCGGGGTTGCAGCGCCGCTTCTGGCTCATGCAATAAAGTACGAAGAGGTCAGGGAGGGAGACCTTGCCCTGACTCTCTTTCCTCCCATGAATGGTCCCTGCCAGCAGCTTGTGGCAGATGCGGAGTGCTGGGGGTAGCGCGGAGCCCCTCATCAGCGTGGGCAGCGTGGTGGCTCCTGTGAGCTCATGCCACATTTCAGCGGTAGTGAGGTTGGTGGGTCGGGAGCAGATGGCCTCATGGTACCCCTGGGTCAGTGTGTCCTCGGGCCGAACGAACCCGATGGCCATGTTGAACTCGTCGAGGGTGGTGGCCTGGTAGCTTCCACCCATGAAATAGGTCACCATCTTAGTGGGCGGCAGGCCCGAGACCGTGGAGGGGACCTCGGAGTAGGAGACCGAGGCCAAGAATTCTAGTACCGCTTGTGGGTACACATGTGTAGGTGGTGGCTGCAGCAGAAAGCCCCACCCGATGCTATCTATGTGGGCTCGGACGTCGTCCTCCCACCCGAATTCAGCCAAGATGCTAAAGTCAAGTCTCAGCATCGGGTGCCACTGATAGGTCCGGATGTTGTCAAGACAGGCCTGGTGTTGCGGTGATAGCTGAGAGGGGTCCTAGGGTGGCGGTGCAGCAAAACTGCTGGCCCCGGCAGTGCTCCTTCTCTTCCTGGAGGCGCTTCTTCCAAACATGTTGACTAGGGGGGTGCTTGGGAGTGCAAAATCTGAGAAATGGGAGTTCTGGAGGCAAGGAGAGTTGTGAGGAACCCCCCAAGCGCACCCCCTATATATAGGGAAATTTTTAAATTTGAGACCGCCATCTGGGAAGGCGAGACGGCGGTCTCGACGTTGGGCTTAAACGAGACGGCGGTCTCGTTTTCGCCTGAGTCGAGACGGCGTTCTCGCCTTGTCGGGTAATCGAGACGGCGGTCTGGAATAGCCAGACGGCGGTCTCGAATTTCGGAAGTGTTCTTTTTTTGTTTTTTTGTTTTTTTTTTTGAAGAGAAAATAGGACCTGGTTCAAAAACATTTTATGCATGCAATGTTTTCATGTTTGATATCCTATAACGCCTATTTTGATTAAGTTTTCAGAAGGATTTAACCAACGTGTCTCGTTGCGCTGAGTGCCCTCCGATTTGCTGTTTTTACTCTTGGCTGTACCATGCCGGACTTCTTGTGACCGAAGGATAATTTTTCTTTCTTTTCTTTCTTCTCTTTCTCTTTCTCTTTTCCTTTTTTTCTTTTGCAGCACACTCTTTGTCATATAGTGTCCCTTTTTCTTCGCTTTAGGGATTTCAATCCTCTTGTTGACTATACGCCTCCATGTTCCCAAATTAATTATTAGAATATTTGTTGTGAGGGTCAAGAGAAAAGAAGTAAAGAGGTAAAAATCAATGGTTTGTGTTTTAGAGGGTTGATTTTTATTGATAAAGGGTTTTGTAAGCATGGCTGGCTAAGGTTAGGCTTAGGTGTTTAAGCTTTGTCTAAGCAAACAACTTTTCTCTCTTTTTTGGTATTTTGCGCTCTTTGATTTCATTTTCATTGCTTTTTAATGGCTAGCTAATTTCCCTAGAACGCCCTTTGGGTTTTCGAACTAGGATACTGTGTCTTGGCCCTAACTTTTGTCTAGGTTCCTTCTTTTTGTAATTTTTGGAGAAATCCTAGCGGACCTTATTTGTAACCCTAACTTTTGCCTAGGCTACCCTTTATTATTGTTCGGGTGTCCTACCGGGTCGACCCTATCTTTTGCGTAGCCCCCTTAGTGGGTTTCCTACCGGGTTATTTGCCCTTTTCTTTGGCCTTTGGCTTCTCTGGGATTTTTTTCTCTTTTTTGTGGATTTATTTTTTTCACAGTATTGGCGAAGCGTGACTTTCTTTATGAATGAGGTGAAGTCTTATTTTTATGTGCTTCTAATCAGCTAGCTTGATGATGATAGCAGTGGTAAATGTTGATTTTTTGAATGCGCTTTTTATTCTTCTTTTTTTCGTTTACTTAGACAGGGTTATTCATGAGGTCTAGTAAAAAAAATAGAGAGAAGAGAAGCATATAGTAAGAATTATTCTTTATTAATTAATAAGGGAATATGTGCCACTGAAATGCCCGGGGTCGGGCTCGCCCAGGGGATAGTCTCTAACAATCATGGGGTTTACATCCCTTGAACGAAGAAAAAGATTTCCTAATGACTAAGGTGGCTCTTGACGCTTGCACCCCTCCACTTCGGAAAATGCGCTTGAGTGTGCGGAGGGGGACTTCCCTTTTCTTCTTTCCGCTCGGCCCTTAGTAGGGTCATATCCTAGGCCATACTTGCGGGGATTGTCTTTAAATTGCAGGGGTTCCCTCATGCCTTGGGAAGCTGCCCCCAGTCCTTGGCCAGGATGGTAACCATGTTTCAACATCATGCAGGCTACCTTTGTGTTTTTGGGAAGTCGCTCTATGTTGGCAATTTCGAGCGCTTGAAAAGATGTTTCAAGGGCCTCTTCGGCCGCATCCACATAAGGTTGGGTGGACGGTCCACCGATCGGGATATCGTCTTACGCTTGGATCGTGACCAATTTGTCGTCCACTATGAACTTGACTTTACGGTGGAGCGTTGAAGGTGCTGCCTTAGCGTCATGAATCCAAGGCCTGCTGAGGAGACAACTATACGCTGGAGTAATATCCATTACATGGAAATCGACGTCGAAGATAGTGGGTCCGACTTGAATTGGCAAGTTGACCTCCCCCACTACTTCTCGTTTGGATCCGTCGAAGGCTCGAACGATGGTGCTGCTTGGGCGTAGACCGGTTCCTTGGATAGTCAACTTGTCTAACGTGCACTTGGGCATCACGTTCAAGGATGACCCGTTATCCACAAGAACATTGGCGATGAGGTACTCCTTGCATTTAACCGAGATATGCAAGGGCTTGTTGTGGTTTGACCCCTCGAGGGGGAGTTCTTCCTTTGTGAAGGTGAGGTGATCGCTTGCCATAATGTGACCCACGATCCTCTCGACCTTTTCCTGGGATATTGTATGAGGTACATGCGCCTCGCTCAAGACCTTCAGCAGGGCGTTTCTATGCGGTTCCGAGCTCATTATCAAAGATAGCAATGTAATCTTTGCAGGTGTGCGATTGAGCTGGTATATAATGGAATACTCACTTTGCCTTATGAACTGGAGTAATTCCTCTATCTCCTCCTTGGATTCCTTATTTTCTTTTTCTTCTTCGGTCTTTTTATTTTTTCCTTTATTTTGAAGGACATTTTCTTGTGTGTCCTTGGGGGAGTAGACTCTTCCACTTCTAGTCGTGCCCCCAATACCGGCTATGTTTGTTATTTCTTCTTTTATTGGTGGAGATTCCCCATATCTCCATGGTACAACTTTATTTGATTCGTAGGGGAAAGGACGTGGCATAAATAGTCGCACTGGTGTCCTTGCCCCCTCTTCTTTATTCTTGAGGACCAACGGCCGAGGCTTATTTTCCTCTTGCGGTGAGTTGACCGTTGGGGTAAGCTTTATTAGGAGTGGCTTTCTCTCCATTCTTCTGATTTGGAAGACGTGTTAGTTAATCCTTCCTTTTTATTATCTTATTTATTAAGCGTGAAGGAGGGGAAATTAAATATGCAAATGAATGCTTATGCATGCGAGTAGACAGTCATTTGAATAAAGAAGATTTTATTTATTCGACAGAAGGTGTACATTCCCCTATTCTATACTGCGAAGCAACTTTTGGCAAAGGCGGAAAACTTTAAAGAAACCCACAGGCGGGTCTTGATCCCTCTGTAGCTCTCTCTCAACTTCTCGGACATGACGAGCAAGTGCTTCGCTTTGCTTGTGGACCGCCTGGCTCATATCTTCACTGTACTTTTGAGCCTCTTTGATCTTCGCCTCTTGATGAATGACCAAGGCTTGTAGTTCATCAAGCTTTTCAACGGCTCGGTCTTTCTCTTGTAGTACTTGGCCGTACTGAGCTAGCCTATTTCTCTTGGCGGATATCTAACCGAGTCTTGAGGAGCTCTTGCGACAACTCCTTGATCGTTTGAGCCTGCTTTGATGATTCGGCCTCAAGGCGTGCTGACTTGGCGGTTATCTCCTGTAGTTGGCTATCCGAACTGGTTCTGGCAGTTTTGGATGCCCGGATAGCTTGTTCGTTGGAGTCAGCACACTGGTCCTTGAGGCACTCTATTTCATGATCCTTTTTCTTGCCTTGCCTTTGCAGACCATCAATTGTGAGGATAGATTCTTGCTCTCTTTCCTCAAGGGCCCTCATCTGGGCTCCCATGATTTCCATCCTCTGGGTCAAGGCATTAATTTGAGCCTGCAACCATTCATTATTGGCGCTTGTAGTAGGTGTGGCGGATGGTTGAGCCATCTCTCTTCTCTTTCTCCACGCCTCGTAGTCACTGGTGACAACCACCCGAGCTTTTCCTAGCTCTCTGTCCCCCATGTAGACTGGCCTCTCCCATGCTTTTCTCACAGCTAGTGAGTTTGCGATTGTGCACGGGTCTCCAAAGAAGCACAGTCCTCCGAGCTCCCCTCGGGAAACAGTAGTTTGGGTCCTCATGAGTTGCCTCATAGCTACTCTAGGTGAGTAGGCTATGCAACCCCTGAGTCCTATCAAGGGTACGCTCGGATAGTCCCCACATCTGATGATAACTGGGCCAGGTCGGAACCAAGGATAGACCCAGGATAAACTATTGGCGTCCTTTCGTTCCCACTCATCCCTCCATTCTGAAGTCAGACGACGTTGGAGGGAGATCTTGGAGAAGCTCCTTAAAGGGTCGGGGAATATCCCCATGTGGGCTGGAGGCGTAAAGGTGCGTGGCGCTCCACACAAACGGCAATGAAGAGCGACGGCGAAGTGTTTTCCACGCTTACGGTGGCGGAATTCCACCGAGAGCGGGGTGTCGGCAAGAATTGCGGGCGGGAGACTCTTCGAGTTCACGTCCACTGGCGAAGAAGGCGTCCCGACGGCCTGATCTACTGTGTCAAAGTGGAAGGGGAACAAGACCGTTCCAAAAATTATGAGTGCCGGGGTTTTGTTGAAGGCGACCCACTTTGCCCTTTCGGCCGGGTAGGACGGGTGATCTTCTAGCATTGACACTTTCCAACCACGGGCGTTCCCCTTCCTTATCGGGGAACTCGACGGAATGGTAGTTGAATAAGGGCGGCGGCCGGTGCTTGCGGGAGTGTATGCCTCGTGGCGGACATGGACCCCGGCTGATTTGGGCCATCTCAACATGGTTCCATACTCCTCTAATGTAGGCACCAAGTCGAACTGCGGAAATTCGAAACACCGCAGATTTGAATTCCAGAAGTGGATTAGTGCCCTTAGGAACACCTGATCGACACAGATCTTTAGAAGGTCCAAAATCCGTCCATAGGATTTTTCAAAGTCGCATGAGACCTCGATGGCATTGCCGCGCTTAGCCGTTCTAATCTCTCGGTATGGAAATGGGGAATATCCACCTTCTTTGGCTGTCTACTTGTCCCCTCCATTTCTAAAACCAAAATGCATGTTTGATGAAAAGGATGCTTATTTGAATGAATGTAAGTGTTTATTTTTTTATTTATCATGTTTTTCTATATGATGTATGGTAATTGCGTGTATTTTTTTTATTGAAGAATAAACTATCTATATGAATGTTTTATGAGTGTAATGTTTTTTGGACCAGGTCTTAGTTATGGTTTTGGAAATGGATTTTTATTTTGATTTTTTTATTTGACGTTTATTTGTTTATTTTATAGCCTTTTATCTCTTCTGTCGGAACTGCGTGGCTACTTAGCTTACAAAGAACCTGAAACCAGGATAGCTAAAAGGCAGATTGTCCGAGATAAAATGTGGCTTTATGCGAAAAATATTTAGCATCCCTTATCTCTTTTGTCGGAACTGCGTGGCTACTTAGCTTACAAAGAACCTGAAACCAGGCTAGCTAAAAGGCAGATTGTTCGAGATAAGGGTGTTTATTTGTGAAAATATTTTTGGTGATTTTTTGTATTTGTTTTTTTTTTGTTTTGTTGTTTGTTTATGCTATGCAACAGACAAATGCAACAAACATATGCACACACAATTCAGTCATCTGCGAATAGGCGAGAATTCGTTTTTATCACGAGGTAGCATTTTCCTGCAGAAAAGTGCATTGGCAAGGGTTGGTTCTAACTATTCTCACCAGGCTAAGGCCCCCAAGGTGCCCCCATTATAGGGTCCCCACTCTCCAGCCGTCCGACCATGCTTAGCACTAAGGCCATAGTCAGTCTTGTTGCCAAAAGAGGAAGGTTATCACATTGAGTGGTGGTTTCCGATCACACTGGTGGGCTCAAGGCCCTCACTACAGCGAATCGTACCTGCCACCCACTCCCTATGGTTTTCTCACTTGCCCCCGGGTATAGAGGGAACTATTGTGTGCAAGGGTTTGTGTACAATTTTTATTTCAAACAATTGCATAAGTATAAACAAACAACAGTTATTAAAGTCAAGCATTAAAACATGTTATAATACAAGTTAAGGGCAAAAGCGTTATTTTCTTGGTTTACTTATTTTTAAGCCGGCCCATCACTAAATGGGATCAACTCTCGAGGCTTCCCCAGTGGAGTCGCCATCTGTCGCCGCCGTCTCAAAAGAGAGAAGGGCGGTCGGAGCGACGCGATGGTTTCGACCCTCTTATTTTCGCGTTTTTTATGGGTGGAACGCCTTTAGGTTATCCGATAACCGGGCTAACCTAGGGGCGAGGTTTTCGAAAGGTTGTCCTTGGGTTGTCCGATAACCGGGCTAATCCAAGGACTAATTTTGAGGGGTTCTGTGGAGTCGCCACCGATGTTTTTACCGAAAACATCGGAAAAGGGGTTTTAAAAGGCATTGGTTTTCGAAAACCAACTTTGGTCATTAGAACCAGAGTTGGGTAAGGGAGTTAGTTACGTGTAAAGGAAGTATTAGTTCCTTTACTACGCCCCTTTCGGGTTCCCTATGATAGGCCAGCTATCTAAAAATATTTAAACCGGTGAAAATAACATTTTTGCCCTTTTATTATGCGGAATTTAAATTTATGACTACATGGCCCTAATAGCTATTTGCACAATTTATGTAAAGCGGTAAATAGATTAAGAGGAAGAGAAAACCTTCGTAGCAAGCTTTTCTATTTTATTTCTTTTAAAGGAAAATGGGTACTTTTTGGCAGCCCTTCACTTTACACGACGCTGGAAACTCTTCTAGACGTCGAAAAAATGCTCAAGAAAGCACTCAGAAGCTCCAGAAATGCGTCGGAGGGATTCTAGAGAGAAGTTTTAGAGAGAAGGGAGAGCAAAAGTTGTGTGGTGTGTGGAAATGAGGGGGGGAGGACCCCTATTTATAGGTTTTCGCGCCTGGCAGTGGCGAGACCGCCGTTCTCGTCTGACAGGGTCGAGACCACCGTCTCGCCAACCGAGACCGCCGTCTTGTCCTGCGCAGGTGGCGAGACCGCCGTCTCGCCAAACGAGACCACCGTCTCGTCCTTCGCAGGTGGCGAGACCGCCGTCTGGGAAAGCGAGACCGTCGTCTCGCCACTTGCCTGAGGCAAGACGGCGGTCTCGATTTCGAGACGGCGGTCTCATCCCAAAAAGGCGAGAAAACTTATTTTTGGTACCGAAAATCCTTCCTATCCTAGTATGGGGCCTAATAGTCTCTCCTAGTGGCTTGTTAGGCTTCGTCCATCTTCAAATTGGAAGTCTTTTACTCTTTATTTGGAGGTCGGACAAGATTTTGGGTCTACAGGGGTGCGTACTCATCGGGCCTTACAAAAGGGGGCTTAGTAGACGGGGGTTCATACTCGTCAAAACCAGATGGGGGTGTGTACTCATCAGGCCTTACAAAAGGGGGTTTATCGAACGGGGGTTCATACTCGTCAAACCAGATGGGGGTGCGTACTCATCAAGCCTTACAAAAGGGGGCTTAAACCGGATGCGGGTTCGTACTCATCAACCGAAGGGGTCAGCTACCGCATCAATGGAGCATCCTGGAGGATCATATTTAGCATCCAGAAGGTCGGCTACCACAACCAGGAAAGAAACCGAAGGACAAACGGGAAAGAGGGTTAACTCCTTCACCCTTTAGCCGATCTTTTTGGCATATTGAGCCAACAATCGGCTAGTCAGGTGAAGGGGGGCAGTTGTAGACCCCAAATTTTTCCCGGCCTCAAAATAAAGAGCAGAAGACTTCCATTCGAAGATGGGCAAGGCCTAAAAGGTCCTAGAATTGATCAATAGGCCCCATTTTAGAATAGGAAGGATTTTTGTACACAAAAAATAAGAAATTCCACCTAAAGAGCCGAGACCATCGTCTCGCCGTTGGTTAAGGGCAAGACCACTGTCTCGTTTGACGAGACCACCGTCCCGTTTGGCGAGACCGCAATCTGGCCACTCGCCAATGGCTAGACTGCTGTCGCTTTTGGCGAGACTGTCGTTTCGCCATTCACCAATGGTGAGACGTCGTCCCGTTTGGCGAGACGACAGTCCCGACCTTGTCAGGCGAGACAGCGATCCCGACCTGACAGGCGCAAATTTCTATAAAAGGGGGGACTTCCTCACTCTTTTTAGGGCATTCTTCCACTATCCCTTCTGCACTTTCTTCGAATTACTCTACTAGGACCCCTCTAAAGCATTTCCATAGTTTCTTAGTGTTCTTAGAAAAGGTTCTATAGTGTTGCGAGGAAGAGCGATCAACATTGTAGAGCGTGGGGATTGCCAAAAAGCACCCTATTTCAAAGAATTCATATAAAAGCTTGCTTCAAAGGTTCCTATATACTCTTTTCTCTACTTTACTGCTTTCTAGATAGTATTGTTGTGCATTAATCATTTAGGGCCATGTAGTCAATATTTCAATTTTCGTAATAAAAAAATAAGGGTAAAAGCGCAATTTAGAGTCATTTCTTTATAAAAATAGTCCATCATAGGGAGCCCGAAAGGGGCGTTGTAGGGAAGCTAATACCTTCCCTACACATAACTAACTCCCTTACCTGATTGTGGTTGTAATGGCCAAATTTGGTTTTTTCTAAACCAATGTCTTCCTTTTTCTTCCTTTTCCAATGTTTCTGGTAAAAACATTAGTGGCGACTCCTCGAACATTCCGAAAACCTCGCCTTTAGGTTCATCCCGGTTATCAAACAACCTAAAGGTGTTGTACCACACTTTTAAAAAACGCGGGTCGAACGAAACCATCGCGTCGCTCCGACTACCTCTTTTGACGGTGGCGACAACACATTATAGAAAAATTACTACAAAACATATATTCAATAATTATAGATATATACATTAATGGAAATCAATAGTAACATTAAGCATCCTTCTAATAATTAAGTATGTACACAAGATTATGTTACCTTAAAACGTTGAAAAAATGACTCCTTATCACTATTAGGTATCACTCCTCATGTGGCCCAAGGTTGAAGAAATTATTGTTTAATACTCTTTGTGATAGCTTGTGATTCAACTCTGGACAGAAGAAACCTAATTACAAAGAAAAAGTAATACAAGTTACATGTGTTGAAAATGACTAAAACTTAGCTATAATAAATAAATTTGAGAATTTAAATGAAATATTACCCTCGACCATAAAGTTCAATCATCGGTCGATCATGTATAGTAGGAACATCTTCTCCAACCTCTGAATCAACATTTACAGTAGGTGAGTGACCTTGAGAGGAGGAAGGTCCTGAGGCCACAACACGGGATGGAGATGGAGAAGGGGTGGGTGCCACAACTAGAGAGGTGGCGGGTGCCACAATTGGAGAAGGGGTGGGTGCCACAATTGCAAGAGAGGATGGCATGGGTGACAAAATAGAAGTGGATGGTGTTGTGAATGGTGCAGGTACAATAGTTGTAGACCCCAAATCTTGTCCGGCCTCACAATAAAGAACAGAAGACTTCAGTTTGAAGATGAACAAGGGCTCAAAGGTCCCTAGGCATGTTTACCAGGCTCCATGTTAGAATAAGAAAGTTTTTTGTACACAAAAAATAGTAGAATTTTTTCCAGAAGACCAAGAAGGCCGTCCCACTTGGCCAAATAGTCGTCTCTCCAAAAGGGCGAGATCGTCGTCTCGTTTGGTGAGAAGGTTGTCTCACCACTCGCCAAAGACGAGACAGCCGTCTCGTTTGGCAAGAAGATTGTCTCGCCACTCGCTAATGGCGAGACCGCCGTCTCTGTTAGAATCGCGCAGCGGAATGTTTCCGTTTATGGACAAAAACCAAGAAGGGGGATGAATTGGTTTCTTAAACAAAAATTAGGATTTTAAAATTTTTTCCAAATTTCACCGATTAAAATGTTGTGTAAAGTAAATAGATAAGGAAGAGAAGATTACACAGTTGATTTATACTAGTTCGGATCAAAAGACCCTACGTCCAGTTGCTAATCACTTAAAAAGAGGATTAACGCTGTCACTATAATCACAGTTTATAAACAGATTACAAATTTAAAAGATAACGTAAAGAAAACACCTCTGTTGAGTCACACAAGAGATGAACACCTCCTTTGAATCCACAAAGGATGAAGAATAGATTTTCTTAGAGACGGCACAACACACAATCCAACAAGAAACCCACTTAGTGATTCTTATCGCTTCTAGCCCACACCAGGTTTCAAAAGCCCCTTTTTCTTCTTTACAAAAAGTTCTCTAGCAGTCACAACTCTTAACTTTTGTATGAAAACAGTTTGTTCCTTTGCAGAGAGCCTTAGAGAACCTTAAGTAGAGAGAATAGGGTCTCTGAATTGGGGATTTTCGAAAACAGAAGAATTGGGAATAGGGTTTTCGAAACTTGGTCCAAATTTGAATTTCAAAACACATAACAGATGCAAATAATCGGTTATCTTGAGTGATAATCGATTATTCTAGAGCCATTTTCGCAGGGGAACAAAACTGGACCAGGATAATCGATTATCTGGCCAAATAATCGATTATCAGCCTGTGATAATCGATTATCCTGAGTGATAATCGATTATCACAAAGAGGATTTCCTGAAAATGATTTTCTTGCTGTAATAATCGATTATCCAGGGTGATAATCGATTATCACAGTGTAATTTTGATAAAAGTGAGTTTTTAGAGCTTTTAAAGGATGGTGTATGTGCTGGTTATCTTGGACTCTAATATTACAGACTCAAAAACATAAAACACAGAGTTATTACATAAGATTACAAGTCTTCAACTCTCTAAGTCCTTTGTTCTTGAATCATCATCAAAATTTACAAGCTTCATATCCTTGTATGTTCAACAATCTCTCCCTTTTTGATGATGATCAAAATTTATTTTAGAGCCCTTTGTAATAACCTATTTTATCTGTCACAGCTAACAAAAACATTAAACATACCAAACAACATTAAAATTATTAAACATAAGAGGCTTTAAATAATTTCTCCCCCTATTTTGATTATGATCAAAAAATGAAAGCCCCCCCTCAATAAGTGCATAAGATAAAAATATCTCCCCCTCAATGAAAGCAAAAATAAAATTTTTATTCCATAAAGCAAATTAATTACAAACAAGAAATATGTTGAAGAGATTAAAACTCTTCACTTTCATCACTGTTAAATTGGGCATCAAATTTGTCCTCTAAATTACATACTCTATCATCTACATCCGAAATACGTCGAATAATTTCCTGATGCCGTTCTTGAGAGATAGTGAAAAACTCTTGCATTCTTTGATTCATATCAAACAGTATATCTTCCATAGATGGACGGGATGTAGGATGAGTAGATGACATCCCAGCAGTATGAATGTTTTCAACAGGCATTTCAACAGCAGGCATGTCCTCATCATCAGAATCTTGAGCCACATTGGCCTTGTGAGGAGCATGATCTTTATGAACGTAAATTCCATTTACGTTCACCATCTGTAGCTGAGTGAGTGTGTCGTCTAGCATTCTATTTGAATTTAGGGTCCAGGCCTGTTGTTCTCCTTCAACATTTACGCCCTTGTATTCAAGAATTCTGGATATGAGAAGAGCGTAAGGAATCTTGAATGTTGGGTGACGCTTCGCCTTGAATATTATTAATGTAACTAAGCTTGGCCAATCAATGGGCTAATTATTCATGATGGCATGAATAATGTGAAGGTCAACAGAAGAACATTGGGCATGGTTGGTTGCCCGGGGACAAAAAATCCAGACAAGAAGATGCAGCAAAAGGCGTTCTTCTTTCTTTAAAGCCCGGCCAAAAGTTGGCGGCCAATTTCCATAGAGAGGTTACGGAGAAAAGATCGGTATACCATAATTCTATTAAAATCTTCTAAATCTGCAAGAACATTTGTAGCATCCTCACTTAAAGGAAAATGAGCAACATTTTCCCAAATATCATCATCAAGGATGATGGTCACACCCTTGACTCTAGAGGTGGCAATATGATCTCTATATTTAAAGCGTGAATAGAAGACTCTAACTAAATCTGGGTAGTAAGTACCTTGCATTTCTATGAATGGAAGGACACCTTGCTACTCAAGGAGATTGGGGAAGTTGAAACCCCTATTGATGAATTGATCACCAATAATATATTTGGGAGTGATAATTCCCCTTTCTTTCCAGAAAGTCAGGAATTCCTATCTTCCTTCATCGTTAGAGATCCACCCTTCAATGGAATTGGGACGGGGATGAAAAGCAGGAGCGGATCTTCTCCTTGTTGGGATCTTACTACGAGATGATGAAGCCATTTAGATTAGAAGAGGAAGATGAACAAGTTTTTTAAAATAAGAAGGTTTTGAGGAGACAAGAGAGCTTAAATGAGTGTAGAATTCTTTGATTCAAGGTTTGGAGGTGTGTAGATATGAATTGGAGCCTTCCTATATATAGAGAAACATCTTAACGGTCATAAATGGCTAGTTGGAGGAGAATTGGAGCCAAAATAGCTGTTACAAACAACTAGTTTACCCATAATGTCGCAGGATAATCGATTATCAGCCTTTGATAATCGATTATTTCTTCAAGTGCAGAGATAATCGATTATCAGGCTAGATAATCAATTATTCCAATGGTAGAATACTGGTTTTGAGCATTTTTGGGCTAGATAATCGATTATTACCCCAAATAATCGATTATTATAGAAATAATTCACATAATTCACTTGTTTAAGCTTCAATAATCAATTATTATCCAACATAATCAATTATTCTAGAGAGATTAACAAATTTTCAATGTTCTAGACACAGGATAATCAATTATTTCCCTATATAATCGATTATTACAATACAAAATGTAAATATTGATCAATTAAGCAGAGTTTAGGCTATTTCTAATATTCCTAAGTCTCTTCTAAGTTCATAGAATCTATCTTTTGGAAGAGGTTTGGTAAATATATCCGCTAACTGATGTTTTGTGTCTATATACTCAATTTGACAATTTCCTTTAGATATATGATCTCTTAAAAAGTGATGCCTAATCTCAATATGTTTAGTTCTAGAATGCATAACAGGATTCTTTGTGAGATTGATAACACTTGTATTATCACACATTAACGGAATATTACTTAGAAAGATACTATAGTCTTCTAGTTGTTGCTTCATCCATAAAATTTGAGCACAACAATTACCAGCTGCAATATATTCAACTTCATTTGTGGATAAAGCAACACATGCTTGTTTCTTAGAATGCCAAGACACTAAATATGATCCTAACATATGACATGTTCCAATAGTACTCTTTCTATCAATCTTACATCCACCATAATCAGCATCAGAATATCTTATTAAGCTAGGAGAAGCTTCAGATGGATACCATAATCCAAATCCTATAGTTGCTTTTAAATATTTTAAGATTCGTTTTACTGTAGTTAAACGAGATTCTTTTGGACATGCTTGAAATCTAGCACACACACAAACATAATGCATAATATTAGGTCTACTTGCAGTTAAGTATAATAGTGAACCTATCATACCTCTATACATAGATTGATTAATTTCCAAACCTGATTCATCCTTGTCTAAATAACATGATGTTCCCATGGGTGTGTTAGCTTCCTTTGAAGTGTCCATTCCAAATTTCTTGAGAATCTCTTTGCAGTATTTGGTTTGAGATACAAAAATTCCATCTTTAAGTTGTTTAATTTAAAGTCCAAGAAAGAATGTTAATTCTCCCATCATTGACATTTCAAATTCACCCTGCATTATCTTAGCAAATCCTTCACACAAAGAATTATCAGTTGATCCAAAAATAATATCATCAACATATACTTGAACTAATAGAATATGTTCCTTTACTTTCTTAATAAACAGGGTGGAGTCAATTTTTCCTCTAGAAAAGTCATTTGAAATTAGAAAACTACATAATCTTTCATACCAATACCTAGGAGCTTGTTTCAAACCATATAAAGTTTTCTTCATTTTAAAAATGTGATTGGGATATTAAAAATCTTCAAATCCAGGGGGTTGTTCCACATATACTTCCTCTTTGATAAACCCATTCAAAAATGCACTTTTAACATCCATTTGATAAAGTTTAAATTTCATCAATGAGGCATAGGCAAGAAGTAGGCGTATAGCCTCTAACCTGGCAACAAGAGCATAAGTTTCATCATAATCAATACCTTCCTCTTGACAGTAACCTTTGGCAACAAGTCTGGCTTTGTTCTTTGTTATATTTCCATCTTCATCAAGTTTGTTTCTAAATACCCATTTTGTTCCAATCACTTGATGAGATTTTTCTCTTGGAATTAATTCCCAGACTTGATTTCTTTCAAATTGATTAAGTTCTTCTTGCATTGCTATGCACCATGGGTCATCTTTTAGAGCTTCTTCAACACTTTTGGGTTCTATCTGTGAAACAAAAGCTACAGATATACAAAAATTTTTCATATTTCTAGTTCTTACCCCTTTTGAGATATCACTAATTATATTGTCCATTGAAAGTCCTCTTGGTGATTGCCACTCTTTTGCCAATTCAGTTGGTTGAGATGACTCATTCTCATTTAAGTACATTTCTTCTAGAGCTTCTCTTATGTACTCATCATCACCTGCAATTTCTTTATTTGACTCAAGTGGATTTCCCTTAAGGTCTACAATTTCATCAAAGGTGACATGTACAGATTCTTCAATATTCAAAGTTCTTCTATTGAACACTCTATATGCTTTGCTAGTTAGTGAATAACCTAAGAAAATGGCCTCATTGACTTTTGAGTCAAATTTTCCTAAGTTATCTTTTCCATTATTTAAAACAAAGAATTTACATCCAAATATTTTTAAATGAGCAACATTAGGCTTCCTACCATTTAACAATTCATAAGGAGTTGATTTTATAATTGGCCTAATAAGCATCCTATTCAATACATAACATGTTGTACTTACAACATCAGCCCAAAAATACTTAGGAACATTTGATTCATTCAACATTTGTTCTAGCAAGGTTCCTCTAGTGAACTATTTTTCCTTTCTACTACACCATTTTGTTGGGGAGTCCTAGGTGCAGAAAATTTTTGTAAAATACCATTTTCCTCACAATAATTTTCAAGCCATTCATTTTGAAATTCTCCACCATGGTCACTTCTTAACACCTTAATTCTTAAGTCTTTCTCATTTTGGATTTGCTAGGCAAACTTCCTAAATACCTTAAAAGCTTCACTTTTTAATGTTAAGAAAAATGTCCAAGTATATCTAGAAAAATCATCAACAATTACAAGAGCATAGTAATTTCCACCAAAAAAATTTATCCTAGATGGACCAAATAAATCTAAGTGTAATAGTTCTACAGGTTTAGATGTGGAAATAACATTCTTAGATTTAAAGGATGATTTCACTTGTTTACCTTTTTGACATGTATCACATAATCTATCTTTTTCAAATTTTAACTTAGTCAAACTAACAACTAAGTCCTTTGATATTAGTTTGTTTAATTAATGCATGTTTATATGAGCCACTCTCTTATGCCATAACCATGGATTTTATTCCTTAGCAACTAAGCATGTTATACTAGTGTTAGATACACAATCCAAATCAATCAAATAGATATTATTATGCCTAATGCCTTTTAAAGCTATATTTTCGGAATCCTTCAAATGAATGGTGCAAAACTTACTTTCAAAAATTACCTTGAATCCTTTATCACAAAGTTGACTTATACTTAGGAGATTATGCTTTAGCCCATCAACAAGAAGCACATAATTTATCTCCAAAGTATTTGCACCACCAATGTTTCCGGTTCCAAGTATTCTTCCTTTGTTGTTGTCCCCATAGGTTACATATCCTTGTTCTTTAGCTTTGAAACTCACAAATTTCGTTTTGTCTCCAGTCATATGTCTTGAACAACCATTGTCAAGATACCACATACACTTCTTGGATTTGCAAGTTTCCTACAAAACAAGAACATGATAATCTTAGGTCCCCATAACTTTTGGGTCCTTGGGGTTAGAGACAATCAAATCATTTAACTATAGGAACCCAAACATATTTTCCTTTATCAACACCAAAATGCTTAATTCTACACCTATTTGAAGTATGACCATGTTTCATACAATAAAATCATGCATTAGATGTAATCTTTGAATATGATACATTTCTAACTTTTGAAGTTTTAGGTCCTTTTTCAACCCATACTCTTCTATTTTTAATTTTAGGCTTTTTCAATGGAACATGACAATTTTCTCTATTTTGAACTGTCGCCGCCGTCCCTTTCCGACGTCCGGAGGACGTCTCGAAACGTTTATGCGAGCGGTTGCGAAAAGATGGTTTAGACTCGCGTATTTGTTTTAAAAGGTTTTCGAAAAGAGGTTCTTATGGAGTCGCCACCAATGTTTTAACCTTAAACATTGGAAAAGGAAAAAATGTTGATTTTAAGAAAAACCGCACTTGGCCATTATAACCAGAGTTGGGTAAGGGAGTTAGTTACGTGTGGGGAAGGTGTTAGCACCCCACAACGCCCCTTTCGGGTTCCCTATGACAGATTAATTCATTTAAATAAAGACTACAAGAAATTACGCGATTACCCTATTTTATTACATAATATTAAATGGCTATCTATATGATTTTATTCTATGTTATATGTATAAAATGATGAATAAAGCTAAATAAAGCAATAAAAGAGATATTAAAATAGCTATCTACATGATTTTACTCTACATGACATAAATAGTAAATAAAGCTAAATAAAACAATAAATAAAGCAATAAAAGAGAAGAGAATTGAAAAGAACCTCAGTAGCAAGCTTTGTATTGAGAATCTCCAACTATGAGGATGCGTTTTGGCAACCCCTCTTTCTACACGGTCTCTCCTCACCAATACAAGATCGACTCTACTAAAAATTTAAAGAAGAATCAAATGCCGGAATATAATTCCTTAACAGATTGTTACCTATTTAAGGCAATCGGAAAGATCATTCGAGAGAGGAGAGAAGTAGACAAGTGCTCTAAAGTGTTTCGAGCTCTGCGGAGTGTACTGTGGTGTCAAAAAGTGGCAAATGAGCCTCCTATTTATAGTTTTTCGCAGGTGGCGCACTTTGGGACGGCCGTGCGGGTTGGGACGGCCGTGCGGGCTAGGATGGCCGTCCCAAATGGCAAATTTACACGAGGCGGGACCCCGGGAAGGCGGGACGGCCGTCCACTTAAAATGGGTTTGGGACGGCCGTCCCAGCTTTGGGACGCGCGTCCCAGCTGGATTTAAGAGGTTGGGACGGCCGTCCCAGCTGAGGACGGCCGTCTCGACCTGTTACGGCCGGTTCGCGCGTTTCGGGACTCGGGAAGCTTTCCTTGCACTGTTTTGGACGTCAATTGATGCCGATATGTGTCTATTGAAGCTTTATCTCCATATGGGAAGTCTCCTTGGCTCTTATTTGTAATGCTAGACGAGCTTTATCTTGTTACGGGTGATCTCCTTTATCTTTATTTGAGAGGTCGGGCAAAATTAGGGGTCTACAGCTGCCCCCCTTCACTGCCTAGCTAATTGGTCGGCTGGATATGTCGACAAAATTAGTTGGTAGGGGAAGGAGTTAACCCTTTGCCGGTTATCCTTCGGATCTTGCTCCTTGTTGATCCTCCGGATGATAAATATTTTGATAGGTACCAACCCCTATCTGGTTTGAGCTTTTCTTTTTAAGGTTTTGGTGGGTACCTACCCCACACGGTATGAATACTGCATTTTTAAGGTTTTGGTGGGTACTTACCCCCACACGGTACGAATCTGCATTTTGCCAGATTCTAGTGGTTTTTACACCCCCATTGGGTGCGAACCTGCATATTGACTAGGTTCTAGTGGATTTTACACCCCACTCGGGTGCGAACACTGCATATTGACTAGGTTCTAGTGGATTTTACACCCCACTTGGGTGCGAACACTGCATATTGACTAGGTTCTAGTGGATTTTACACCCCCACTGGGTGCGAACACTGCATATTGACTAGGCTCTATTGTGCGAGTATGCATCTTGCTGGACTCTAATGGTTTTACACCCCCTTGGGTGTGAACTCGCATCTTGACAAGGTTCTATTGTGCGAGTCTGCATCTTGACGGACTCTAATGGTTTTTACACCCCCACTGGGTGTGAACCTGCATCTTGACAAGGCTCTATTGTGCGAGTCTGCATCTTGCTCGGACTCTAATGGTTTTTACACCCCACTGGGTGTGAACCTGCATCTTGACAAGGTTCTATTGTGCGAGTCCGCATCTTGACGGACTCTAATGGTTTTTACACCCCCATTGGGTGTGAACCTGCATCTTGACAAGGCTCTATTGTGCGAGTCCGCATCTTGCTTGGGACTCTAATGGTTTTTACACCCCCATTGGGTGTGAGTACGCATTTCGACAGACTCGATGAGTACCTACCCCCATCCGGTACGAATCCGCATTTTGACAAATTCTTGGAATGCTCTTTTTGGAATATCTTTTTGATTGATGAGTACGAACCCTCATCGGTTTACGCGACTTATTGTCTACGATCATGCGCCTATGGGGAGTAATTTTTCTTTTTGATTTTTTTGTTTTAGTCATCCGGTTTCTGAGGATTCTTGATTTTTGGCTTTTCTTGTTTTAGCCATCGGCTCAGGATATGTCGTTGCTCTTTTAGCGGGAATCCTTTGGGATTTGAATTCTCTTATTGATTGTGCCTCTTGATTAGGCGAGGAATCCTTTTGGGGATTTTGGAATTCTCTTGATTCTGATTGTGCCTCTTGATTAGGCGAGAGACCCACTTGGGGATGTGATTTCTATTTGGTTGTGCCTCTTGATTAGGCGGGAATCCACTGGGGATTTGTTGATTCTTGATTGTGCCTCTTGATTAGGCGTGTGCTTCAATAGTGGTGAAGGCTTTTTACTTGTTGTTTGCCTACTGAATAGGCTGATGTTCTATTTGAGGATATTTGTTCTTGATAATACCTACGAGTAGGTAGATGTTTCTTGAAAGCTTTGCTTGTATTACCTCTTTTAGGTTGATTTCCCGTTTCTTGGGGATATCGGCTCTTTGCTTGTTTACGAGTAAGCATAGGCATTCTTGGGAGTGAAGGTTTTGTACTTGGCTGGGGATATTCATATTGGGTGCTTAACTCCTGTGGATTTGTAATTTGTAATTTGCCTTTGCGGTTAGGCTTGCTGGGGAGAAAATTTTCTTTTTGATGATCCCCGGGGGTTGATTTGCCTTCTGTGGATGGAATTTTCTCATTTTCTTCTTTTATAGATTTTTCTTGATGTGCTCTTCTTGGGGATTCTCTTTCAGGTTGCCTCTCGGTGATGTAAAGGACTTGACTTCGTATGATGGGCTCTTGTGTAACCCTTATTCTCCAGTTGGGGAATGAAGTGGAGATCCTTATATGAGTGTGCTTGATGACTCATGTGGTGACGAAGATGAGTCGCGAGGTATTCTTTTTGCTTTGCCTGCTGGAATAGGCAAAGATCAAGCTGGGGATAATTGAGCCTTTCAGTTGGCTTTTCTACATTGATGACTTTTACGGATGGAAAGATGTTGATTGCGGCTCCAAGTGATTTATGCTTGATGACTCATGTAGTGTAGATGTTGAGTCATGGAGAAATTTTGTTTTGCCTTTGGAGTAGGCAAGGATCCAGCTTGGGGATTATCAAGCCCTTCCATTGGCTTTTTCTATTTTTGATGTACCTTCTTTTATTGGTGTAGAAGGTTGATGGTTGGAATTAGCTTTCTTGGAGCTCCTCATTACTGCTGAAATGGTTCGGATTCGCCTTTTTCCATCGCGGTTTAGTTTGCTATCGCGAGTTGTTTTGAAATACGGCTTTTTAATAGATCATGTGTGCCTTTTATTTTGTACACATGGGCTTTTTGAATGCGAAGTGTAAAATAGAAATGACGATTTTTATTCATTCTTGCTTTTTGTTGGATACATTTCAAGCATATTTAGGACACTAGAAAGCTATATAAATAAATCCTAGTCATACGCCTACGAGGCTGGAATGGGCGAGATGGTGCGGCGAAAGGAAGCGGCGGAGTAGGCGGCGGCGGAATCTCGCTGAGTTTGGACCGGAGCTCTCTATCGGCGGTCCGATCTGTCTTGCTGACGGTGAGTTGGCCAAGCTGGCGGCGTATGAGCTGGAACTCTCCTTCCATGTATGCATGTTCCTCGTCCGGGCGTCGGTACGGGCGGAGAAGTCGAATCGCGGGATTCTTCTTGGGACTACGAAGTGGTAGGGATATCTTGCGGCGTATTGAAATCACGCATATCCCACGAAATCGAGATGATAGGGTTTAGGATGAAACCTGATCCTTCTCTGCGAGGATACTCATGTTCGTCGGCACTCCTCCGTTGATAGGCTCTGGTTGAAGCTCGGGTGGGAGATCTTCTCCGTCGGTGCATCCCCAATATTCGGCTAGAGGGGTAAGGAAGGGAGCCACCATGATCGCTCCAGATGGTCCCGAGTACCGCATTCCTTTACGGCCTTCGGGAATGCGTATCTGGAGTTGCATCGGTGTCCTTGATGCATGCGGTAGACTATAAAAAGATCGGCTAGCGTGACCTTTCCCTGGCTTTCCTTCTGCTTGTGAATGGTCCCGGCAAGCAATTTGTGGCGAGATGCGAAGAGGGGATTGAAGGATGCACCCTTCGGATGAGATGGGAGATTGATAGCCCCGGTAATGTCCTTCCACATGCTGGTGGTGGTGAGAACGGTAGGTTTCTCCGGATATGCGGACCGATATTACGGTGTTCTCGTATCGGCTCGTTGGCGAGAATCCCATGATGACGTTGAAGTCATCCAAGGCGGTGGTCCGATAGGCTCCATCCATCCGGTAGGAGACGGCTTGTGTTGGTGGCACTCGGGAGTTGCGAGATGGCATTTCCATCATGTTGACGAGGCGAGAAACTCCATTGTTGCTGTGCGGTGGATCGAGTGGGCGGCTCGCGAAGTAGGAAGTCCCATCCTATGTTGTGGATGAACCTCCTAACGTCTTGTTCCCGGCCAAATGTAGCTAGGATCCCGAAGTCTAGTCGCGGCATCGGGTACCGGGCAAATTGTTGGATATTTGCCGGTCGTTGTTGGTGTGCTTACGCCATCATCATACTAGTGACGGGAGCTCTTCTAGCGGCGGTCCTGGTGCGTTTTCTTACGGATGAGGCTTCTCCGTGATCCATTGTGAGCTTTGCTCTCTTAGAAATGTTACAAATGTATGGAGGAGGAGAAAAAGCAAGATAGGAAGCTTGGAATGAGGTACCAAAGCCAAACCGCGCCCCATCTATATAGGCCACGAGGGAGAGTTTGGGACGGCCGTGCGGGTTTGGGACGGCCGTCCCAAATGGCAAAAATGGGCATGGGCCAACCCCCACAGGACGTGCGTCCCAAGCGAAAATTGGCACTTGGGACGGCCGTGCTGGACTTTGGGACGGCCGTCCCAAGCTTCTTAAGTTGGTTTTTGAGTTTTTTGATGGAAAAGAAGATGGGACTCCATTCATTGATGTTTTAATGCATGTAATGTTTCATGATATGCATCCTATGATCTATTTCGAGTTAATATTTCGAAAGTTTTAAGCTGATGTGCTTTAACTCCGGGTGCATTCTTGGTGCTTGTTTCTTTACGTCACCATGTTTCTTCGATTAACAAGCTTGGTTGTACATAATTTACCGTCTTGGAATTTCCTTTGCCATGGCCAGAAGAACGATCTTACTGTTTGTAGGGCAAGCTGCCATATCAATGCCTTTCTTCTTTTCCCTAGGGATTTCAACCTTCCTATTGATCACTATGTTACCACATCCCCCTTCATTACTTGAATGCTTTTTAATGAAATGGTCAAGAGAAGAGAAAGAAAAGGATTTATATCAAAGGCTTGTGTTTTAGAGGGATATATTTTTATAATAGAGGTTTTTGTAAGAATGGCTAGCCAAGGTTGGTCGGTGTTTAGGCTAGTTTAGACAAAACGTTTTGTTCTTATAACGTGGCGTCATTGTTTCCTGATTTATGGCGCTTTTTTTGCGATTGATTAACTTCCCTAGGCCGCCCTTTCGGGTTTTCGGTCTAGGATGTTGTGCTTATGTCCTGTTTTTTGTCTAGGTTTCCTTTTTATATTTATTTTTAAGGAATACCTAGCGGACTTTTGATAACCCTAACTTTTGCCCAGGCTACCCTTTATTATTGTTCGGGTCTCTGTAGGGTTTACCCTAACTTTTGTGCAGCCCCCTTTGTGGGTTTCCCGTAGGGTATTTTGCCCTTTTATCTTCTTGTCTCGGCCTTTGACCTTGACGGGCTTTTCTTTTTTATTATGCATATATATATATTTTTTGCACAACATTGTCGAAACTTTGATTTTGTCAAGATAGATTTCATTTGTATTTCTAGTTAATCAATCATTTTTTTGCTTTTCTTTACGGCGCTTTAATTATTCGACGCATTTGGAATAAAACGTTTTATCTAAGCCGTGTTTATTAAAATGGGGTATAGATACATTTAGTAAGAAAGAAGCGAGATAGTAAGAATAGCACTCTTTTGTAATTTCGGGGAAATGTGTGCCCTAGAGATGCTCGGGGGACGGGCAAACCCGAGGAGTGATCTCTAATAGTCACTAGATTTACATCCCTTAGAATCGGAAGAAGGACACCTAATGACTAACGCTACCCTTTGTGCTAATATCCCTCTTTTCGGAATATCATCTTCGAGGGTAAGACCTCCCTATTGTTCGTATGGTTTGATCTTTTGTAGGGTCATACCCTAATCCATACTTTAGCGGATTATCTTTGAAATCTGGTGGCTCTCTTATTCCTTGAGAGTTCTTTCCAAGCCCCTGTCCTGGGCGATATCCATATCTTTTCATCATATGGGCCACCTTCATGTTACTAGGGAGTCTTTCGATATTGGCAATTTCGAGTGCTTGAAAAGATGTTTCAAGAGCTTCTTGACCGCATCCACATATGGTTGGACGAGACGGTTTGCTTATTAGAAAGTCTTCTTCGGCTTGAGCTGTGACGAGTTTATCATTTGTCACAAACTTGACTTTCTGGTGGAGCGTTGAAGGTATTGCCTTAGCGCTATGAATCCAAGGTCTACCAAGGAGACAAGCTGTATCTTTGGTGTGATATCCATCACGTGGAAGTCTATGTTGAAGATAGTAGGGCCGATTTGGATTGGTAGATTGATTTCTCCTACTACTTCTCGTCTTGATCCATCAAAGGCTCGAACAATTGTATTACTCGGGCGCATGTGGGTTCCTTGCCTCTGTTATCTTGTCGAGTGTACTTTTAGGCATAACATTTAAGGATGATCCATTATCCACTAGAACTTTGGAGATGAGATATTCTTTGCATTTAACGGCAATATGCAAGGGCTTGTTGTGATCGAGACCCTTCTAAAGGGAGTTCTTCATTTGTGAAGGTAAGGTGATTATTGGCTGTGATATTACCAATAATTCCTTCAAACTTGTCTTGGGATATTGTATGTGGAACGAATGATTCATTCAAAACCTTTAACGGTGCGTTTCGATGTGGTTCCGAACTCATTATAAGTGATAACAAGGTTATCTTTGCAGGAGTACGATTGAGTTGATCGATGATGGAGTACTCACTTTGTCTTATGTATTGGAGTAACTCATCTGTCTCTTCCTTGGATTCTTTTTCCTCTTCGGCTTTATTTTTCATTTTATCTTTAGG
The DNA here is from genome assembly GCA_963425845.1 of Sphenostylis stenocarpa. Lineage (NCBI taxonomy): Eukaryota > Viridiplantae > Streptophyta > Magnoliopsida > Fabales > Fabaceae > Sphenostylis > Sphenostylis stenocarpa. The sequence continues at coordinate 97,014,472 of OY731403.1, read as the reverse complement.
AATATTATCTTGTAATTCCTTGGGGGCGTATATTTTTCCGCTTCTTGTCATGCCCCCAATACGGCTATGTTGGAGATATCTTGGTTGGTGGCGATTCTTCGAGTATCTCCAGGGTACGGCTTTATTTGATTTATAAGGGAAAGGACGAGGCACGAATAAACGTATAGGTGTTATTGCCTTCTCACTTTTGTCAATTGGAATAACCAACGGTGCTTGTTTATTATCATCTTCGGGTTTATCGATTGTCGTAGAGATTTTGATGACGAAAGGCTTCTTTTCCATTTTTCGATTTGTGGAAAGCACATCGGTTAATCCTTTCTTTTTATTATCTTTATTATTAAAATGAGGAGGGATATATGAATGTATGCGGCTTATGAATGCAATAGACAATTTAAGGAGAGAAAAATAAGTCCTTTTATTAGAAAGTGTAAATCCTTCTATACAATGCTTTGAAGCAAATGCTGACAAAAGCGAAAAAGCTTGAAGAATCCTATAGGTAAATTAGGCTTTCTTCGTAATTCATCTTAGACTGTTCTCACATGGTTTCAGAGTATCTTGATTTGCTCATGTACCGCTTGACTCATATTTTCGCTATATCGACGAGCTTCCCTCATCTTTTCTTCTAGATGAACGATCAAAGCGTGTTGTTGGTCAAACCTTTCTCTTATTTGGTCATTTTCACGAAGCAATTGACCATACTTGAGCTAATCCTTCTTTTTCTTTATCGTGTAGCTCATCCAGGCTTTTTTGTATTTTTCGGCGGTTTCCGCCACTTTTGTGCTTACGATAGAGTTCCCATTAGGTCATCCTGTATCAACTTGATCATTTTTCCACTGTTACTGCAAGTACCTTCTCAAAACGTGCTATTTCGTCATTCATGTCCTGGAAAAGACTATCTTGCTCAAGCCTCGGAATTTTCATTGTTTGTTTAGCTTCTTTTTGGTAGTCGGCATAATCATTCTTGAGAAGCTCTATTTCATGATCCTTCTTTTTACATTGCCTTTTTAGACCAGTCTATTATAATGGGTGATTCTTGCTCTTTTTCTTCAAAAGCCCTTAGGCTGAGTTTCCATGACTTCAACTCTTTTGTTTAAGGCATTGACTTGCAATTGTAGCTCTTCGTTGACCAACGCTTTAGTGAATGCATCGGATGGTAGGGGTATCCCTCTATTTTTCCTCCATTCTTCATATTCGTAGGACGTAGACACACTGAACCTTTCCAAGTTCTTTATCCCCCAGGTATCTTGGTCTTTCCCATGCTTTCGGACGACGAGATACTTCTTCAAAGTTATGGGAATAGTGGCATAGACTCGAGACTTACGAGCTCTTCTTGAGTTGGCGCGGTCTGAGTTCTCATAAGTTGCCTCATAGCTATTTTAGGAGAATATGTTATACAACCTCTAAGACCTAGAAGTGGTATACTTAGGTAGTCTCGCATCGTATGAGAATATAACCGGGTCGGAACCAAGGACAAACCCATGATACATGCTCTATGTTCCAGTTTTCTAACTCGGTTTTCCATTCTAAGGCTTGACGATGTTGAAGAGGGATTTTTGAGAAACTTCTTAAAGGGTCGGGAAATACACCCATGTGGCTTGAGGCGTAAAAGTGAGTAACACCCCATACATATAGTAGTGAAGTACAACATCGAGTGTTTTTCCTTGTCTACGTCGGCAAAATTCTACAGAAAGTAGGGTATCGGCAAGGATTGCGGGTATAGGACTCTGTGAATATACCTCCCAGGCAAAGAATGCATCCATTGCGGCATGATCCACGATGTTCACATGGAATGGGAATAATATGATTCGAACATTGCTAATGCTAGAGTCTTGTTGAAGGTAGACCGGTCCTTCTTTTCGGCTAGAGAGACTAAGTGGTCTTCTATTATAGCCATTTTCCAACCTCGATATTCCCTTTTCCCTCTAGGGTAGATTGATGAGGAGGCGGTCGTATGATAGTAGCAATCTTACTCACGGCAGTATATTCTCTTGAGCGAGACATAAACCCCAAGCTGATTGAGGCCATCTAACCATGAGTTCGTATTCTTCTAAGGTTGGTACCAAGTCAAATTGCGAGAATTCGAAGCGGTGTAAATCGAGGACTCCGAAGTGGATTAATGCTCTAACAAATATTGGATCAATGCTGATTTTCGGGAGGTCAAGAATTCTTCCATAAGACTTCTCAAAGTTAGCATAAACCTCCGTGGCATATATGTACACAAATGCCTTAACTTCTCTACACGGCATAGAAGGACCTCCACTTTCTTTAGCTGTCTATTCTTGGATCCCTCCATTGTCTAGCAGAAATGAAAATGCATGATATGAGGATGGGTTTTTGTAAATGTATGTATGCAAGTGTTTGTTTTTCTAAGTATTATCATGTTTTGTTCTTAATATGATGTATGATAATCTTGGGTTTTTACGGAAAAGAAAGCTTACCTATATGAATGTTTATGGATTTTGATGAAGGGAGTCCTATTTTCTTCTCTTTTTATTTTTGATGAAGAAAAGGTGATATGAATTATGAGACTTTTATTAATAAATTTTTTTTATTTTATAACAAAGGTATTTTTATGATTTTAACTTGTTTTTTCATTTTTTATGATTTTTAGGGTTTTTCACTTTTTTTGTTTGTTGTATGATTACCCTATGCTAATGCATCAATACAAATGCGGCAAACTTATGCACACACAATTCATACATCCACGAGCGAGCCACGCTTATTTAATCACGAGGTAGGATTTTCCTGCGAAACGTGCTTGGTTTAGGTGGTTCTAGCTGTTCTCACCAGGCCAAAGGTCCCCAAGGTGCCCCCATTATAGGGACCTCTCAATCTCTCAATCCTCGGGTCATGCACGGAACTCCGTGGCGACACCCTTAGACCAAAAGAAGAGAGTTATCACCTTGAGTTGGTGGTTTTCAGACAACGGCGGTAGCCCAGTGTGCCAACTAACCGATCGTATCGCCACCCACTCCCTATAGATATTCACTCTTGCCCCGGGTATAGAGGGACTGTTGTGTGCAAGGGTTCTTGTGTGCAATTTATATTTCAAACAATTGCAGAAATAATCATACAGCGGTTATTAAAGCCATACAATAAAAACATACAGAAGGGTAAAGGCGTAATTTCAAATCTTTACTTAGTTTGAATTTATACGTCACTAAATGGGATCAACTCTCTAGCTTCCCCGGTGGAGTCGCCATCGTCGCCGCCAGTCCCTTTCAGACGTCAGGAGGACGTCTCGAAAGCGTTTATGCGGCGGTCGCGAAAAGATGGTTTAGACTCGCGTATTTGTTTTAAAAGGTTTTCGAAAAGAGGTTCTTATGGAGTCGCCACCAATGTTTTAACCTTAAACATTGGAAAAGGAAAAAATGTTGATTTTAAGAAAAACCGCACTTGGCCATTATAACCGAGTTGGGTAAGGGAGTTAGTTACGTGTGGGGAAGGTGTTAGCACCCCACAACGCCCCTTTCGGGTTCCCTATGACAGATTAATTCATTTAAATAAAGACTACAAGAAATTACGCGATTACCCTATTTTATTACATAATATTAAATGGCTATCTATATGATTTTATTCTATGTTATATGTATAAAATGATGAATAAAGCTAAATAAAGCAATAAAAGAGATATTAAAATAGCTATCTACATGATTTTACTCTACATGACATAAATAGTAAATAAAGCTAAATAAAACAATAAATAAAGCAATAAAAGAGAAGAGAATTGAAAAGAACCTCCGTAGCAAGCTTTGTATTGAGAATCTCCAACTATGAGGATGCGTTTTGGCAACCCCTCTTTCTACACGAGTCTCTCCTCACCAATACAAGATCGACTCTACTAAAAATTTAAAGAAGAATCAAATGCGGAATATAATTCCTTAACCGATTGTTACCTATTTAAGGCAATCGGAAAGATCATTCGAGAGAGGGAGAGAAGTAGACAAGTGCTCTAAAGTGTTTCGAGCTCTACGGAGTGTACTGTGGTGTGAAAAAGTGGCAAATGAGCCTCCTATTTATAGTTTTTCGCAGCTGGCGCACTTTGGGACGGCCGTGCGGGTTGGGACGGCCGTACGGGCTCAGGATGGCCGTCCCAAATGGCAAATTTACACGGAGCGGGACCCCGGGAAGGCCGGGACGGCCGTCCCACTTAAAATGGGTTTGGGACGGCCGTCCCAGCTTTGGGACGCGCGTCCCAACTGGATTTAAGAGGTTGGGACGGCCGTCCCAAGCTGGGACGGCCGTCTCAGCCTGTTACAGCCGGTTTCGCGCGTTTCGGGACTCAGGAAGCTTTCCTTACTGTTTTGGACGTCAATTGATGCCGATATGTGTCTATTGAAGCTTTATCTCCATATGGGAAGTCTCCTTGGCTCTTATTTGTAATGCTAGACGAGCTTTATCTTGTTACGGGTGATCTCCTTTATCTTTATTTGAGAGGCCGGGCAAAATTAGGGGTCTACATGAACACTAGCCTTATCCTTATAACTATCACTTAATTCTTTCTTAGCTTTATCAAGCAAGTGGCTAAGTATATCAATATCATATTCATACTCTTTACATGATGCACATGCTATATTTTTATTATCTTTTTCCTCTAAACATGCAATTTTCGTTTTCAAGGATTCCACCTCTTTTTTTGATTTATTCAAACACTTTTTCACAGATTTATATTCATTTTTCAAGTCCTTAAAAGCAGTAAATAATTCTTCAAATGCATTTTGTAAAGCATCATAATCATTTTCATCATCACTTGAGGAAGAGTCGGAATCACTAACCTCAAAATCGGAAGAGATGTTGTCATTTTCCATTAAGCAAATGTTTGCTTCAATTTCCGAATCACTTGAATCCGAACTTGAGTCACTATCATCCCAAGCAATGTAGGCTTTCTTTTTTAAGAATTTCTTGCCTTTATGATCTTCATTTTTCTTGTTTGGACAATCGATTTTTACATGTCCTGTTTCACCACAACTGTAACATTTAAAATTTAAGGAAGTACTTTCTTTTACCTTTCCCTTACCTTCGAAAGGTTGCTTCCCTTTGACTTTCATGAATTTTGTAAATTTCTTTATCATGAGACTCAAATTTTCATGATCTTCATTTTCCGAGTCTTCTTCCTCTTTCTTGTTCTTGCTCTTAAAAATTTCAGTTTTGAAGGCAAGGTTTCTCTTTTGGTGTTGGCCTTCTTCATCGTTTAGCCTTCCGAGTTCAAGTTCATGTTCTCTTAATTTTCCAAAGAGCGCCACCATAGACATGGTAGCAAGATTTTGTGACTTCGTGATGGCCGTCACCTTTGGTTGCCATTTCCTTTCCAAAGATTTAAGAATTTTTACATTTAATTCATCAATATCAAAAATTTTACCTAGCTCTGTGAGATGGTTCACAATATGTGTGAAATGCTTTTGAACGTCAAAAATTGTTTCTCCTTGTTGCATTCGGAACATCTCATACTTTTGAATCAATGAGTTCTGTCTTGCTCTTTTAACGTCATCGGTACCTTTGTGGGTTACTGTCGCCGCCGTCAAAACGAGGCGGTCGGAGCGACGCGATGGTTTTCTCGACTCTTCTTCTTTAATTTTCGCTTTTTTTATTGGTGGTTACAACGCCTTTAGGTTGTCCGATAACCGAGCTAACCTAGGGGCGAGGTTTTCAAAAGTATCCCTGAGTTGTCCGATAACCGGGCTAACCCAGGGATTTATTTAGTTGAGTTCTATGGAGTCGCCACCGATATTTTTACCATAAACATCGGAAAAGGGGTTTAAAAAGGCGTTGGTTTTCGAAAACCAACTTTGGTCATTAGAACCAGAGTTGGGTAAGGGAGTTAGTTACGTGTAAAGGAAGTGTTAGTTCCTTTACGACGCCCCTTTCGGGTTCCCTATGATAGGCTGGCTAATTTGAATAAATAATTAAACTGGAAAATAGCGCTTTTACCCTTTATTTATGCGGTATTTAAATTTATGACTACATGGCCCTAGCTTCTATTGCGTAATTTAAATGGCAGTAAAATAAATAGAGAGGGAGAATATGCACCTCCAAAGCAAGCTTTATATATTAAAAAGAGAGGGTGCGTTTCGGCAGCCCTTCACTCTACAACTCTCAGAAACTCTGGAAATGCCTCGGAGGGATTCTAAAGAAGATTTAGAACACTCTGTGTATGCCTAGAGACGCTCAGAAACTCCGGAAATGCCTTGGAGGGATTCTTAGAGAGAGAAATTCTAGAGAGAAGGGAGAGCTCTTGCTGCTGGGTCTGTCCAAAGGGAGAAATGACGCCCCTATTTATAGTTTTTCGTGCCTGACAGGTCGAGACCGCCGTCTCCGCTGACAGGGCCGAGACCGCCGTCTGGGAAATGCAGACCGCCGTCTTGACTAGGCGTGGAATCGAGACCGCCGTCTGGAAAACCCAGACCGCTGTCTCAAATTTGTGGGTGACGAGACCGCCGTCTGGAAAATCGAGACGGCGGTCTCGTCCTGGCGTTGAAACGAGACGGCGATCTGGTATTCCCAGACGGCGGTCTCGTCCCTTTAGGGCGAGAAACTTTATTTTCGGGCCAAAAAACCTTCCTATCTTAGTACGGGGGCCTAATAGTCTCTCCTAATGGCTTGTTAGGCTTCGGCCATCTTCAAAATAGGATGCTTTCTGACTTTATTCTGAGGCCGGGCAAGATTTGGGGTCTACAGCTGCCCCCCCTTTACCCGACCAATCGACTGCTGGCCTTTTTGTGCCAAGGTGATCGACTGGAGGGTAAAGGAGTTGACCCTCTTGCCCGATTTCCCTTCGGATATTCCGTTTTTGCGGCGGGTGATCTTTGGGGGAGATGTTGTGCTGTTCGCCTCTGGGATGCTCCTTTGATGCGGTAGCTGACCCCTTCGGCTGATGAATATGAACCCCCATCTGGTTTGACGAGTATGAACCCTCGCCCGGTAAGCCCCCTTCTGTAAGGCTTGATGAGTACACACCCCCATCTGGTGTTTGACGAGTATGAACCCCCGTCTGGTAAGCCCTCTTTTGTAAGGCCTGATGAGTACACACCCCCATCTGGTGTTAAGCCTCCGGATGCCCCATCTTGCGGTAGTTGATCCTTTGGTTGACGAGTACGAACCCTCGCCTGGTTTGGTGCCTCTGGATGCCCCTTCTTGCGGTAGCTGATCCTTTGCCGATGGTGGCGGCTTACTGATTCTGATCATGCGCCGTCTCCCTGGAGAGTGATTTGGTAGATACTCTTGGTCTTCTTGAATGGTCGCCCGTACCGTGCCGGGGATTTGGTTTCACCCAGCTTCGTTGGTTGCTGGGGATTTTTGGCTTTTGATTTTTGTGTTGGTTATCCGACCCTTGCTGGTCGATTGGGTTTTCTTTGTTTTGTTCGACTTTTGCTTGGCAGTCGAAATTTTGTTTGGTTAATCCTGCCTTTTTCTCGCGGCTTTATCTCTTTTTTTTCGCGATTTTGGATTCTGGCTTTTTATTGAGCACGTGCCTTTTCCTTTTTTAAGCTTTTTTGTTATGCTGGCTTTTGCAAAAGAAGGCGAAGGATGCGGGAAATAAAATTTTATTTATAGGAAATTTTATTACAGCGATTTTTCAACCAGTACAGTCCCTAAGAGTCATCATCATCAGAAGGAGTGCAGTGGGGGAAATGTTTATACATGTGGTAGCGGAAGTCGATTTGTTCCTGGAGTTCGTCGTTGTAATCCTCCTGGAACGCCGCCCACTCCTGCCGCATCCTCTGCTGCTCTTGGCGGATCTCGTTTTGGCCCTCTTGAAGGGTGCGTTGGCGAACGTCTTGGTCCTGCCGCCACTCGGGTCTACTGCTCCTGCCATATCGCCATTTGGCCGAGGCTGGCGCTCGAGTCGTCCATGTGTTGGTGGAGGCCGGCAAAGTCCTCCGTGTATGGTGGTGGTTGCTTCGCTGCTGCTCGCTGCTCGCTGCTGGGAGGCCGGGAGACGTGGGCGCATCTGCATCGCCACTATTCCACTGGAGGTCCGGCTCAAAGTCCGAGGGTGGGATGCGGGGCGGACCGGCTTCCCGGCGTATCGGCATCCCCATGCCGACCGGCATTGGCCCGTTGATGGGCTCGGGTCGCAAATTGCGGGCCGGCTCTTCCGGCCGGGGCACCCCATTCTCTCTGCTAGAGGGGTGATGAGGGGAGCCACAAGGATGGCCCCGTGGATCTACTCCCGAAGTCCTTCGGGGCCCTCGGGAGGAAGTACCCGGGATTGCGGCGCCGTCTCTAGTGCATGCAATAGAGGACAAAGAGGTCGGGGAGGGATATCTTCCCCGACTCTCTTTCTGGCGTGGATGGTGCTGCCCGGCGGCTTGTGGCGGATGCGAAGTGGTGGGGGCAGTGCAAACCCCCTCATCAATGAAGGCAATGTGGTGGCCCCACTGAGCTCATGCCACATTTCAGCAGCGGTGAGGTTGGTGGGCCTAGAGCAAATGGCCTCACGGTACTCCCGAGTTAACGCCGCCTCGGGCCGGATGAATCCAATGGAAACATTGAATTCTTCCAAAGTGGTAGTGTGGTATTGCCCACCCATAAAATAGTTGACCATCTTGGTGGGCTGCATGCACGAGGCCATAGAGGGGATCTCGATGAGGGAGGCCGAGGCCGAAACTCGAGTACCGCCTGTGGGTACACATGAACGGGTGGAGGCTGTAGCGAGAAAACCCCACCCGATGTTATCAATGTGCGCTCGGACGTCCTCCTCCCATCCGAACTCGGCCAAGATGCTGAAGTCCGGTGTCGGCGGGGAGTGCCACTGGTAATTTCGGAGGTTGTCCGGGCGGGCCTGGTGTTGTGGTTGAAGTTGAGAAGGGTGCAGGGGTGGCGGTGGTGCCGAGCTGCTAGCCCCAGCGGTGGCCCTTCGCTTCCTGGAGGCACTTCTTCCGAACATCTTGAGCAGGGAAGGCTTGGGAGAGCAAAATATGAGTGTTGGAGGCTTTGGAGGCTTGGAGAGTTGTGAGGAAACCCCCCAAGCGCGCCCCCTTTATATAGAATTTTTTCTAGGTCGAGACCGCCGTCTGGGAAGTCGAGACGGCGGTCTCGTTTGGTCAACAAATCGAGACGGCGGTCTCGATAACCCAGACGGCGGTCTCGACTTTGCCTAAGTCGAGACGGCGGTCTGGTTTCTCGAGACGGCGGTCTCGTTTGGTCAACGAAACGAGACGGCGGTCTCGAATTTCGGGTGATTTTTTTTTTTTTTTTTTTTTTTGCATAAGGAATAGGACCTGGTTCAAAAACATTTTATGCATGCAAATGCTTTCATGTTTGATGTCCTATAATGCTTACTTTGTTTAATATTTCAGAAGGACTTAACCAACGTGTCTTTGTAGCGCCGAGTGCCTCCTGATCTGTGCTTTTGTACATGTTGTACCATACCGGACTTTTTGTGACCGAAGAGTAGTTTCTTTCTTTCTCTTTTTTTCTTTTTGTAGAGCACTCTTTGTCATGCAGTGTCCCTTTTTCCTTGTTTTAGGGATTTCAATCCTCTTGTTGACTATACGCCTCCATATTCCCAAATTAATTATTAGAATATTGTCGTGAGGGTCAAGAGAAAAGAAGCAAAGCGGGTAAAAATCAATGGTTTGTGTTTTAGAGGGTTGATTTTTATTGATAAAGAATTTGTAAGAATGGCCGGCTAGGGTTAAGCCTGGGTGTTTAAGCTTTGTCTAAGCAAACATTTTCCTCTTTCTTTTTTTGTATCTGCGTTCTCAGGTTTTATTTCCATTGCTTTTTAAATGGCTAACTGATTTCCCTAGATCGCCCTTTGGGTTTTCAAACTAGGATACTGTGTGTTGGCCCTATCTTTTGTCGAGGTTCTCTCTCTTGTAAAATTTTGGAGGAATCCTAGCGGACCTTTATTTGTAACCCTAACTTTTGCCTAGGTTACCCTTTATTGTTGTTCGGGTATCCTACGGGTTGACCCTATCTTTTGTGTAGCCCCCTTAGTGGGTTTCCTACAGGGTAATTTGCCCTTTTCTTTGGCCTTTGGCTTCTCCGGGCTTTTTCTTTGTTTTTTGTTGTTTTTTTTCACGGTATTGGCGGAGCGTGACTTTCTTTATGGCTTAAGTGAAGTCTTATTTCTATGTGCTTCTAATCGGCTAACTTGATGATGATAGCAATGATGAAGGTTTGATTATTTGGAAGCGCTTCTTATTCTCCTTTTCTTTTTATGTTTACTTAGACGGGGTTATTTATGGGGTCCAGTCGAAGTAGAAAGAAGAGAAGCGAGATAGAAAGAATCATTCTTTATTAATTAATAAGGGAATATGTGCCACTGAAATGCCGGGGGTCGGGCTCGCCCGGGGATAATCTCTAACAATCATGGGGTTTACATCCCTTAAACAAAGAAAAAGACTTCCTAATGACTAGAGTGGCTCTTGACGCTTGCACCCCTCCACTTCGGAAAATCTGCTTGAGTGTGCGGAGGGGGACTTCCCTTTGCTTTTCCCGCTCGGCCCTTGAAAGGGTTATATCCTAGGCCATACTTGTGTGGGATTGTCTTTGAATTACAGGGGTTCCCTCATTCCTTGGGAATCTTCCCCGAGTCCTTGGCCAGGATGGTAGCCATGCTTCAACATCATGCGGGCTACCTTTGTATTTACGGGAAGTCGCTCTATCCTGGCAATTTCAAGCGCTTGAAAAGATGTTTCAAGAGCCTCTTCGGCCGCATCCACATAAGGTTGGGTGGACGGTCCACCGATCGGGATATCGTCTTACGCTTGAACCGTGATTAGTTTGTCATCCACTACGAATTTGACTTTTTGGTGGAGCGTTGAAGGTATTGCCTTAGCGTCGTGAATCCAAGGCTGCCGAGGAGACAAGCGTATCTTTGGAGTAATGTCCATTACGTGGAAATCGACGTCGAAGATAGTGGGTCCTACTTGAATTGGCAAATTGATCTCTCCCACTACTTCTCGTTTTGATCCGTCGAAGGCTCGAACGATGGTCTTGCTTGGGCGCGAGACGGGTTCCTTGGATAGTCAACTTTTCCAGTGTGCACTTGGGCATCACGTTCAGGGACGACCCGTTATCCACAAGAACTTTGGCAATGAGGTATTCCTTGCACTTGACTGAGATGTGCAAGGGCTTGTTGTGCTTTGACCCTTCGAGAGGGAGCTCTTCCTCTGTGAAGGTGAGGTGATCGCTTGCTGTAATGTGACCGACGATCCTCTCGACCTTTTCTTGGGATATTGTATGGGGTACATGCGCCTCACTTAAGACCTTCAGCAGGGCGTTCCGGTGCGGTTCCGAGCTCATTATCAAAGATAACAATGTGATCTTTGCGGGCGTGCGATTGAGCTGGTCTATAATGGAATACTCGCTTTGCCTTATAAGCTGGAGTAATTCCTCTTGTCTCCTCCTTGGATTCTTTATTTTCTTTTTCTTCTTCGGTCTTTTTATTTTTTCCTTTATTTTGAAGGACATTTTCTTGTGTGTCCTTGGGGGAGTAGATTCTTCCACTTCTAGTTGTGCCCCCAATGCCGGCTATGTTTGTTATTTCTTCTTTTATTGGTGAAGATTCCCCATATCTCCACGGTACAACTTTATTTGACTCGTAGGGGAAAGGACGTGGCATAAATAGTCGCACTGGCGTCCTCGCCCCCTCTTCTTTAATCTTGAGAACCAACGGCCGAGGTTTATTTCCTTCTTGCGCTGATTCGACCGTTGGGGTGAGCTTTATTAGGAGTGGCTTTCTCTCCATTCTTCTGAGTTGGAAGACGTGTTAGTTAGTCCTTCCTTTTTTATTATCTTATTTATTAAGTGTGAAGGAGGGGAAATTAAATATGCAAATGTATGTTCATGTATGCAAGTAGACAACTGTTGAATAAAGAAAAATATTTCATTAATTCATTGGAAGGTGTACATTCTCCTATTCCATACTACGAAGCGTCTTTTGGCAAAACGGAAAAGCCTAAAGAAACCCACAGGCGGGTCTTGTTTTCTTTGTAATTCTCTCTCGGCTTCCCGGACGTGGTGAGCGAGCGCTTCGCTTTGCTTGTGGATCGCTTGGCTCATTTCTTCGCTGTATTGTTGAGCCTCCTTCATCTTCGCCTCTTGATGTATGACCAAGGCTTCTAGTTCATCGAGCCTTGCAACAACTCGGTCCTTTTCTTGTAGCACTTGGTCATATTGAGCTAGCCCGCTTTTATCTTTAATGCGTAGCTCATAGAGACCTCGGCTGAGTTTTTTGTTGTTCTCTCGCTCTTGGCGGAGATCTAGCCGAGCCTGGAGGAGTTGTTCTGACAACTCCTTGATCGCTTGAGCCTGCTGAGCTGATTCCGCCTCAAGGTGTGATGACCTGGCGGTTATTTCCTGCAGTTGGCTATCCGAGTTGGTTCTGGCAGTTTTGGATGCTCGGATAGCTTGTTCGTTAGCGTCAGCACATTGGTCCTTGAGACGTTCTATTTCATGATCCTTTTTCTTGCCTTGCCTCTGTAGACCGTCAATCGTGAGGATAGAGGCTTGTTCCTTTTCCTTAAGGGCCCGTATCTGGGCTCCCATTATCTCTACCCTCTGAGTCAAGGCATTGACTTGTGCCTGCAGCTCTTCGTTGTTGGCAATTGGCGCGGGTGTGGTGGATGGTCGAGCCATCTCTCTTCTTCTTCTCCATGCCTCATAATCACTGGTGACAGTCACCCGAGCTTTTCCTAGCTCTCTGTCTCCCATGTAGACTGGCTTCTCCCATGCCTTCCTCACGGTCAGTGAGTTGGCGATTGTGCACGGGTCTCCAAAGAAGCACAACCCTCCGAGTTCCCCTCGGGAGATAGTAGTTTGAGTCCTCATGAGTTGCCTCATAGCTACTCTAGGTGAGTAGGCTATGCAACCCCTGAGTCCTATCAAGGGTATATTCGGGTAGCTCCCACATCTGACGAGAACTGGGTCGGGTCGAAACCAAGGGCAGACCCAAGGTATGCTGTTGGCGTCCTTTTGTTCTAACTCATCCCTCCATTCTATAGTCAGGCGTCGTTGGAGGGGAATTTTGGAGAAGCTTCTCAAGGGGTCGAGAAATATCCCCATGTGACTGGAGGCATAAAGGTGCGTGATGCTCCACACATAAAGTAACGAAGAGCAGCAGCGGAGTGTTCTCCCTTGCTTTTGATGGCAGAAATCCACCGATAGCAAGGTGTCAGCAAGAATAGCAGGCAGGGGACTCTTCGAGTTCACGTCCCAAGCGAAGAAAGCGTCCATGACGGCTTGATCGATCGTGTCGAGATGGAAGGGGAACGGGATCGTTCCGAAGATTAATAATGTCGGGGTGTTGTTGAAGGCAACCCACTCGCCCTCTCGGCCGGGTAGGACAGGTGGTCTTCTAACATTGATACTCTCCATCCCTGGGTGTTCCCTCTTCCTATCGGGGTACTTTGTCGGTACGGTAGATGGATAAGGGCAGCGACTGGTGCTGCAGGAGTATACGCCTCATGGCGGATATGGACCCCGGCTGACTTGGGCCATTTCAACATTGTTTCATACTCCTCTAAAGTGGGCACCATGTCAAACTGCGGAAATTCGAAGCACCGCAGACTGGAGTTCCAAAAGTGGATCAGTACCCTGAGGAAGACCTGATCAATACTAATTTTTAGGAGGTCCAGAATCCGTCCATAGGACTTTTCAAAATCAGCGCGGACCTCCGGTGGCATCGTTGCACTAAGCCGTTCTAGCTTCTCAGTATGGCTTCGGAGAATGTCCACCTTCCCCACTTGTCTACTTGTCCCCTCCATTTTCTAAAACCAAAATGTATGATTTGATGAAGATGATGTTTATTGAATGAATGTGAGTGTTTATTTTGCTATTTTATCATGTTTTTTTTCTACATGATGCATGTATTTTCTTTTTTGGAAGAATAAACTATCTGTATGAATGTTTTATGGATGCAATATTTTTGGACCAGGTCTTATTTGTGAAAAGAATTTTTATTTGTATTTTTATTTTTTATTTGTTTATTTTATGGCCTTTTATCTCTTATGTCGGAACTGCGTGGCTACTTAGCTTACAAAGAACACGAAACCAGGCTAGCTAAAAGGCGGACTGTCAGAGATAAAGTATGGCTTTATGTGAAAGAATATTTATCGTCCCTTATCTCTTACGTCGGAGCTGCGTGGCTACTTAGCTTGCAAAGAACACGAAACCAGGCTAGCTAAAAGGCGGACTGTCAGAGATAAGGGTGTTTATTTGTAAAATATATTTTTGGGATTTTGTTACTGTTGTTTGTTTATGCTATGCAACAAACAAATGCAACAAACATATGCACACACAATTCAGTCATCCCCGAACCGGCGAGATTTCGTTTTTATCACGAGGTAGGATTTTCCTGCGAGAAAAGTGCATTGGTTAGGGTAGGTTCTAACTGTTCTCACCGAGGCTAAGGCCCCCAAGGTGCCCCCATTATAGGGTCCCCACTCTCCGGCCGTCCAACCATGCTCGGCACTAAGGCCGAGTCGGTCTTGTTGCCAAAAGAGGAAGGTTATCACCTTGAGTGGTGGTTTCAGATCACTGCTGGTGGGCACAAGGCCCTAGCTGCAGTGAACCGTACCTGTCACCCACTCCCTATGGTTATCTCACTTGCCCCCGGGTATAGAGGGAACTGTAGTGTGCAAGGCTTTTGTGTGCAATTTATATTTCAATCAATTGCGTAAGTATAAACAAGCAACAGTTATTTGAAAGCCAAATAATAAAGCATGTTATAATACAAGGTAGGGTAAAAGCGCTATTTTCTTGGTTTAATTATTTTTAAGCCAACCCATCACTAAATGGGATCAACTCTCTAGGCTTCCCCAGCGGAGTCGCCATCTGTCGCCGCCGTCAAAACGAGGCGGTCGGAGCGACGCGATGGTTTTCTCGACTCTGCTTCTTTAATTTTCGCGTTTTTTATTGGTGGTTACAACGCCTTTAGGTTGTTCGATAACCGGGCTAACCTAGGGGCGAGGTTTTCAAAAGTATCCCTGAGTTGTCTGATAACCGGGCTAACCGAGGGATTTATTTAGTTGGGTTCTATGGAGTCGCCACCGATATTTTTACCATAAACATCGGAAAAGGGGTTTAAAAGGCGTTGGTTTTCGAAAACCAACTTTGGTCATTAGAACCGAGTTGGGTAAGGGAGTTAGTTACGTGTAAAGGAAGTGTTAGTTCCTTTACGACTCCCTTTCGGGTTCCCTATGATAGGTCGGCTAATTTGAATAAATAATTAAACTGGAAAATAGCGCTTTTACCCCTTTATTTATGTGGTATTTAAATTTATGACTACATGGCCCTAGCTTCTATTGCGTAATTTAAATGGCAGTAAAATAAATAGAGAGGGAGAATATGCACCTCCAAAGCAAGCTTTATATATTAAAAAGAGAGGGTGCGTTTCGGCAGCCCTTCACTCTACAACTCTCAGAAACTCTGGAAATGCCTCGGAGGGATTCTAAAGAAGATTTAGAACACTCTGTGTATGCCTAGAGACGCTCAGAAACTCCGGAAATGCCTCGGAGGGATTCTTAGAGAGAGAAATTCTAGAGAGAAGGGAGAGCTCTTGCTGCTGGGTCTGTCCAAAGGGAGAAATGACGCCCCTATTTATAGTTTTTCGCGCCTGACAGGTCGAGACCGCCGTCTCCACTGACGGGGTCGAGACCGCCGTCTGGAAAATCCAGACTGCCGTCTCGTTTTGTCAACAGGTCAAGACCGCCGTCTGGGAAATCCAGACCGTCGTCTCGACTAGGCGGGGAATCGAGACCGCCGTCTAGAAAACCCAGACCGCCGTCTCGAATTTGCGGGTGACGAGACCGCCGTCTGGAAAATTGAGACGGCGGTCTCGTCCTGGCGTTGAAACGAGACGGCAGTCTGGTATTCCCAGACGGCGGTCTCGTCCCTTCAGGGCGAGAAACTTTATTTTCGGGCCAAAAAACCTTCCTATCTTAGTACGGGGGCCTAATAGTCTCTCCTAATGGCTTGTTAGGCTTCGGCCGTCTTCAAAATAGGATGCTTTCTGACTTTATTCTGAGGCCGGGCAAGATTTGGGGTCTACAGTTACTCTTAGCATTTCCCACATTTCTTGAGCACTCTTGCAAATGGATATTCTGTAAAACTCATCAAGGGTTAAAGTGTTGGACATACAAGGATATGAATGTTGAACATACATGGATATGAAGCTTGTAGATTTTGATGATGATTCAAGAATAAATGACTTAAAGATTTGAAGACTTATAATGTTATGTAATAACTCTGTTTTTATGATTTTGACTCTGTAATATTAGAGTCCAAGATAGCCAGCACATAGTCCACTCTTTAAAAGCTCTAAAAACTCATTTTTATCAAAAACATACTGGAATAATCGCTTAAATGGCAGGATAATCGATTATTACAAAAAGAAAACCATTTTGAGTATTTGCTCTCTGGAATAATCGATTAAATGCCCTATTAATCGATTAACTGGGTTGTTAATCGATTAAATGCCCTGTTAATCGATTAACTGGTGCTGTTTTTGGTTCTCTACGAAAATGGCTCTGGGATAATTGATTAACACTCAAGATAATCAATTATTTCAGTCAGATATGTGTTTTGAAATTTAAAATTGGACCAAGTTTCGAAAACGCTATTCCCAATTCATCTGTTTTCAAAAATCCCCAATTCCCAAACCCTAATCTCTCTACTTAAGGTTCTCTAAGGCTCTCTGCAAAGTGAACAACCTTTTTCATACAAAAGTTAAGAGCTATGACTGCCAGAGAACTGTTTGTAGGGAAGAAAAAGGGGCTTTTGAAACCTAGTGTGGGCTAGAAGCGATAAGAATCACTGAGTGGGTTTCTTGGTGGATTGTGTGTTCTGCCGTCTCTAGGAAAGCTGTTCTTCATCCTTTGTGGATTCAAAGGAGGTGTTCATCTCTTGTGTGACTCAAGAGAGGTGTTTTCTTTACCTTATCTTTTCATTTGTAATCTGTTTGTAAAACTATGATTATAGTGACAGCGTTAATCCTCTGTTTGAGTGATTAGCAACTGGACGTAGGGTCTTTTGATCCGAACCAGTATAAATTGACTGTGTAATCTTCTATCCCTTCTCCATTTACTTTACACAGCATTTTAATTGGTGAAATTTGGGAAAAATTTTAAAACCCTAATTTTTGTTTAAGAAACCAATTCACCCCCTCCTGGTTTTTGTCCATAAACGTAAACATTCTGCTGCGCGATTCTAACAAGTGGTATCAGAGCTTGCTTTGATAGTCATTCAATTTTCAAAAATGGCCGGACAAAATCAAACATTTGCCGATGGTGCTTCTATCAATAGACACCCACTTTTTGCGGGGTAAAATTATCCTTTTTGGAAAGTTAGAATGCAAATATTTTTGGAGTCTCTTGATAGAGGTGATTGGGATGCAATTTTAAATGGACCTTTTGTTCCAAAAATTACTGAAAACGGAGAAGAGGTACCAAAACCATTTTCTAGATGGTCGGTTGAAGAAAATAGAAAATCCCAATATGATGTTAGGGCTAGAAATATAATTTCATCTACTTTAACCCTTGATGAGTTTTACAGGATGGTTTGCTAGAATGCTTAAGAAATGTGGGAAATGCTAAGAGCAACCCACGAAGGTACCGATGAAGTTAAAAGAGCAAGAAAGAACTCATTGATACAAGAGTATGAGATGTTCCAGATGCAACAAGGGGAAACAATTTTTGACATTCAAAAGCGTTTCACACATATCATGAATCATCTCACCGGGTTAGGTAAAATTTTTGATGTTGATGAATTAAATGTAAAAATTATTAAATCTTTGGATAGTAAATGGCAACCTAAGGTGACGACCATCATGGAGTTACAAAATCTTGCAACCATGTCTATGGCGGCGCTCTTAGGAAAATTAAGAGAGCATGAACTTGAACTCCAAAGGCTAAATGACGAAGAAGGCCAACACCAAAAGAGGAACCTTGCCTTCAAAACTGAAATTTCCAAGAGTAAGAACAAGAAGGAGGAAGAAGACTCGGAGAATGAAGATAATGAAAATATGAGTCATGATAAAGAAATTCACAAAGTTCATGAAAGCCACAGGGAAGAAACCTTTCAAAGGTAAGGGAAATGTAAGAGAAAGTACTTCGTTAAATATTAAATGTTATGGTTGTGGAGAAACAGGGCATGTAAAAACCGAATGTCCAAATAAGAAAAATAAAGATCATAAAGGAAAGAAATTTTTCAAGAAGAAAGCCTACATTGCTTGGGATGATAATGATTCAAGTTTGGAGTCAAGTGATTCGGAAATTGAAGCTAACATTTGCTTGATGGAAAAAGACAACATATCTTCCGACTTTGAGGTTAGTGATTCCGACTTTGATGAAAATGACTTTGATGCTTTATAAAATGCATATGGAGAATTGTTTAATGCTTTTAAGGACTTGAAAAATGAATATAAATCAGTGAAAAAGTGTTTGATTAAATATGAAAAAGAGGTGGAAACCTTGAAAACGAAAATTGTATGTTTAGAGAAAAAAGATAATAAGAATATAGCATGTGCATCATGTAAAGAGTATGAACATGATATTGATATACTTAGCCATTTACATGATAAAGCTAAGAAGGAAATAAGTGATAATTATAAGGATAAAGTTGTTATTATTCAAAATAGAGAAAATTGTCATGTTCCTTTGAAAAAGCCTAAAATTAAAAATAGAAGAGTATGGGTTGAAAAAGGAACTAAAACTTCAATTGTTAGAAATATATCATATTCAAAAATTACATCTAATGCATGCTTTTATTGTATGAAACATGGTCATTCCTCAAATAGATGTAAAATTAAGCATTTTGGTGTTCCTAAAGGAAAATATGTTTGGGTTCCTATAGTTAAATGATTTGTTTGTCTTTAACCCCAAGGACCCAAAAGTTATGGGGACCTAAGTTTACTATGTTCTTGTTTTGTAGGAAACTTCCAAATCCAAAAATTCTATGTGGTATCTTGATAGTGGATGTTCAAAACATATGACCGGAGACAAAACGAAATTTGTGAGTTTCAAAGCTAAAGAACAAGGATATGTAACCTATGGGGACAACAACAAAGGAAGAATACTTGGAATCGGAAACATTGGTGGTGCAAATACCTTGGAGATAAAGGATGTGCTTTTTGTTGATGGGCTAAAGCATAATCTCCTAAGTATAAGTCAACTTTGTGACAAAGGATTCAAGGTAATCTTTGAAAGTAAATTTTGTACCATACATTTAAAGGATTCCGAAAATATAACATTGAAAGGCATTAGGCATAATAATATCTATTTGATTGATTTGGATTGTGTACCTAATACTAGTATAACATGCTTAATTTCTAAGGAAGAAAATCCATGGTTATGGCATAAGAGAGCGGCTCATATAAATATGCATCAATTAAACAAATTAATATCAAAGGACTTAGTTGTTGGTTTGCCTAAGTTAAAATTTGAAAAAGATAGATTATGTGATGCATGTCAAAAAGGTAAACAAGTGAAATCATCCTTTAAATCTAAGAATGTTATTTCCACATCAAAACCTTTAGAACTATTACACTTAAATTTATTTGGTCCATTTAGGATAAAAAGTTTTGGTGGAATTTATTATGCTTAACATCATATTGGATTGTGTACCTAATACTAGTATAACATGCTTAGTTGCTAGATGAAATTCTATTTCTAGCCCAAACATCATATTGGACTTTTATATTTTCTTCAGTCAACCATCTAGAAAATGGTTTTGGTACCTCTTCTCCGTTTTCAGTAATCTTAGGAATAAAAGGACCATTTAAAATTGCATCCCAAACACCTCTATCAACAGACTCCAAAAATATTTGCATTCTTACTTTCCAAAAAGGATAATTTTGCCCCGCAAAAAAGTGGAGGTCTATTGATAGAAGCACCCTCGGCAAAAGTTTGATTTTGTCCGGCCATTTTCAAAAATTGAATGACTATCAAAGCAAGCTCTGATACCACTTGTTAGAATCGTGCAACAGAATGTTTGTGTTTACGGACAAAAACCAAGAGGGGGGTTGAATTGGTTTCTTAAACAAAAATTAGGGTTTTAAAAATTTTCCTAAATTTCACCGATTAAAATGTTGTGTAAAGTAAATAGATAAGGAAGAGAAGATTACACAGTTGATTTATACTGGTTCGGATCAAAAGACCCTACGTCCAGTTGCTAATCACTCAAAAAGAGGATTAACGTTGTCACTATAATCACAGTTTACAAACAGATTACAAATTGAAAAGATAAGGTAAAGAAAACACCTCTCTTGAGTCACACAAGAGATGAACACCTCCTTTGAATCCACAAAGCATGAAGAACAACTTTTCCTAGAGACGACACAACACACAATCCACCAAGAAACCCACTTAGTGATTCTTATCGCTTCTAGCCCACACTAGGTTTCAAAAGCCCCTTTTTCTTCCCTACAAAAAGTTCTCTAGCAGTCACAACTCTTAACTTTTGTATGAAAAAGGTTTGTTCCTTTGTAGAGATCCTTAGAGAACCTTAAGTAGAGAGAATAGGGTCTGGGAATTGGGGATTTTCGAAAATAGAAGAATTAGGAATAGGGTTTTCGAAACTTGGTCCAAATTTGAATTTCAAAACACATAACAAACGCAAATAATCGATTATCTTGAGTGATCATCAATTATTCCAGAGCCATTTTCGCAGGGGAACAAAATTGGACCAGGATAATCGATTATCTGGCCAAATAATCGATTATCAGCTTGTGATAATCGATTATCCTGAGTGATAATCGATTATTGTAGACCCCAAATCTTGCCCCGCCTCATAATAAAGACCAAAAGACCTCCTTTTTTAAGATGGATGAAGCCTAAGAAGCCATTAGGAGAGACTATTAGGCCCCATATTAGAATAGGAGGGATTTTCTGCATGTAAATAAGGATTTTCGCCTTTTAGGGTCGAGACGGCCGTCTCGTATTCGGGACCGTCGTCTCGCCTTGCGAAACTGGCGAGACGGCCGTCTCGTTTGCCGGTGCTGTAAAGAGCGAAGGGCTGCCAAAAAGCACCCTAATATTCAAGAAGTTAATAGAAAGCTTGCCTCAGAGGTTTCTACATTTTCTCTCTCCTTTACTGCTTTATCTTTCAATTATGCAATAGATATTAGGGTGATGTAGTCGTAACTTTAAATTCCGCAAATAATGGGTAAAAGCGTATTTTCACCGGTTTACTTATTTAAAATAGCTGGCCTGTCATAGGGAACCCGAAAGGGGCGTCGTAAGGGAACTAACACTTCCCTTACACGTAACTAACTCCCTTGCCCAACTCTGGTTCTAATGACCAAAGTTGGTTTTTCGAAAACCAACGCCTTTTTACTCCTTTTCCGATGTTTCTGGTAAAAACATCGGTGGCGACTCCAGAAGAACCCTTCAAAATTAGTTCTTGGGTTAGCCCGGTTATCGGACAATCCAAGAGCACATTTTCAAAAACCTCGCCCTAGGTTCAGCCCGGTTATCGGACAACCTAAAGGCGTTGTAACCACACCAATAAAAACGCAAAAATTGGAAAGTCAAAATCATCGCGTCGCTCTGACCGCCTCGTTTTGACGGCGGCGACAATTATCACAGAGAGGATTTCCTGAAAATGATTTTCTTGCTGTAATAATCGATTATCCAGGGTGATAATCGATTATCACTGTGTAATTTTGATAAAAATGAGTTTTTAGAGCTTTTAAAAGATGGTCTATGTGCTGGCTATCTTGGACTCTAATATTACAGACTCAAAAATATAAAAACATAGTTATTACATAAGATTACAAGTCTTCAACTTTCTAAGTCCTTTGTTATTGAATCATCATCAAAATCTACAAGCTTCATATCCTTGTATGTTCAACACTCTCGTTTGGCAAGAAGGTCGTCTCGCCACTTGCCAATGGCGAGACAGCCGTCTCGAATGACGAGACATTGGTCTCAACCTTGTCAGGCAGGACGACCATCCCAGTTTGACGAGCACGGATTTCTATAAATGGGGGTCTCCTTTCCTCGTTTTCAACAACTTTTTCACTGGACTTGATCCTCCGATACTCTTCTAGATCCTCTCTGAAGCATTTCCAGAGTCCTAGAGTTCTTTTTAGACATTCTAGAGTGCTTCAGTAGAAGAGTGAGCATCGTTGTAGAGTGTGGGGTTTGACAAAAAGCGCCCTTTACAAGATAATATATAAAAGCTCGCTTTGGATGTTTTTACATCCCTTATTCTCTTTCTTTTATTGCATTTATCGCCCTCTCTGTGCATTAGATATTAGGGCCATGTAGTCAATTATTTAAATTTCACAATGAATAAATAAGGGTAAAAACATGATTTTAATGTTCTAATTTTTTTACAATAAACAGTCCATCATAAGTGTTGGAAGTCCCACATCACCTACCTCATGTCATTTGGTATGGTTTAAATACATGTTAGGATACTCCACATATTGCCAATTGGTTTTATGTTAGAACCTTAACATGGTATCAGAGCCAAAGCCTAACATCTTTCCAGTTATTGTCTTGGGCCAAAAGTTGGCCTTTTGTTGGGTCAAAAAGTACCCTTTGCCTGGTCCGGCAGGCTTCGTTGGAAGTCCCACATCGCCTACCTCATGTCATTTGGTATGGTTTAAATACATGTTGGGCTATTCCACATATCGTCAATTGGTTTTATGTTGGAACCTTAACAATAGGGAACCCGAAAGGGGCGTCATGGGGAAACTAATACCTTCCCCGCTGTAGACCCTAAATCTTGCCCCGCCTCAAAATAAGAGCAGAAGATCTCCTATTCGAAGATGGACAAAGCCTAAAAAGCCACTAGGAGAGACTATTAGGCCCCATATTAGAGTAGGAAGGCTTTTCTGTACAAAAATAAGGATTTTTGCCTTCAGGGGTCGAGACCGCCATCTCGACCAATGGTAAGTCGAGACCGTTGTCTCGTTTAGCAAGACGGTCGTCTCGCCACTTACCATTGGTGAGACCCCCCTCCCGTTTGGCGAGAAGGCCCTCTTGCCATTTGGAAAGTCGAGACTTCCGTCTCGCCAATTATTCAAGTCGAGACTGCCATCCTGAATGGCGAGACCGCCGTCTCGACCTTGCCAGTCGAGACCGCCATCTCGACCTGACAGACGCAAATCCCTATAAATAAGGGGCGCTCCCCCCTTCATTTCACACAGTTCTTCCACTTCTCCTCCTACAATTTCTCAAAATTCTTCTTCTACAGTCCCTCCGAAGCATTTCTGGAGTTTCTGAGTGTTTAAGAGAGCTTTTTATAGCATTTTCAAGAGAGAATTCAACATTGTAAGAGCGAGGGACTGCGAAAACGCACCCCATTTTTCAAGAGAATTAATTAAAGCTTGCTTCGGAGGTTTCTTCATTCTCCCTCCCTCTCTTTTATCGCTTTATTATTTGTATATGCATTAATTAGGGTCATGTAGTCATCATTTTAATTCCACAAATAAAAGGGTAAAAGCATCATTTCAAAACTTTATTTATAAAATAACTGGCCTGTCATAGGGAACCCGAAAGGGGCGTCGTAAGGGAACTAATACTTCCCTTACACGTAACTAACTCCCTTACCCAACTCTGGTTTTAACGACCGAAGTTGGTTTTTCTAAGAAACCAACGCCTTTTTCTTCCCTTTTTCGATGTTTTTGGTAAAAACATCGGTGATCACTCCATAAGAACCCTTTCAAGTTTGTTCTTAGGTCAGCCCAGTTATCGAACAATCTAAGAATGCCCTTTCAAAAACCTCTCCCTTAGGTTCAACCCAGTTATCGGACAACCTAAAGGTGTTTTAACCTCACCCATAAAAACGCGAAAAATGGGAAGTCAAAACCATCGCGTCACTCCGACCGCCTCTTTTTGACGGCGGCGACAGATGGCGACTCCACTGGGGACGCCTAGAGAGTTGATCCCATTTAGTGATGGGCCAGTTTAATAAATAAACTTAGAAATTTCGCTTTTACCTTACCTTGTATTATAACATGTTTAAATGTTTGGCTTTAATAACTGTTGTTTGTTTATTTTACACAATTGTTTGAAATACAAACTGTACACAAACCTTTGCACACAACAGTTCCCTCTATACCCAGGGGCAAGTGAGAAATCCATAGGGAGTGGGTCGCAGGTACGGTTTGCCGTAGTGAGGGCCATGTGCCCACCGGTATGATCGGAAACCAGCACTCATGGTGATAACCTTCCTCTTTTGGCACAAAGACTAACTATGACCTTAGTGCTAAGCATGGTCGGAAGGCTGGAGAGTGGGGACCCTATAATGGGGGCACCTTGGGGGCCTAAGCCTTGGTGAGAACAGTTAGAACCTACCTTCACCGACGCACTTTTTTTGCAGGAAAACCCTACCTCATGATTAAAACGTTTTCTTACGCGTTCGCGGACGAGTGAATTGTGTGTGCACTTGCTTGTTGCATTTGATTGCATAGCATAACCAAACAACAGATAAAAAAAAAAAATCAAAAAAACATTTTTGCAATAAACACCCTTATCTCGGACAGTCTGCCTTTTAGCTCGCCTTGATTTCGGGTTCTTTGTAAGCTAAGTAGCCACGCAGATCCGACAGAAGAGATAAAAGGTTATGGATAAACCAAATAAAATAATAATAATAATAATTAATAAAAGAATTTTGACAAAGTTGTATCATTCATATCACATCATGTCATAAGTGGAAAAACCAAGAGAGAAAATAAATGCATAAGGAAGATATGCATACGCATCATTTTAATAAATCCCTAAAAAATGGGCCTTAGAAGCGTTTTTTTGGAAAATTATTGGGCCAAACCCCACTTGTGAATTTGAAGCCTATTTACTAACCTTTTTCTCTTCGTTTTGATATGCTGTGCGTCCAAATCGGACATCTCAGTCAAAAGTTATGCCACTTTGAACATCTACCGCCCTTTTGTACTAGTGCATGCATAAATACATTCATTCTAGGGAGCACTAGATATCCCTAAGGCAATGGCGAAAGAGGCCCCGAGCACATTTGTGACCTTCGCGACAAGGAAGGGACAAGTGTACTAAGGTGTGATGGTGACCCCCCATTATACTTGTCAAGTCTGTGATGGGTAAGGAATCATTACACCAAGGTGGGTATGATACCCCACAAAGCGTAAGCTTTAAGGAGGATATCTAAGTCATTGTCTTAAGGAATATCCATCTCATAAATCATTCATTTTAGACAATAAAAATATTTTTGCATTCTTGAAAGCGGTTGGTATTCTTCATGCCATCATCCGCATAAAAAAACACAAAATCCCAAACACTATCATACATCATGTTAGAAAATAAAACATGATAATGTTTAGGAAAAAACAAACACTTGCATACATGCATCCACCAAACTTCATCCTCATAACATGCATCTAATAATAGACAGTCGAAGAAGTGGACATTCCTCAATACCATGAAAAGAGGATTAGGGCATTCGCATGCCATGCACGGGAAGTCAAAAAGAAAATGCATAGAAATTTTAACCCGCTTATGGTTTCCTTTAGGCTTTCCGCTTTTAAAAATGTGCTTCGAAGCATTTTATTGAGGAGTGTATACCTTCTGGATGAAATAAATACAATTGTTTGTTTTCAACATCCCCTCGACTGTCTATTGCATACATTCATACATTCATCCTCACTTTAATAATAATAACATAATAAAAAAAAGGATTAATTGATGTGCTTCCCATGAATCGGAATAAAGTGAAGAGCAAACCTTTCGTCGTCAAGTTCTCTCCAATGGTTGATCCGCCTAAGGAGGATAATAAGCCTCAACCGTTGGGTATTCAAATTACTAAGGAAGAGGGGGAAAGGATGCCATTACATTTGTTCACACCTCGAATCGAATAAAGTTGTACCGTGGAGATACCAAAAACATCGCCCATTAACAAGGATATCTCCAGCATAACCGGCATTGGGGGGCAGGACTAGAAGTAGAAGAATCTACTCCCCCCGAGGAGCTACAAGACAATGCTCCCAAGAATAAAGGAAAAATAATAAGATCGAAGAGAAACATAATCCAAAGAGGAAATTGAATAGACTTTGGATTCATGATGTTGAGGCAATTCTTTCAACGCTCCGCCAAAGAGACAAACTCACGGTAGGCGACAAGCTAGTCACGGTTTGAGCTAAAGACGACATTCGGATCAGCAAGCCGTTTGCCCTACCTTGAATGAAAGTGGCTGAAGAAGACCTTTGAAATATCTTTTGACTTCCCCAACAATATGATGGTGACCCACATGATGAGGAAATATGGATGTCGCCCAAACCAAGGGCTCATTAGAAACTCTCAAGGAATAAGGGAGCCACCAGATT
Source organism: Sphenostylis stenocarpa (assembly GCA_963425845.1). Lineage (NCBI taxonomy): Eukaryota > Viridiplantae > Streptophyta > Magnoliopsida > Fabales > Fabaceae > Sphenostylis > Sphenostylis stenocarpa. Next base: position 96,988,224 of record OY731403.1, on the reverse strand, counting down.
TTAAAGACAATCCTTTAAAGCATTACCTTACAAAGGATCAAGCTGCACGGAGAAAAGGGAAGTCTCCCCTCCACACCTTGAATTAGATTTTCCCAAATAGAGGGGTTCAAGCGTCAAAAGCAACTTTAGTCATTAGGTGTTCTCCTTCTGATTCTTAGTGTTTGTAAATCCAATGACTATTAGAGATTACTCCTCGGGGCTAGCCCGACCCCCGAGCATTGTAGGGCACATATCTCCCTATTAATTACAAAGAATGACATTCTTACTATCTACTTCTCTTCTTGCTATTCATATCTGAACCTCATTAATAATCATGTTTAAGAAAACATTTTCAAAAGTGCGTCAAAATAATCAAAATGTGCCATTGTCAAAATAATCAGACCACTCATCATCATTGATTGACTAGAAACACAAAATAAGGTTCCACCTCGACATAAATAAAGTCGTGTTTCACCAATGTTGCGCAAAGAGAAACAAAAATCAAAAGAAGCCCATAGAAGCCAAAGGCCAAAAAGAGAGGGCAAGATACCCGATAGGAAACCCATTAAGGGGGCTATGCTACGAAAAAGTTAGGGTAAAACCCGCTAGGAGACCCGAACAATAATAAAGGGTAGCCTAGGCAAAAATTAGGGTTACAAAATAATGTCCGCTAGGATTCCCAAAACAAGAAAAGAGGAAACCTAGACAAAAATTAGGACATAGCACAACATCCTAGGCTGAAAACCCAAAGGGTAGACTAGGGAAGTCAATCAGTCATAGCAAGTGCCATACAATAAGACGTCATTCCATAAACAAAACGTTTTGTCTAAACTAGCCTAAACACTCTAACTAACCTTGGCTAGCTGTGCTTACAAAAACCATTTTTTGTCAAAATAAAACAATTCTAAAACACAAGTCTTTGAATTAAATATCCTCTTCTTTCTCTTCTCTTGACCCTTACTACTACAACATTCTAGTAATTAGTAGGGAAATATGGAGATAGTAATCAATAGGAGGATTGACATCCCTAAGGAAAAGGAGGGGCACACTGACATGGCAAGTCGCTCTACAATCAACACAATCATTCTTCGGTCATGGAAGATCAAGATGGCAAAATTGGTACAACCTATCATGTTGACGAAAGCACATAACGTCAGAAGCTTATCAGAAGTAAAAGCACATTTGATTAACCCTTTTGAAATATTAATTGAAATAGCATTGTAGGATGCATATCGCGAACATTGCATGCATATGATAGGGTCCTATCTCTCAAAAAAGAAGAGAAAGAAAAAACGAAAATAAAAAGAATAATGCCTGCTAGGAGATTCTTAGGCAAAAGTTAGGGTAGCTCGCTAGATCGAAAACCCGCAAAGGGCGGTCTAGGCAAAAGTTAGGGCATTCATAAAAAAAGGAAAAAGCCTGCTAAGATATCCTAGGCAAAAATTAAGGCAGCCCGCTAGACCGAAAATCCCAAAAGGGCGGTCTAGGCAAAGGATAGAGCTAAACCAAAAAATTAATAAAAGAGAGGGGCCCTTAAACATGATCATGAAAGTCCAGCAGGAGAATGCCAATCACTTTTCTAGATGTATCAAATAAAAATAGATTACATTTAGGGCATCCACACACAAGTAGTCGCACAAAACGACTTTGTCAAGGTAAAAAAAGAAAGAAATTAAAATCACTTTAGATAAATAACAAAAAACGAAAAGCATTCATGCATATAAGGAGACTAGCTCCATGTTTGTGATTGAAAACAGGAAGCGCCAAAAAACAGGTCTCCAAATAATGCTCTCCCTCAAGATCAAAGAGTAAGTTGGCACCAATAATTAAGAGCCTTAGAAGAAATAAGAGCTTCTAGAAGCTAAAGCTCCAACATTTTCCCTTCCACCCAATAAAAGGAAGGCACCACCATCATAAAAGAAAAGCCGACGGAAAGGCTTAGTCATCCCCAAGAGGATCTCTGCCTACTCTGGAGGCAAAACAAAAATACTCCTCATGGCTCAGCATTACCACCACATGAGTCATCGAGCGCACTCAACCAAATCTCCGCCACATTTCCCAATGGAGAATAAAGGCTTCAAGAGCCCATCATCATCAACAGTCAAAAGAGTCCAAACCATCAAGGGCTCAACAAAAAGAAAGAATAGAAAACAAAACCCTTCATCTCCAGCAGATGACAAAAAAGGCCATGATAGAGAAGGCCAAATAAAAATCCTCAAGAAGATCTCTAAAAAGTCTACAAAAAGGAATTAGAAATTCTCATTCCCCAGTGGAATAAGAGCTTCACAAGTTTAGCTCGCATCAACATCAATCAAGGAGCCAAGACTCCATCCCTAGAAAAGAAAAATCAAATCCCTAGGAAGTCAACTAATTCCCTGGTGGATCACCAAAGAAAGAAAACTTCACCCCTAGTGGACCCCCCAGAAAGAAGGAAAAAAGCCAGCATAATAAAAAGAGACTAAAAAGTAAAAAGGCTTACGCTTAGTCCCAAAAAAGTCAGAATTCAAAATCACGATAAAAAAGAGATAAATCGCGGAAAAAGGCAAAATCAAATAAATCAATAAAATCCCTAAGTGGGTCACCTCAGAAAAAGAAAAAAAAAACAAAAAAGGAATCGGAAATTCCATCACCCCAACAGAATAAGAGCATCACAAAAGCGAGCTCGCACCTATAAAGAGTCAAAATTCCATTCCCCCAAAGGGCTACCAAAATCTGACCCCCGGGAAGTCGACCAATTCCCCAGTGGATCAATAAAAAAGAAAGATCATCCCCAATGAGCCTACTACAAAGGAAAAACTTCAGATTCATCCTCAGAATGTCATTTGCCTACGCATAGGCAAGACCTGGCAAGCAAGAGCCAGCATCCCCATAAGGGAATATCACCCTAGTCAGAGGCAAAACAAATGCAGCCAAAATTATTCACTTTCGATGAAGCATCTGCCTACTCAGAGGCATTAACAAAAACTCAATAGGAGCATCTTCCTGCTCAGAGGCACCATCAAAATCATCAAATTTTCAATGGATATCCGCCTACTCAAGAGGCGTCACCAAGATCAACAAATCCCCAGAGGATTCCTGCCTACCTAAGAGGCACTCATAAAAAATCCTCGACAACCAGCAAAGTCGGATGACCACTACTAAAGGATAAAAAAAAAGAATCTCCAACAATCAACAAGTTGGATGATTGTCGGAAGAGCCGAGAATTAAAGAATCCCCAACACACCAGAGGACTTCACCGAAAAAATAAAAAAACATTCATCAGAACAAAGAGAGCATTTCTCACAGAACTGGTGCATGAGCTAAAGAGCAGTAAGTCGCCACCACTGCCAGTCTTATGAAGTGGACTGTACCATTCTGATGGAGGGTTCATACCCATCAACTTGCGCACGACCTGCGCCTGATCGGCGCATGAGCTACTGCGCAGTAAGCCACCACCACCACTAATCCTACGCAGTGGACTGTATCAGCCTGATGGGGGGTTTATACTCATCCAACCCGATGCACAGCGGACTACAACTACCAGCCTGATGGGAGCTTTATACTTATCCAGTCCTACGCACATTGGACTGTAACTACCAACCTGATGAGGGGTTTATACCCATCAACCGAAGGATCAGCTACTATCAGAAGGAGTATCCTAAGGTTCTACCATGTGTTAACCAAAGGGATCGACAACCGTTAGAAGGAGCATCTTGGAGGCACACAACGCATTTTTTCCCCAGAGGATCAGCCACCGCAAGACGGAGCATCCGAAGGGTAACCGGGCAAGAGGATTAACTCCTTCACCCTCCAGCCGATCTTCTTGGCACAATAGGCCAACAGTCGGCTGGTCAGGTGAAGGGGGGGCAACTGTATACCCTAAATCTTGCCCGACCTCAAAATAAGAGCAGAAGACCTCCTATTCGAAGATGGACAAAGCCTAAAAAGCCACTAGGAGAGACTATTAGGCCCCATATTAGAGTAGGAAGGCTTTTCTGTACAAAAATAAGGATTTTTGCCTTCAGGGGTCGAGACCGCCATCTCGCTTTTCAGGACCGCCATCTCGACCAATGGTAAGTTGAGACGATCGTCTCGTTTGGCGAGACGGCCGTCTCGCCACTTACCATTGGCGAGACCCCCCTCCCATTTGGCGAGAAGGCCCTCTCGCCATTTGGCAAGTCGAGACCGCCATCTCACCACTTATTCAAGTCGAGACTGCCGTCCCGAATGGCGAGACCGCCGTCTCGACCTTGCCAATCGAGACTGTCGTCTCGACCTGATAGATGTGAATCCCTATAAATAGGGGGCGCTCCCCCCTTCATTTCACACAGTTCTTCCACTTCTCCTCCTACAATTTCTCAAAATTCTTCTTCTAGAGTCCCTCCGAAGAATTTCCAGAGTTTTTGAGTGTTTAAGAGAGCTTTTTATAGCGTTTTCAAGAGAGAATTCGACGTTATAAGAGCGAGGGGCTGCCAAAATGCACCCCATTTTTTAAGAGAATTAACTAAAGCTTGCTTCGGAGGTTTATTCATTCTCCCTCCCTCTCTTTTATCGCTTTATTATTTGTATATGCATTAATTAGGGCCATGTAGTCATCATTTTAATTCCGCAAATAAAAGGTTAAAAGCATCATTTCAAAAGTTTATTTATAAAATAATTAGCCTGTCATAGGGAACCCCAAAGGGGCGTCATAAGGGAACTAATACTTCCCTTACACGTAACTAACTCCCTTACCCAACTCTGGTTTTAACGACCGAAGTTGGTTTTTCTAAGAAACCAACGCCTTTTTCTTCCCTTTTTCGATGTTTCTGGTAAAAACATCGGTGGCGACTCCTTAAGAACCCTTTCAAGTTTTTCTTAGGTCAGCCCGGTCATCGGACAATCTAAGAACGCCCTTTCAAAAACCTCGCCCTTAGGTTCAGCCTGGTTATCGAACAACCTAAAGGCGTTGTAACCTCACCCATAAAAACGTGAAAAATGGGAAGTCGAAACCATCACGTCACTCCGACCGCCTCTTTTTGACGGCGGCGACACCCGCACGTAACTAACTCCCTTACCTAACTCTGGTTGTAATGACCAAAGTTGGTTTTTCTTAAAACCATCGCCTTCTTTTTTCCTTTTCCAATGTTTTTGGTTAAAATATTGATGGCGACTCCAGAACCCACTTATGAAAATATCACCCTTAGAATAGTTCGGTTATCGGACATCCTAAGGGTGATGACCACACTTTTTAAAATGTGAGTTGAATCAAAAGACCATCGCGTCGCTCCGACCGCCTCTTTTGACGGCGGCGACTCCACTGGGGAAGATAAAGAGTTGATCCCATTTAGTGATGGACTAGTTTAAGAAATAAAAACTAGAAATTACACTTTTACCCTTTGTTGCTTTTATAACATGCTTTATTGATTGACTTTAATAATTGTTGTATGCTTATTTTCTGCAATTGTTTGAAATAAACAATTGTACACAAACCCTTGCACACAACAGTTCCCCCTATACCCGGGGGCAAGTGGGATAACCTTAGGGAGTGGGTGGCATTGTAAGATTTGTCGTAGTGAGGGCCATGAGCCTACCAGTATGGTCGGAAACCACCACTCAAGGTGATAACCTTCCTCTTTTGACCTAAAGACTGACAAGGTCCTTGTGCCATGCATGGTCTGAAGGTTGGGAGAGTGGGGACCCTATAATGAAGGCACCTTGGGGGCCTGACCTTAGTGAGGATATTTAGAACTACCTTAAATACGCACTCTTCTGCAGGATACCCCTACCTCGTGATAAAAGCATCGTCACACTGTCCGCGGATGAGTGAATTGTTTGTGCATTTATTTGTTACATTTGTTTGTTGCATAACATAATCATACAACAACAAAATAACTAAAAAACATTTTTCATAATAAACACCCTTATCTCGGACAATTTATATTTTAGCTAGCCTGGTTTCAGGTTCTTTGTAAGCTAAGTAGCCACATGGATCGACAGAAGAGATAAGGGGATCTAAAACCATTATTTTTCTTAATAACCACCTTTATCTTGGACAGTTTGCATTTTAGCTAGTCTGGTTTTAGGTTCTTTGTAAGCTAAGTAGTCACACAGACCGACAAAAGGGTGTCGCCGCCGTAAAAAAGAGGCAGTCAAAGTGACACGATGGTTCTGACTTTCCAATTTTTGCATTTTTATGGGTGATGTTACAACGCCTTTAGGTTGTTCGATAACCGAGCTGAACCTAGGGGCGAGGTTTTCGAAAAGGTGTTCTTAGGTCGTCCGATAACCGGGCTGATCTAAGAACTAATTTGAAAGGGTTCTTATGGAGTCGTCACTGATGTTTTTACCGGAAACATCGGAAAAGGAGAGAAAAGGCGTTGGTTTTCAAAAACCAACTTTGGTCATTAAAACCAGAGTTGGGTAAGGGAGTTAGTTACGTGTAAGGGAAGTGTTAGTTCCCGTGCGACGCCCCTTTCGGGTTCCCTATGATAGGCGAGTTATTTTATAGATAAAATTTCAAAAAGACGCTTTTACCCTTTTATTTGCAGAATTAAAATAATGACTACATGGCCCTAATGTCTATTATGCAATTTAATCATTGTAGATCCCAAATCTTGCCCGACCTCCAAATAAAGAGTAGAAGACTTCCTATTCGAAGATGGACGAAGCCTAACAAGCCACTAGGAGAGACTATTAGGCCCCATACTAGGATAGGAAGGATTTTCGGCACGAAAATAAGGTTTCTCGCCTTTTTGGGACGAGACCGCCATCTCGAAATCGAGATGACGGTCTCGCCACCTGCGAATGGCGAGACAGCGGTCTCGCTTTCCCAGACGGCGGTCTCGCCACCTGCGAAGGACGAGACGACGGTCTCGTTTGGCGAGACGGCGGTCTCGACCCTGTCAGACGAGAACGACGGTCTCGCCACTGCCAGGCGCGAAAACCTATAAATAGGGGCCTCCCCCCCTCATTTCCACACACCACACAGCTTTAGCTCTCCCTTCTCTCTAAAAACTTCTCTCAAGAATCCCTCCGACGCATTTCCGGAGCTTCTCTGTGCCTTTGTGAGCATTTTTTCGACGTCTAGAAGAGTTTCCAGCGTCGTGTAGAGTGAAGGGCTGCCAAAAAGCACCCATTTTTGTTAAAGAATTAAAAAAGAAAGCTTGCTTCGGAGGTTTAAATTCTCCCTCTCTACTTTTACTGCTTTAATTTTAAATTATGTAATAGATTAGGGCCATGTAGTCATAATTTTAAAATTCCGCAAAATAAAAAAAGGGCAAAAGCGTATTTTTCCGGTTTATTTATTGACAAAGTAGTTGGCCTATCATAGGGAACCCAAAAGGGGCGTAGTAAAGGAACTAATACTTCCTTTACACGTAACTAACTCCCTTACCCAACTCTGGTTCTAATGACCAAAGTTGGTTTTCGAAAACCAACGCCTTTTAAAACCCCTTTTCCGATGTTTCCGGTAAAAACATCGGTGGCGACTCCACAGAACCCCTCAAAATTAGTCCTTGGGTTAGCCCGGTTATGGGACAACCCAAGGACGACCTTTCGAAAACCTCGCCCCTAGGTTAGCCCGGTTATCGGACAACCTAAAGGTGTTGTAACCACCCATAAAAAACGCGAAAAACAAAAAGGGTCGAAACCATCGCGTCGCTCCGACCGCCTCTTTTTTTAGACGACGGCGACAGATAACGACTTCACTGGGGAAGCCGCGAGAGTTAATCCCATTTAGTGATGGGCCGACTTAAAAATAAATAAACCAAGAAAATAACGCTTTTGCCCTTAACTTGTATTATAACATGTTTTACGGTTTGGCTTTAATAACTGTTGTTTGTTTATAATTACGCAATTGTTTGAAATAAAAATTGTACACAAACCCTTGCACACAACAGTTCCCTCTATACCCGGGGGCAAGTGAGAAAACCATAGGGAGTGGGTGGCAGGTACGGTTCGCTGTAGTGAGGGCCTTGAGCCCACCAGTGTGATCAGAAACCACCACTCAAGGTGATAACCTTCCTCTTTTGGCAACAAGACTGACTATGGCCTTAGTGCTAAGCATGGTCGGACGGCTGGAGAGTGGGGACCCTATAATGGGGGCACCTTGGGGGCCTTAGCCTGGTGAGAACAGTTAGAACCAACCCTTGCCAATGCACTTTTCTGCAGGAAAACCCTACCTCGTGATAAAAACGAATTCTCGCCTGTTCGCGGATGACTGAATTGTGTGTGCATATGTTTGTTGCATTTGTCTGTTGCATAGCATAAACAAACAACAAAACAAAAACCAAAAATATTTTCAAATAAACACCCTTATCTCGGACAGTCTGCCTTTTAGCTAGCCTGGTTTCAGGTTCTTTGTAAGCTAAGTAGCCACGCAGTTCCGACAGAAGAGATAAGGGACGCTAAAATATTCTTTCGCATAAAGCGACATTTTATCTCGGACAGTCTGCCTTTTAGCTAGCCTGGTTTCAAGTTCTTTGTAAGCTAAGTAGCCATGCAGTTCTGACAGAAGAGATAAAAGGCTATAAAATAAACAAATAAACATCAAATGAAGAATCAAAATAAAAATCCGTTTCCATAATAAGACCTGGTCCAAAAAATATTACACTCATAAAACATTCATATAGATAGTTTATTCTTCAATAAAATATACACGCAATTACCATACATCATATAGAAAAACATGATAAATAAGAAAATAAACACTTACATTCATTCAAATAAGCATCATTTTCATCAAACATGCATTTTGGTTTTAGAAATGGAGGGGACAAGTAGACAGCCAAAGAAGGTGGATATTCCCTGTTTCCATACTGAGAGGTTGGAACGGCTAAGCGCGGCAATGCCATCAGAGGTCCGCGCTGACTTTGAAAAATCCTATGGACGGATTTTAGACCTTCTAAAGATCTGTGTCGATCAGGTGTTCCTAAGGGCACTAATCCACTTCTAGAATTCCAATCTGCGGTGTTTCGAATTCCCACAGTTCGACTTGGTGCCCACACTAGAGGAGTATAAAACCATGTTGAAATGGCCCAAATCAGCCGGGGTCCATGTCCGCCACGAGGCATACACTCCTGCAGCACCAGTCGCTACCCTTATTCAGTTACCATTCCGGCAGAGTACCCTGATAAGGAAGGGGAACGCCCAGGGTTGGAAAGTATCAATGTTAGAAGACCACCTGTTCTACCTGGCTGAAAGGGCAGAGTGGGTCGCCTTCAACAAAACCTTGGCACTCATAATTTTTGGAACGGTCTTGTTCCCCTTCCACTTCGACACAGTAGATCAGGCCGCCATGGACGCCCACTTCGCCTGGGACGTGAATTCAAAGAGTCCCCTGCCTGCAATTCTTGCCGACACCCTGCTCTCGGTGGAATTCTGCCATCAGAAGCAGGGAAAAACACTCCGCTGCTGCTCTTCATTACTGTTTGTGTGGAGCGCCACACGCCTATACGCCTCTAGCCACATGGGGATTTTCCCCGACCCTTTAAGGAGCTTCTCCAAGATCCCCCTCCAACGTCGTCTGACTTCAGAATGGAGGGATGAGTGAGAACGAAAGGACGCCAACAGTTTATCCTGGGTCTGTCCTTGGTTTCGACCCGACCCAGTTCTCATCAGATGTGGGGACTATCCGAGCGTACCCTTGATAGGACTCAGGGGTTGCATAGCCTACTCACCTAGAGTAGCTATGAGGCAGCTCATGAGAACCCAAACTACTATTTCCCGAGGGGAGCTCGGAGGACTGTGCTTCTTTGGAGACCCGTGCACAATCGCCAACTCACTAGCTGTGAGAAAAGCATGGGAGAGGCTAGTTTACATGGGGGACAGAGAGCTAGGAAAAGCTCGGGTGACTGTCACCAGTGACTATGAGGCGTGGAGAAAGAAAAGAGGGGTGGCTCCTCAACCCTCCACCACACCTACCACAAGCGCCAATGATGAAGGGCTGCAGGCTCAAATTAATGTCTTGACCCAGAGGATAGAAATCATGGGAGCCCAGATGAGGGCCCTTGAAGAGAAAGAGCAAGAATCTATCCTCACAATTGATGGTCTGCAAAGGCAAGGCAAGAAAAAGGATCATGAAATAGAGCGCCTCAAGGACCAGTGTGCTGATTCCAACGAACAAGCTATCCGAGCATCCAAAACTGCCAGAACCAATTCGGATAGCCAACTACATGAGATAACCGCCAAGTCAGCACGCCTTGAGGCCGAATCATCAAAGCAGGCTCAAATGATCAAGGAGTTGTCGCAAGAGCTCATCAAGACTCGGTTAGATATCCGCCAAGAGCGAGAGGCCAACCGGAGACTCAACAGAAGTCTCGCTGAGCTACGTTGCAAAGAAAGAGATGGGCTAGCTCAGTACGACCAAGTACTACAAGAAAAAGACCGAACCGTTTTGAAGCTTGATGAACTACAAGCCTTGGTCATTCATCAAGAGGCGAAGATCAAAGAGGCTCAAAAGTACAGTGAAGATATGAGCCAGGCGGTCCACAAGCAAAGCGAAGCACTTGCTCGTCATGTCCGGGAAGCCGAGAGAGAGCTACAGAGGGATCAAAACCCGCCTGTGGGTTTCTTTAAAGTTTTCCGCTTTTGCCGAAAGTTGCTTCACAGTATAGAATAGGGGAATGTACACCTTCTGTCGAATAAATAAAATCTTCTTTATTCAAATGACTGTCTACTTGCATGCATAAACATTCATTTGCATATTTAAATTTCCCCTCCTTCACACTTAATAAATAAGATAATAAAAAGGAAGGATTAACTAACACGTCTTCTAAATCAGAAGAATGGAGAGAAAGCCACTCCTAATAAAGCTTACTCCAACGGTTGACTCACCACAAGAGAAAAATAAGCCTCGGTCGTTGGTCCTTAAGAACAAAGAAGAAGGGACAAGGACGCCAGTGCGATTATTTATGCCACGTCCTTTCCCCTACGAATCGAATAAAGTTGTACCGTGGAGATATGGAGAATCTCCACCAATAAAAGAAGAAATAACGAACATAGCCGGTATTGGGGGCATGACTAGAAGTGGAAGAATCTACTCCCCCAAGGACACACAAGAAGATGTCCTCCAAAATAAAGGAAAAAATAAAAAGACCGAAGAAGAAAAAGAAAGTAAGGAATCCAAGGAGGAGACAGAGGAATTACTCCAGTTCATAAGGCAAAGTGAGTATTCCATTATAGACCAGCTCAATCGCACACCTGCAAAGATTACATTGCTATCTTTGATAATGAGCTCGGAACCGCACAGAAACGCCCTGCTGAAGGTCTTGAGCGAGGTGCATGTACCTCATACAATATCCCAAGAAAAGGTTGAGAGGATTGTCGGTCACATTACGGCAAGCGATCACCTCACCTTCACAAAGGAAGAACTCCCCCTCGAGGGGTCAAACCACAACAAGCCCTTGCATATCTCGGTTAAATGCAAGGAGTACCTCGTCGCCAAAGTTCTTGTGGATAACGGGTCATCCTTGAACGTGATGCCCAAGTGCACGCTAGACAAGTTGACTATCCAAGGAACCCGTCTGCGCCCAAGCAGCACCATCGTTCGAGCCTTCGACGTCGATTTCCATGTAATGGATATTACTCCAGCATATAACTGTCTCCTCGGCAGGCCTTGGATTCATGACACTAAGGCAGTACCTTCAACGCTCCACCAAAAAGTAAAGTTCATAGTGGACGACAAATTGGTCACAGTCCAAGCAGAAGACGATATCCTGATCAGTGGACCGTCCACCTTACCTTATGTGGATGCGGCTGAAGAGGCCCTTGAAACATCTTTTTAAGCGCTCGAAATCACCAACATAGAGCGACTTCCCAAAAACACAAAGGTAGCCCGTATGATGTTGAAGCATGGTTACCATCCTGGCCAAGGACTGGGGGCAGATTCCCAAGGCATGAGGGAACCCCTAGAATTCAAAGACAATCCTTGCAAGTATGGCCTAGGATATGACCCTACTAAGGGCCGAGCAGAAAGAAGAAAAGGGAAGTCCCCCTTCCGCACACTCCAGCAAATTTTCCGAAGTAGAGGGGTGCAAGCGTCAAGAGCCACCTTAGTCATTAGGAAATCTTTTTCTTCGTTTAAGGGATGTAAACCCCATGATTGTTAGAGATTATCCCCCGGGGCGAGCCCGACCCCCGGGCATTTCAGGGCACATATTCCCTTATTAATTAATAAAGAATAATTCTTACTATCTGCTTCTCTTCTTTCTATTTTTGACTAGACCACATAAATAACCCTGTCTAAGTAAACGAAAAAGAAGAAGAAGAATAAACAGCGCATTCAAATAATCAACATTTACCATTCTATTATCATCAAGCTAGTCGATTAGAAGCACATAAAAATAAGACTTTACCTCACCATAAAAGAGAGTCATGCATCGCCAATACTGTGAACAAAAAAATAAATCCACAAAAAAAGAAAAGCCCAGAGAAGCCAAAGGCCAAAGAAAAGGGCAAATTACCCGGTAGGAAACCCACTAAGGGGGCTACACAATAGATAGGGTCGACCCGGTAGGACACCCGAACAACAATAAAGGGTAGCCTAGGCAAAAGCTAAGGTTACAAAATAAGGTCCGCTAGGATTCCCAAAAAATGCCAAAAGAAGGAACCTAGACAAAAGTTAGGGCCAAGACACAGTATCCTAGTTCGAAAACCCAAAGGGCGTTCTAGGGAAATCAACTAGCCATTAAAAAGCAATGGAGATTGTCGCCGCCGTCTCAAAAGAGAGACGCGGTCGGAGCGACGCAATGGTTTCGACCCTCTTGTTTTCGCATTTTTTATGGGTGGTTACAACGTCTTTAGGTTGTCCGATAACCGGGCTAACCCAAGGACTAATTTTGAGGGGTTTTGTGGAGTCGCCACTGATGTTTTTACTGGAAACATCGGAAAAGGGGTTTTAAAAGGCGTTGGTTTTCGAAAACCAACTTTGGTCATTAGAACCAGAGTTGGGTAAGGGAGTTAGTTACGTGTAAAGGAAGTATTAGTTCCTTTACTACGCCCCTTTCGGGTTCCCTATGATAGGCCAGCTATCTAAAAATATTTAAACCGGTGAAAATAACGTTTTTGCCCTTTTATTATGCGGAATTTAAATTTATGACTACATGGCCCTAATAGCTATTTGCACAATTTATGTAAAGCGGTAAATAGACAAAGAGGAAGAGAAAACCTTCATAGCAAGCTTTTCTATTTTATTTCTTTTAAAGGAAAATGGGTGCTTTTTGGAAGCCCTTCACTCTACACGACGCTGGAAACTCTTCTAGACGTTAAAAAAACGCTCAAGAAAGCACTCAGAAGCTCTGGAAATGCGTCGGAGGGATTCTAGAGAGAAGTTTTAGAGAGAAGGGAGAGCTAAATGATGTGTGGTGTGTGGAAATGAGGGGGGGAGGACCCCTATTTATAGGTTTTCGCGCCTGGCAGTGGCGAGACCGCCGTTCTCGTCTGACAGGGTCGAGACCGCCGTCTCGTCCTTCGCAGGTGGCGAGACCGCCGTCTCGCCATTTGCAGGTGGTCTCACCACTTGCCTGAGGCAAGACGGCGGTCTCGATTTCAAGACGGCGGTCTAGTCCCAAAAAGGTGAGAAAACTTATTTTTGGTGCCGAAAATCCTTCCTATCCTAGTATGGGGCCTAATAGTCTCTCCTAGTGGCTTGTTAGGCTTCGTCCATCTTCGAATAGGAAGTCTTTTACTCTTTATTTGGAGGTCGGGCAAGATTTGGGGTCTACAACTGCCCCCCCTTTACCTGACTAGTCGACTGTTGGCCTGTTGTGCCAGACAGATTGACAGGAAGGTAAAGGAGTTGACCCTCTTGCCCGGTTACCCTTCGGATGCTCCGTCTTGCAGCAACTGATCTTCTGGGGAAAATGTTGGTGTTGTGCACCTCTAGGATACTACTTCTGACGTAGCCGATCCCTTTGGTTAACACGTGGTAGAACCTCAGGATACTCCTTCTGACGGTAGCCGATTCTTCGGTTGATGGGTATAAACCCCCCATCAGGCTGGTAGTTACAGTTCGTTGTGTGGGACTGGATGGGTATGAACCCCCATCGGGCCCATCGGTCGGTAGTTGCGAGTCCGTTGTGTGGGACTGGATGGGTATGAATCCCCCATCGAGGCTGGTAGTTACGATCCGTTGCATGGGACTCGGATGGGTATGAGCCCCCATCAAGGTGGTAGTGCGACTTCGTCGATCCGGCTCGAGCACGGATCAGGCGCAGCGCATGCGCAGGTTGATAGGTATAAACCCCCTATCAGGCTGGTATAGTCCACTGTGTAGGACTGGTGGTAGTGGCGGCTTACTGCTCGGGTAGCTCATGCGCCGGTTAGGTACTCCTTGGGGAGTGATTTCTGTGATGTATTTGGACCTCTTTGGATGGTCATTCGGACTGTGCCGGGGATTTTGTGCTTCTTCCAGTTTTGTTGGCTGCTGGGGATTCTTTGTTTTTGATCTCTGAGTGGTGACTATCCGATTCTTGCGGGTTGGTCGGATGATTCTTGTTTGTTTGTTCGACTTTGATTTGGTAGTCGAAGTTTTTTGTTGGTTGAGGTGATGACTTGTCTTAATCCTGCCTTTTTCTCGCGGTTTTATCTTTTTTCTCGCGATTTAGGATTTTGGCTTTTTTTATTGAGCGTATGCTTTTTTCCTTTTTAAGCTTTTTTGTTACGCTAGCTTTTGCGAAGGGTGGCAAAGAGATGCATGAAATAAAATTTTATTTATGGGAAATTTTATTACAACCACTTTTATTTAGGCAAGTACCATCCCTAAGGGCTATCCTCTGGAGACAATCCATGGGCGAATTGCTGGTAGAGGTGATACCAGAAGTCCGCTTGCTCTCGGAATTCGTCACGGTACTCCTGCTAGAATGTTGTCCATTCCTGCCGCATCACCTGCTATTGCTGGTACATCTCCTCTTGTCGGGTATGGTAGGCTTCTTGCCGCATCGTCATTTGGTCGAACTGCCGGCGTAGATCGTTCATGTTGCGGTTCATGCCGGCGAAGTCGTCTGCATACGTTGGTGGTTGTTGTTGCTGCCGCTGCTGGAATTCGGGGGGCATGGGGATATCCTGCATCACCACCAGCCCCTGGAGATCTAGTGCGAAATCTAGTGTGGGATGGAGGGCCAACTGGGTCCCTCAACGTATCAGCATTCCCATGCTGACCAGGATCGACCCGTTGATGGTCTCGGGTCACAAGTTGGAGGCCAGTTCTTCCCGGCCAGGGCACCCCCATCTTTCTGCCAGGGGAGTGATGAGGGGAGCCACGAGGACGGCCCCCGCGGATCTGTTCCCGAAGTCCTTGAGGGATCTCAGGAAGAAATAGCCGGGGTTGCAGCGCCGCTTTTGGCTCATGCAATAAAGTAGGAAGAGGTCAGGGAGGGAGACCTTGCCCTGACTCTCTTTCCTCCCATGAATGGTCCCTACCAGCAGCTTGTGGCAGATGCGGAGTGCTGGGGGCAGTGCGGAGCCCCTCATCAGCGTGGGCAGCGTGGTGGCTCCTGTGAGCTCATTCCACATTTCAGCGGCAGTGAGGTTGGTGGGACGGGAGCAGATGGCCTGACAGTACCCCTGGGTCAGTGTGTCCTCGGGCCGGACGAACCCGATGGCCATGTTGAGGCAGGAGACCGGGCCGGACGAACCGGGGACCGTGGAGGGGACCTCGGAATAGGAGACCGAGCCCAAGAATTCTAGTACCGCTTGTGGGTACACATGTGTAGGCAGTGGCTGCAGCAGAAAGCCCCACCCGATGCTGTCTATGTGGGTTCGGACGTCGTCCTCCCACCCAAATTCAGCCAGGATGCTGAAGTCAAGTCTCACATCGGGTGCCACTGATAGGTCCGGATATTGTCGAGGCGGGCCTAGTGTTGTGGTGATAATTGAGAGGGGTCCTGGGGTGGCGGAGCCGCAGAACTGCTGGCACCGGCGATGCTCCTTCTCTTCCTGGAGGCGCTTCTACCAAACATTCTGACTAGGGGGGCTTGGGAGTGCAAGAGTTTGAGAAAGGGAGGTTCTGGAGGCAAGGAGAGTTGTGAGAAACCCCCCAAGCGCGCCCCCTATTTATAGGAATTTTTTCCAATTCGAGACCGCCGTCTGGGAAGGCGAGACGGCGGTCTCGTGTCTCCTCCAAGTCAAGACGGCGGTCTGGGCCATCGAGACGGTGGTCTCGACGTTGGGCTTAAACGAGACGGTGGTCTCGTCGAGCGAGACGGCGGTCTCATTTTCGCCTGAGTCGAGACGGCGGTCTCATTTTTGCCTGAGTCGAGACGGCGGTCTAGTCGGTCGAGACGGCGTTCTCGCCTTGTTGGGTAACCGAGACGGCGGTCTGGAATAGCCAGACGGTGGTCTCGAATTACGGAAGGTTTTTTTTTTTTTGAAGAGAAAATAGGACCTGGTTCAAAAACATTTTTATGCATGCAATGTTTTCATGTTTGATGTCCTATAATGCCTATTTTGATTAAGTTTTCAGAAGGATTTAACCGACGTGTCTTGTTGCACCGAATGCCCTCTGATTTGCTGTGTTTACTCTTGGTTGTACCACGCCGGACTTCTTGTGACCGAAGGATAATTTTTCTTTCTTTTCTTTCTCTTTTCCTTTTTTCTTCTTTTTTCTTTTTGCAGCACACTCTTTGTCATGTAGTGCCCCTTTTTCCTCACTTTAGGGATTTCAATCCTCTTGTTGACTATACGCCTCCATATTCCCAAATTAAATATTAGAATATTTGTTGTGAGGGTCAAGAGAAAAGAAGTAAAGAGGTAAAAATCAATGGTTTGTGTTTTAGAGGGTTGATTTTTATTGATAAAGGGTTTTGTAAGCATGGCTGGCTAAGGTTAGGCTTAGGTGTTTAAGCTTTGTCTAAGCAAACAACTTTTCTCTCTTTTTTGGTATTTTGCGCTCTTTGATTTCATTTTCATTGCTTTTTAATGGCTAGCTAATTTCCCTAGAACGCCCTTTGGGTTTTCGAACTAGGATACTGTGTCTTGGCCCTAACTTTTGTCTAGGTTCCTTCTTTTTGTAATTTTTTTGGGAATCCTAGCGGACCTTATTTGTAACCCTAACTTTTGCCTAGGCTACCCTTTATTGTTGTTCGGGTGTCCTACCGGGTCGACCCTATCTTTTGCGTAGCCCCCTTAGTGGGTTTCCTACCGGGTTATTTGCCCTTTTCTTTGGCCTTTGGCTTCTCTGGGCTTTTTTATCTTTTTTGTGGATTTATTTTTTTCACAGTATTGGCGAAGCGTGACTTTCTTTCTGAATGAGGTGAAGTTTTATTTTTATGTGCTTCTAATCAACTAGCTTGATGATGATAGCAGTGGTAAATGTTGATTATTTGAATGCGCTTTTTATTCTTCTTTTTTCGTTTACTTAGACAGAGTTATTCATGAGGTCTAGTCTAAAAATAGAGAGAAGAGAAGCATATAGTAAGAATTATTCTTTATTAATTAATAAGGGAATATGTGCCCTGAAATGCCCGGGGGTCGGGCTCGCCCCGGGGGATAGTCTCTAACAATCATGGGGTTTACATCCCTTGAACGAAGAAAAAGATTTCCTAATGACTAAGGTGGCTCTTGACGCTTGCACCCCTCCACTTCGGAAAATCTGCTTGAGTGTGCGGAGGGGGGACTTCCCTTTTCTTCTTTCCGCTCGGCCCTTAGTAGGGTCATATCCTAGGCCATACTTGCAGGGATTGTCTTTGAATTCTGGGGGTTCCCTCATGCCTTGGGAATCTGCCCCCAGTCCTTGGCCAGGATGGTAACCATGTTTCAACATCATGCGGGCTACCTTTGCGTTTTTGGGAAGTCGCTCTATGTTGGCAATTTCGAGTGCTTGAAAACATGTTTCAAGGGCCTCTTCAGCCGCATCCACATAAGGTTGGGTAGACGGTCCACTGATCAGGATATCGTCTTCTGCTTGGACCGTGACCAGTTTGTCGTCCACTATGAACTTGACTTTTTGGTGGAGCGTTGAAGGTACTGCCTTAGCATCATGAATCCAAGGCCTGCCAAGGAGACAGCTATACGCTGGAGTAATATCCATTACATGGAAATCGACGTCAAAGATAGTGGGTCCGACTTGAATTGGCAAATTGACCTCCCCCACTACTTGTCGTTTAGATCCGTCGAAGGCTCGAATGATGGTGCTGCTTGGGCGCAGATGGGTTCCTTGGATATTCAACTTGTCTAGCGTGCACTTGGGCATCACGTTCAAGGATGACCCGTTATCCACAAGAACTTTGGCGACGAGGTACTCCTTGCACTTGACTGAGATGTGCAAGGGCTTGTTATGGTTTGACCCCTCCAGGGGGAGTTCTTCCTCTGTGAAGGTGAGGTGATCGCTTGCCGTAATGTGACCCACGATCCTCTCGACCTTTTCCTGGGATATTGTATGAGGTACATGCGCCTCGCTCAAGACCTTCAGCAGGGCGTTTCTATGCGGTTCCGAGCTCATTATCAAAGATAGCAATGTAATCTTTGCAGGTGTGCGATTGAGCTGGTCTATAATGGAATACTCACTTTGCCTTATGAACTGGAGTAATTCCTCTGTCTCCTCCTTGGATTCCTTATTTTCTTTTTCTTCTTCGGTCTTTTTATTTTTTCCTTTATTTTGAAGGACATTTTCCTGTGTGTCCTTGGGGGAGTAGACTCTTCCACTTCTAGTCGTGCCCCCAATACCGACTATATTTGTTATTTCTTCTTTTATTGGTGGAGATTCCCCATATCTCCATGGTACAGCTTTATTCGATTCGTAGGGGAAAGGACGTGGCATACATAGTCGCACTGGTGTCCTTGCCCCCTCTTCTTTATTCTTGAGGACCAACGGCCGAGGCTTATTTTCCTCTTGCGGTGAGTCGACCGTTGGAGTAAGCTTTATTAGGAGTGGTTTTCTCTCCATTCTTCTGATTTGGAAGACGTGTTAGTTAATCCTTCCTTTTTATTATCTTATTTATTAAGCGTGAAGGAAGGGAAATTAAATATGCAAATGAATGCTTATGCATGCGAGTAGACAGTCATTTGAATAAAGAAGATTTTATTTATTTGACAGAAGGTGTACATTCCCCTATTCTATACTGCGAAGCAACTTTTGGCAAAAGCGGAAAACTTTAAAGAAACCCACAGGCGGGTTTTGATCCCTCTGTAGCTCTCTCTCGGCTTCCCGGACATGACGAGCAAGTGCTTCGCTTTGCTTGTGGACCGCCTGGCTCATATCTTCACTGTACTTTTGAGCCTCTTTGATCTTCGCCTCTTGATGAATGACCAAGGCTTGTAGTTCATCGAGCTTCGCAACGGCTCGGTCTTTCTCTTGTAGTACTTGGCCGTACTGAGCTAGCCCATCTCTTTCTTTGCAGCGTAGCTCAGCGAGACTTCTGTTGAGTCTCCAGTTGGCCTCTCGCTCTTGGCGGATATCTAACCGAGTTTTGATGAGCTCTTGCGACAACTCCTTGATCGTTTGAGCCTGCTTTAATGATTCGGCCTCAAGGAGTGCTGACTTGGCGGTTATCTCCTGTAGTTGGCTATCCGAACTAGTTCTGGCAGTTTTGGATGCCCGGATAGCTTGTTCGTTGGAGTCAGCACACTGGTCCTTGAGGCGCTCTATTTCATGATCCTTTTTCTTGCCTTGCCTTTGCAGACCATCAATTGTGAGGATAGATTCTTGCTCTTTCTCTTCAAGGGCCCTCATCTGGGCTCCCATGATTTCTATCCTCTGGGTCAAGACATTAATTTGAGCCTGCAGCCCTTCATCATTGGCGCTTGTGGTAGGTGTGGTGGAGGGTTGAGCCACCCCTCTTTTCTTTCTCCACGCCTCATAGTCACTGGTGACAGTCACCCGAGCTTTTCCTAGCTCTCTGTCCCCCATGTAAACTAGCCTCTCCCATGCTTTTCTCACAGCTAGTGAGTTGGCGATTGTGCACGGGTCTCCAAAGAAGCACAGTCCTTCGAGCTCCCCTCGGGAAATAGTAGTTTGGGTTCTCATGAGCTGCCTCGTAGCTACTCTAGGTGAGTAGGCTATGCAACCCCTGAGTCCTATCAAGGGTACGCTCGGATAGTCCCCACATCTGATGAGAACTGGGTCGGGTCGAAACCAAGGACAGACCCAGGATAAACTGTTGGCGTCCTTTCGTTCTCACTCATCCCTCCATTCTGAAGTCAGACGACGTTGGAGGGGGATCTTGGAGAAGCTCCTTAAAGGGTCGGGGAAAATCCCCATGTGGCTAGAGGCGTAAAGGTGTGTGGCGCTCCACACAAATAGTAATGAAGAGCAGCAGCGGAGTGTTTTTCCCTGCTTCTGGTGGCAGAATTCCACCGAGAGCAGGGTGTCGGCAAGAATTGTAGGCAGGGGACTCTTCGAGTTCACGTCCCAGGCAAAGAAGGCGTCCATGACGGCCTGATCTACTGTGTCGAAGTGGAAGGGGAACAAGACCGTTCCAAAAATTATGAGTGCCAGGGTTTTGTTAAAGGCGAACCACTCTGCCCTTTCAGCCAGGTAGGACAGGTGGTCTTCTAGCATTGACACTTTCCAACTCTGGGCGTTCCCCTTCCTTATCAAGGAACTCTGACAGAATGGTAGTTGAATAAGGGCAGCGACTGGTGCTGCAGGAGTGTATGCCTCGTGGCGGACATGGACCCCGGCTGATTTGGGCCATTTCAACATGGTCTCATACTCCTCTAGTGTGGGCACCAAGTTGAACTGCAGAAATTCGAAACACCGCAGATTGGAATTCCAGAAGTGGATTAGTGCCCTTAGGAACACCTGATCGACACAGATCTTTAGAAGGTCCAAAATCCGTCCATAGGATTTTTCAAAGTCAGCGCGGACCTCCGATGGCATTGCCGCGCTTAGACGTTCTAATCTCTCAGTATGGAAACGGGGAATATGCACCTTCTTTGGCTGTCTACTTGTCCCCTCCATTTCTAAAACCAAAATGCATGTTTGATGAAAAGGATGCTTATTTGAATGAATATAAGTGTTTATTTTCTTATTTGTCATGTTTTTCTATATGATGTATGGTAATTGTGTGTATTTTTTATTGAAGAATAAACTATCTATATGAATGTTTTATGAGTGTAATGTTTTTTGGACCAGGTCTTATTTATGGTTTTGGAAATGGATTTTTATTTTGATTTTTTTATTTGACGTTTATTTGTTTATTTTATAGCCTTTTATCTCTTCTGTCGGAACTGCGTGGCTACTTAGCTTACAAAGAACCTGAAACCAGGCTAGCTAAAAGGCAGATTGTCCGAGATAAAATGTGGCTTTATGCGAAAAATATTTAGCATCCCTTATCTCTTTTGTCGGAACTGCGTGGCTACTTAGCTTACAAAGAACCTGAAACCAGGCTAGCTAAAAGGCAGACTGTCCGAGATAAGGGTGTTTATTTGTGGAAAATATTTTTGGGATTTTTTTGTTTTTGTTTTGTTGTTTGTTTATGCAACAGACAAATGCAACAAACATATGCACACACAATTTGGTCATCCCCGAATAGGCGAGATTTCGTTTATATCACGAGGTAGGATTTTCCTGCAGAAAAGTGCATTGGCAAGGGTTGGTTCTAACTGTTCTCACTAGGCTAAGGCCCCCAAGGTGCCCCCATTATAGGGTCCCCACTCTCCAGCCATCCGACCATGCTTAGCACTAAGGCCATAGTCAGTCTTGTTGCCAAAAGAGGAAGGTTATCACCTTGAGTGGTGGTTTCCGATCACACTGGTGGGCTCAAGGCCCTCACTACAGCGAACCGTACCTGCCACCCACTCCCTATGGTTTTCTCACTTGCCCCCGGGTATAGAGGGAACTGTTGTGTGCAAGGGTTTGTGTACAATTTGTATTTCACACATTTGCGTAAGTATAAACAAACAACAGTTATTAAAGCCAAGCATTAAAACATGTTACAAGTTAAGGGCAAAAGCGTTATTTTCTTGGTTTATTTATTTTTAAGTCGGCCCATCACTAAATGGGATCAACTCTCGAGGCTTCCCCAGTGGAGTCACCATCTGTCGCCGCCGTCTCAAAAGAGAGACGCGGTCGGAGCGACGCGATGGTTTCGACCCTCTTGTTTTCACGTTTTTTATGGGTGGTTACAACGCCTTTAGGTTGTCCGATAACCGGGCTAACCTAGGGGCGAGGTTTTCGAAAGGTTGTCCTTGGGTTGTCCGATAACCGGGCTAACCCAAGGACTAATTTTGAGGGGTTCTGTGGAGTCGCCACCGATGTTTTTACTGGAAACATCGGAAAAGGGGTTTTAAAAGGCATTGGTTTTCGAAAACCAACTTTGGTCATTAGAACCAGAGTTGGGTAAGGGAGTTAGTTACGTGTAAAGGAAGTATTAGTTCCTTTACTATGCCCCTTTCGGGTTCCTATGATAGGCCAGCTATCTAAAAATATTTAAACCGGTGAAAATAACGTTTTTGCCCTTTTATTATGCGGAATTTAAATTTATGACAACATGGCCCTAATAGCTATTTGCACAATTTATGTAAAGCGGTAAATAGACAAAGAGGAAGAGAAAACCTTCGTAGCAAGCTTTTCTATTTTATTTTTTTTAAAGAAAAATGGGTGCTTTTTGGCAGCCCTTCACTCTACACGACGTTGGAAACTCTTCTAGACGTCAAAAAAACGCTCAAGAAAGCACTCAGAAGCTCCGGAAATGCGTCGGAGGGATTCTAGAGAGAAGTTTTAGAGAGAAGGGAGAGCTAAAAGTTGTGTGGCGTGTGGAAATGAGGGGGGGAGGACCCCTATTTATAGGTTTTCGCGCCTGGTAGTGGCGAGACCGCCGTTCTCGTCTGACAGGGTCGAGACCGCCGTCTCGCCAAACGAGACCGCCCTCTTGTCCTGCGCAGGTGGCGAGACCGCGGTCTCGTCCCAAAAAGGCGAGAAAACTTATTTTTGGTGCCGAAAATCCTTCCTATCCTAGTATGGGGCCTAATAGTCTCTCCTAGTGGCTTGTTAGGCTTCGTCCATCTTCGAATAGGAAGTCTTTTACTCTTTATTTGGAGGTCGGGCAAGATTTGGGTCTACAGAGATAAAACAAAAGAGTGCAAAATACAAAAAAAAAAAAAAGAGAAAAAATGTTTGCTTAGACAAAACTTAAACACCTAAGTCTGACCTCAGCCAACCATGCTTACAAAACCCTGTATCAATAAAAATTAACCCTCTAAAACACAAACCATTGATTTGTACCTCTTTACTTCTTTCCTCTTGACCCTCACATCAATATTCTAATAATTAATTTGGGAATATGGAGGCGTATAGTCAACAAGAGGATTGAAATCCCTAAAGCAAAGAAAAAGGGACACTATATGACAAAGAGTGTGCTGCAAAAGAAAAAAGAAAAGAAAGAAAAATTATCCTTCGGTCACAAGACGTCCGGCATGGTACATCTAAGAGTAAACACAGCAAATCAGAGGGCATTCGGCGCAACGAGACACGTCGAATAAATCCTTCTGAAAACTTAATCAAAATAGGCATTATAGGACATCAAACATGAAAACATTACATGCATAAAATGTTTTTTAGACCAGGTCCTATTTCCTCTTTCAAAAAAAAAAAAAAAAAAAACTTCCGTAATTCGAGACTGCCGTCTGGCTCTCCCAGACCACCGTCTTGGTTACCCGACAAGGCGAGAACGTCGTCTCAACCAACCAGACTGCCGTCTCGACTCAGGCAAAAACGAGACCGCCGTCTCACTCGACGAGACTGCCGTCTCGCTTAGGCCCAACGTCGAGACCGCCGTCTCGATGGTCCAGGCCACCACCCTCGACGAGTTCAACATGGCCATCGGGTTCGTCCGGCCCGAGGACACACTGACCCAAGGATACCGTGAGGCCATCTGCTCCCGGCCCACCAACCTCACTGCCGCCGAAATGTGGCATGAGCTCACAGGGGCCACCACGCTGCCCACGCTGATGAGGGGCTCTGCGCTGCCCCCAGCACTCTGCATCTGCCACAAGCTGCTGGCAGGAACCATCCATGGGAGGAAAGAGAGTCAGGGCAAGGTCTCCCTCCCTGACCTCTTCGTACTTTATTGCATGACCCAAAAGCGGCGCTGCAACCCCGGCTACTTCTTCCTGAGAGCCCTCAAGGACTTCGGGAACAGATCCGCGGGGGCCGTCCTCGTGGCTCCCCTCATCACTCCCCTGGCAGAAAGATGGGGGTGCCCTGGCCGGGAAGAACTGGCCTCCAACTTGTGACCCGAGCCCATCAACAGGTCAGTCTTGGTCAGCATGGGAATGCTGATACGTCGAGGGACCTAGTTGACCCTCCATCCCACACTGGATTTCACACTAGATCTCCAGGGGCTGGTGGCGATGCAGGATATCCCCACGCCCCCCGAATTCCAGCAGCAGCAACAACAACAACAACCACCACCGTACGCGGACAATTTCGCCGGCATGAATCGCAACATGAACGATCTGCACCGGCAGTTCGACCAAATGACGGTTCGGCAAGAAGCCTACCATACCCGGCAAGAAGAGATGTACCAGCATCAGCAGGTGATGCGGCAGGAATTGACAACATTCCAGCAGGAGTACCGCGACGAAGTCCGAGAGCAAGCGGACTCCCGGTATCACCTCTACCAGCAATTCGCCCGTGGATCATCTCCAGAGGATAGCCCTTAGGGATGGTACTTGCCTAAATAAAAGTGGTTGTAATAAAATTTTCCCATAAATAAAATTTTATTTCATGCGTCTCCTTGCCACCCTTTGCAAAAGCTAGCGTAACAAAAAAACTTAAAAAAGAAAAAGGCATACGCTCAATAAGAAAAGCCAAAATCCTAAATCGCGAGAATAAAAAGAGATAAAACCGCGAGCAAAAGGCAGGATTAAGACAAGCCATCACATCAACCAACAAAACTTCGACTACCAAATCAAAGTCGAACAAACAAACAAGAATCATCCGACCAACCCGCAAGAATTGGATAATCACCGCCAAAAATCAAAAATGAAGAATCCTCAGCAAACAAGCAAGCTGGATGAGCACCCACAAAATCTCCGGCACAGCCCGGATGACCATTCAGAAAGGTCCAAGTACATCTACCAACACAGAAATCACTCCCCAAGGAGTGCTTAACCGGTGCATGAGCTACCCGAGCAGTAAGCCGCCACCACCACGAGTCCTACGCAGTGGACTGTACCAGCCTGATAGGGGGTTTATACCTATCAACCAACACACAAGAAGTGCCCAACCGGCGCATGGGCCACCTGAACAGTAAGCTGCCACTACCACCAGTCCTACGCAGTGGACTGTACCATCCTGATAGGGGGTTTATACCTATCAACCTGCGCATGCGTTGCGCCTGATCTGCACTCGAGCCGGATCAGTAAGTCGCACTACCACCCTGATGGGGGGTTCATACCCATCCAGTCCCACACAACGGGCTGCAACTACCAGCCTGATGGGGGGTTCATACCCATCCAGTCCCACACAACGGACTGCAACTACCAGCCTGATGGGGGGTTCATACCCATCCAGTCCCACACAATGGACTGCAACTACCAGCTTGATGGGGGGTTTATACCCATCAACCAAAGGATCGGCTACCGTCAGAAGGAGTATCCTGAGGTTCTACCACATGTCCACCGAAGGGATCGGCTACCGTCAGAAGGAGTATCCCAGAAGTGCACGAACACCGAGATTTTCCCCAGAAGATCAACCGCAGCAAGATGGGACATCCGAAGGGTAACCGGGCAAGAGGGTCAACTCCTTTACCTTCCTGTCAATCTGTCTGGCACAACAGGTCAACAGCTGACTAGTCAGGTAAAGGGGGGGCAGCTGTAGACCCCAAATCTTGCCCCGCCTCCAAATAAAGAGTAGAAGACTTCCTATTCGAAGATGGACGAAGCCTAACAAGCCACTAGGAGAGACTATTAGGCCCCATACTAGGATAGGAAGGATTTTCGGCACGAAAATAAGGTTTCTCGCCTTTTTGGGATGAGATCGCCGTCTCGAAATCGAGACGGCGGTCTCGCCACCTGGGAATGGCGAGACGGCGATCTCGTTTTCCCAGACGGCGGTCTCGCCACTGCCAGGCGCGAAAACCTATAAATAGGGGCCTCCCCCCCCTCATTTCCACACACCACACAGCTTTAGCTCTCCCTTCTCTCTAAAAACTTCTCTCTAGAATCCCTCCGACGCATTTCTGGAGCTTCTGAGTGCTTTTTTGAGCGTTTTTTTGACGTCTAGAAGAGTTTCCAGCATCATGTAGAGTGAAGGGCTGCCAAAAAGCACCCATTTTTGTTAAAGAAATAAAAAAGAAAGCATGTTTCGGAGGTTTAAATTCTCCCTCTCTACTTTTACTGCTTTAATTTTAAATTATGTAATAGATTAGGGCCATGTAGTCATAATTTTAAAATTCCGCAAAATAAAAAAAGGGCAAAAGCGTATTTTTCCGGTTTATTTATTAACAAAGTAGCTGGCCTATCATAGGGAACCCGAAAGGGGCGTAGTAAAGGAACTAATACTTCCTTTACACGTAACTAACTCCCTTACCCAACTCTGGTTCTATTGACCAAAGTTGGTTTTCGAAAACCAATGCCTTTTAAAACCCCTTTTCCGATGTTTCCGATAAAAACATCGGTGGCGACTCCATAGAACCCCTCAAAATTAGTCCTTGGGTTAGCCCGGTTATCGGACAACCTAAGGACAACCTTTCGAAAACCTCGCCCCTAGGTTAGCCCGGTTATCGGACAACCTAAAGGCGTTGTAACCACCCATAAAAAACGCGAAAAACAAAAAGGGTCGAAACCATCGTGTCGCTTTGACCGCCTCTTTTTTTAGACGGCGCCGACAATCATAAAAATAAAGACAGTAAAAGAGAGGGAGAGAGTGAAGAAACCTCTGAAGCAAGTTTTTTTATTAATTCTCTTAAGATAGGGTGCATTTTGGCATCCCTTCGCTCTTACAACGCCGAAAACCGCTCTCGAAACGCTATAAAAAGCTCTCTAAGACACTTAGAAAACTTCGGAAATGCTTCGGAGGGACTCTAGGAAGAGAATTTGAAGAAAGTGTAGAAGGGAAGGTGGAAGAACTGTGTGAAATGAGGGGGGCAGCACTCACTATTTATAGGGATTCGCGCCTGTCAGGTCGAGACGGTCGTCTTGACTAACAAGGTCGAGACGGCCGTCTTGCCATTCGAGACGGCGATCTTGACTTGGAAAAGTGATGAGACCGCCATCTCATTTGGTGAGATAGCGGTATCGACTTTTCAAGTGGCGAGAAGGCCTTCTCGCCAAATGGGAGGGGGGTCTCGCCATTTTCAAGTGGCGAGACGGCGGTCTCGACTCCTGAAGGCGAAAATCCTTATTTTTGTACACAAAATCCTTCCTACTCTATCATGGGGCCTAATAGTCTCTCCTGGTGGCTTTTTAGGCTTCGTCCATCTTCGAATAGTAGGTCTTCTGCTTTTATTTTGAGGTCGGGCAAGATTTGGGGTCTACAGCTGCCCCCCCTTTACCCGACTAGTCGATTGCTGGCTTGTCGTGCCGAGTAGATCGACTGGAGGGTAAAGGAGCTGACCCTCTTGCCCGGTTACCCTTCGGATGTTCCGTCTTGCGACGGTTGATCTTCTGGGGAAAAGTGTGTTGTGCACCTCCAGGATGCTCCTTCTGACGGTAGCTGATCCCTTCGGTTGATGAGTATGAACCCCCATCTGGTTTGACAAGTATGAACCCCCATCTGGTAAGCCCCCTTCTGTAAGGCCTGATGAGTACACACCCCCATCTGGTGTTTGACGAGTATGAACCTCCGTCTGGTAATGTAGACCCCAAATCTTGCCCGGCCTCCAAATAAAGACCAGAAGACCTCCTATTTGAAGATGGATGAAGCCTAACAAGCCATTAGGAGAGACTATTAGGCTCCATACTAGGATAGGAGGGAGTTTCTGTACAAAAAATAAGTTTTCTCGCTTTGTTGGGATGAGACCGCCCTCTGGAATTCTCAGACCGCCGTCTCGCCTCATGCAAGTGGCGAGACCGCCGTCTCGCTTGACGAGACGGCGGTCTCGCCACCTGCGAAGGACGAGACGGCGGTCTCGTTACTCCAGACGCCGGTCTCGCCGCGTTGACAGGTCGAGACGGCGGTCTCGACCCTGTCAGACAAGACCGGCGGTCTCGGCACCTGACAGCGCGAAAACCTATAAATAGGGGTCCTCCCCCCCCTCATTTGGACACACCAAGCACAATAGCTCCTCCTTCTCTCTAGATATTCTCTCTCTAGAATCCCTCCGAAGCATTTCCGGAGTTTCTGAGTGTCTCTAGGCATAAATTGAGCGTTCTAAATCTTCTTTAGAATCCCTCCGAGGCATTTCCGGAGTTTCTGAGAGTTGTAGAGTGAAGGGTTGCCAAAAAGCACCCACTCTTTAAAAGAGAAATATAAAAAGCTTGCTTTGGAGGTGCATACTCTCCCTTTCTATCTTTACTGCTTTCATTTAAATTATGCAATAAACTCTAGGGCCATGTAGTCACAAATTTAAATACCGCATAATAAAAGGGTAAAAGCGCAATTTTCCGGTTTAATTATGTATCCAAAGTAGCCAGCCTATCATAGGTAACCCGAAAGGGGCGTCGTAAAGGAACTAACACTTCCTTTGCACGTAACTAACTCCCTTACCCAACTCTGGTTCTAATGACCAAAGTTGGTTTTCGAAAACCAACGCCTTTTTAAACCCCTTTTCCGATGTTTCCGGTAAAAACATCGGTGGCGACTCCACGAACCCTTCAAAACCCGTTCTTGGGTTAGCCCGGTTATCAGACAACCCAAGAACATTTTTCGAAAACCTCGTCTCTAGGTTAGCCCGGTTATCGGACAACCTAAGGACGTTGTAACCACCCATAAAAAATGCGAAAATCAAAGAGGGTCGAAAAAACCATCGCGTCGCTCTGACCGCTTCGTTTTGACGGCGGCGACAGATGGCGACTCCACTGGGGAAGCCTTGAGAGTTGATCCCATTTAGTGATGGGCCGCCTTAAATAATAAATAAACCAATAAAATAACGCTTTTGCCCTTAACTTGTATTTATAATATGTTTTAATGTTTGGCTTTAATAAATTGTTGTTTGTTTATACTTACGCAATTGATTGAAATATTAACTGCACACAAACCCTTGCACACTACAGTTCCCTCTATACCCGGGGGCAAGTGAGATAACCATAGGGAGTGGGTGGCAGGTACGGTTCGCTGTAGTTAGGGCCTTGTGCCCACCAGTGTGATCGGAAACCACCACTCAAGGTGATAACCTTCCTCTTTTGGCAACAAGACCGACTCTAGCCTTAGTGCTGAGCATGGTTGGACGGCTGGAGAGTGGGGACCCTATAATGGGGGCACCTTGGGGGCCTTAGCCTGGTGAGAACAGTTAGAACCTACCCTGACCAATGCACTTTTCTGCAGGAAAACCCTACCTCGTGATTAAAACGCCTGTTCGCGGATGAGTGAATTGTATGTGCATATGATTGTTGCATTTGTATGTTGCATAGCATAAACAAACAACAGAACAAAAATCACAAAAATATTTTTGCAATAAACACCCTTATCTCGGACAGTCTGCCTTTTAGCTAGCCTGGTTTCAGGTTCTTTGTAAGCTAAGTAGCCACGCAGTTCCGACAGAAGAGATAAGGGACGCTAAATAACCCTTTCGCATAAAACCATATTTTTATCTCGGACAGTCTGCCTTTTAGCTAGCCTGGTTTCAGGTTCTTTGTAAGCTAAGTAGCCACGCAGTTCCGACAGAAGAGATTAAAGGCTATAAAATAAAAAGCAATAAAAAATCAAAATAAAAAATCCAAAATAAATAAAATAATAATAAAATCAAAACATAAATAAAATAATTTTGACAAAGTCGTATCATCCATATTACATCATGTAATAAGTGGAAAAACCAAGAGAGAAAATGAATGCATAAGGAAAGTGTGCATACGCATCATTTTAATAAATCCCTCAAAAGTAGGTCTTAGAGGCGTTTTTTGGGAAAATTACTAGGCCAAATCTCCTACGGGAATTTGCAGCTTGGTTCTTCACCCTTTTCTCTTCGTTTTGACATGTTGTGCGTCCAAATCGGACAACCCAGTCAAAAGTTATTCCATTTTCAATATCTGCTATCATAAAAAAAAATATAGATATTTTGGTAGTGCATACATAAATACATTCATTCTAGAGAGCACTAGATATCCCTAAGATAATGGCGAAAGAGGCCCCGAGCACATTTGTGACCTTCGCGACAAGGAAGGGACAAGTGTACTAAGGTGTGATGGTGATTGCCAAATCTGTGATGGGGAAGGAACCATTACACCGAGGTGGGTAGGATACCCCACAAAGCATAAGCTTTAAGGAGGATACCTAAGCCATTTTCTTAAGGAATATCCATCTCGTAAATCATTCTTTTTAAACAATAAAAATGATTTTGCATTCTAGAAAGCGGCTGGTATTCTTCACGCTCTCATTCGCATACAAAAAAAAAAAAATAATCGCAAACACTATCATACATCATGTTAGAAAATAAAACATGATAATGTTTAGGAAAAAACAAACACTTGCATACAGGCATCCAGCAAACTTCATCCTCATAACATCATCTAGTAGAAGGCGGTTGAAGAAAGTGGACATTCATCAATACCATGTGAAGAGGATAGGGCATTCGCATGCCATACACGGGAAGTAAAAAAGGAAGTACATACAAATTTTAACCAACCTATGTGTTCCTTTAGGGCTTTTCACCTTTAAAATGTGCTTTGAAACGTTGCGTTGAGGAATGTACACTGTCTGGATGAAATAAATAAAATTGTTTGTTTTCATCATCTCTTCAAACGTCTATCGCATTCATAAATTGCATGCATTCATTCTCACTTTAATAAATAATAAGATAATAAAAAGAAAGGATTAATTGATGTGCTTCCCATGAATCGGAATAAGATGGAGAGTAAGCCTTTCGTCATCAAGTTCTCTCCAATGGTTGATCCGCCCAAGGAGGATAACAAGCCTCAACCATTGGATATCCAAGTTAATAAGGAAGAGGGGGCAAGGAGGCCGTTGCATTTATTTATGTCTCGAACCAAATAAAGTTGTACTATGGAGATACACAAAAACATCGTCTATCAATGAAGATATCTCCAGCATAGCCGGCATTCGGGATTAGAAGTGGAAGAACCTACACCCCCGAGGAGCTACAAGACAATGCTCCCAAGAATAAAGAAAAAATAAAAAGACCGAAGAAAAACATAATCCAAAAAGGAAATTGAAGAGACTTTGGATTCACGACGCTGAGGAAATTCGCGACGCTCTGCCAAAGAGACAAACTCAGGGTAGGCGACAAGCTAGTCACATTTTGAGCTAGAGACGACATTCGGATCAGTAAGTCGTCTACCCTACCTTGAATGGATGCGACTGAAAAGGACATTCGAAATATCTTTTGCCAATACGAAAAGACTTCCCCAACAATATGAAGGTGACCTACATGATGAGAAAATATGGATATCGCCCAAACCAAGGGCTCATTAGAAACTCTCAAGGAATAACGGAGCCACCAGATTTTAAAGACAATCCTTTAAAGCATGGCCTAGGTCATTACCCTACAAAGGATCAAGCTACATGGAGAAAAGGGAAGTCTCCCCTCTGCACCTCAAATCAGATTTTCCCATATAGAGGGGTTCAAGCGTCAAAAGCGACTTTAGTCATTAGGTGTTCTCCTTCTGATTCTTAGGGTTTATAAATCCAATGACTATTAGAGATTACTCCTCGGGGCTAGCCCGACCCCCGAGCATTGTAGGGCACATATTTCCCTATTAATTACAAAGAATGTCATTCTTACTATCTGCTTCTCTTCTTGCTATTAATGTCTGAACCTCATTAATAACCATGTTTAAGCAAACATTTTCAAAGTGCGTCAAAGTAATCAAAATGCGCCATTGACCAAAATAAAAGTCAAATCCATCACTACTGATTGACTAGAAACACAAAATAAAGTTTTACCTCGTCATAAATAAAGCCGTGTTTCGCCAATGTTGTACAAAAAGAAAACAAAAATCAAAAGAAGCCCATAAAAGCCAAAGGCCAAAAAAAAGAGGGCAAGATACCCGGTAGGAAACCCACTAAGGGGGCTACGCAAAAGATAGGGTCAACCCGGTAGGACACCCGAACAAAAATAAAGGGTAGCCTAGGCAAAAGTTAGGGTTACAAAATAAGGTCCGCTAGGATTCCCCGAAAATATACAAAAAGAAGGAACCTAGACAAAAGATAGGGCCAAAACACAACATCCTAAGCTGAAAACCCAAAGGGCAGACTAGGGAAGTCAATCAGTCATAACAAGCGTCATAGAATAAGACGCCACTCCAAAACAAAACGTTGTTTAAACTAGCCTAAACACTCTAACCGACCTTGGCTAGCCGTGCTTACAAAAACCATTTTTGTCAAAATAAAACAAATCTAAAACACAAGCCTTTGAATTAAATATCCTCTTCTTTCTCTTCTCTTGACCCTTACTACTACGACATTCTAGTAATTAGTAGGGAAATGTGGAGATAGTAATCAATAAGAGGATTGACATCCCCAAGGAAAGGGAGGGGCGCACTGACATGGCAAGTCGCTCTACAATCAACACAATCATTCTTCGATCATGGAAAAGATCAAGACGGCAAAATGGATACAGTCTATCCCTGTCGACGAAGCACATAACGTCAGAAGCTCATCAGAAGTAAAAGCACATTGGTTAATCCTTTTGAAAAATTAATTGAAATAGTATTATAGGATGTGTCGCCGCCTCCCCGAAGAAGGGGGCGCGGTCGGAGCGACGCGATGGTTTTTCGACTCTTTTTGATTTTTCGCGTTTTTTTATTGGTGGTTACAACGTCCTTAGGTTGTCTGATAACCGGGCTAACCTAGAGACGAGGTTTTCGAAAAGTGTCCTTGAGTTGTCCGACAACCGGGCTAACCCAAGGACTTATTTTGGGTTCTATGGAGTCGCCACCGATATTTTTACCATAAACATCGGAAAAGGGGTTTTGAAAAGGCGTTGGTTTTCGAAAACCAACTTTGGTCATTAGAACCAGAGTTGGGTAAGGGAGTTAGTTACGTTTAAAGGGAGTATTAGTCCCTTTACGACGCCCCTTTCGGGTTCCCTATGATAGGCCGGCTATTTGCGAATAATTAAACTTGGAAAATTGCGCTTTTACCCTTTTATTATGCGGTATTTAAATATGTGACTACATTGCCCTAGCTTCTATTGCATAATTTAAATAGCAGTAATTTTAAAGAATAGAGAATGAGGATATGCACCTCCAAAGCAAGCTTTATATTCAAAAAGAGGGTGCGTTTTGGCAACCCTTCACTCTATACTCTCAGAAACTCCGGAAATGCCTCGGAGGGATTCTTAAGAAGATTTAGAACGCTTAGTCTATGCCTAAAGACGCTCAGAAACTCCGGAAATGCCTCGGAGGGATTCTTAGAGAGAGAAAATCTAGAGAGAAGGGAGAGCTCTTGCTGCTTGGTGTGCTTGGTGTGTCAAAATGAGGGGGGGGAAGCCCCTATTTATAGTTTTTCGCGCTGTCAGGGTCCAGACCGCCGTTCTCGTCTGACAGGGGTCGAGACCGCCGTCTGGAAAGTCGAGACCACCGTCTCGTCCATGGCAGAAATCGAGACCGCCGTCTGGAAAATCCAGACCGCCGTCTCCCTGGAGCATCCGTCGCTCAAGCGAGTATACCAGTCGCTTGAGCGAGACTTGACCCGGGAGTCCCCTTTGTTTGAAGCATCCGTCGCTCAAGCGAGTACATCAGTCGCTTGAGCGAGACTTGACCCGGAAGTCCCCTTTGTTTGAAGCATCTGTCGCTCAAGCGAGTACATCAGTCGCTTGAGCGAGACTTGACCCGGGAGTCCTCTTTGTTTGAAGCGTCTGTTGCTTAAGCGATGTATTTTTACGGGAGCCTAATAGTCTCTCCTAGTGGCTTGTTAGGCTTCAGCCGTCTTCAAATAGGAAGCTTTCTGACTTTATTTGGAGGCCGGGCAAGATTTGGGGTCTACAGGATGCATATCGCCAACATTGCATATGATAGGCTCCTATCTCTCAAAAAAAAAAGAAGAGAAAGAAAAAATGACAATAAAAAGAATAATGCCTGCTAGGAGATTCTTAGGCAAAAGTTAGGGTAGCCTGCTAGATCAAAAACCCGCAAAGGGCGGTCTAGGAAAAAGTTAGGGCGTTCATAAAAAAGGAAAAAGCCCGCTAAGATATCCTAGGCAAAAATTAAGGCAGCCCGCTAGACCGAAAACCCCAAAAGGGCGGTCTAGGCAAAAGATAGGGCTAAACCAAAAAATGAATAAAAGAGAGGGGTCCTTCATCATAATCATGAGAGTCCAGCAGGAGAATGCCAGTCACTTTTCCAGATGCATCAATCAAAAAGAAAAGATTGCATTTAAAGCATCCACACACAAGTAGTCGCACAAAACGACTTTGTCGAGGTAAAAAAATAAAAAATCACTTCAAATAAAAAACAAAAATGAAAAGCATTCATGCATATAAGGAGACTAGCTCCATGTTTGTGATTGAAAACAGGATCACTGAGACTGAGTCTCCAAATAATGCCCTCAAGAAAATGAAGAAAGTCGTCAATCAAGCAACTCAGCAAGAGCTTCTGAAAATCAAGAGCTCTAGCTACCATCCTTCTACCCAGAAAAAAAGGCACAAGAAAGTAATAAGTCTTCACACAATGCTCTCCCTCAAGAAAGAAGAGCGAGTCGCCAAAGCTCCAAACATCACCCAATAAAAGAGGGCACAATCATCAAGACATCATAAAAGAAAAGCCGACGGAAAGGCTTAGTCATCCCCAAGAGGATCCTTGCCTACTCCGAAGGCAAAACAAGAATACTCCTCACGGCTCAGCATTACCACCACATGAGTCATCGAGCACACTCACCCAAAGTCTCCTCCACACTCCCCAACGGAGAATAAAGGCTCCAAGAGTCCATCATCATCATCATCAACAGTCAAAAGAGTACGATCTCCATACCATCAAGGGCTCAACATAAAAAGAAAAAAAAGAAAACCCTTGCATCCCCAGCGGATATCCAAAAGAAAGGGTCGCAACAGAGAAGGTCGAATAAAAATCCCCAAGTGGATCTCCCTACAAAAAGGATGAATAAGGAAATCTCCATCCTCAGTAGAATAAGAGCTTCATAAGGTCAGCTCGCATCAACATTAATCAAGGAGCCAGGACTCCATCCCAGAAAAATCGGATCCCCATGGAAGTTAATAATCCTTTGATGGATCACCTAAGATAATTTTATCCCCTGCGAATCCCCAAAGAGAAGAAAAGTCTGCGTGCATAAAAAGAAACTAAAAAGTAACAAGGCACATGCATTATCCCAATAAAAAAGCCAGATTTCAAAATCGCGATAAAAAAGAGATAAATCGTGGAAAAAGGCAAAATCAAATAAAAATCCTAACTTCCAGGAAATCAAATCCCTAAAGTGGGGGTCACCGCAGAAAAAGGGAAAATCAACAAAAAAAGAGGAATAAGAAATTCCACTCCCCCCAACAGAATAAGAGCATCACAAACGCCAGCTCACACCCACATCAATTAAGGAGTCAAAACTCCATTCTCTCAGGGGGCAAATCAAAATTAAATCCCCGGGGAAGGCAATCAATTCCCCGGTGGATCACCAAAAAGAGAAAAATCATCCCTAGTGAGCCTACGACAAAGGCAAATTCCAGACTCACATCCTTAGAAGAGTCATTTTCCTAGGCGTAGGCAAGATCTGGCGAGCGAAAGCCAATTTCCTCAGAGAGGGACATCAACCTATTCGGAGGCAAGCAAGTATAAAGTCTTCACCACTAATGAAGCATCCGCCTACTCAGAGGCACAGGAAACAAGAAAACAAAAAAACTCCATTTCCCCAGAGAAATAAGAGCTTGAAGAAACCAACTCTCATCAACACCAAACAAGGAGTCACAACTCCATTCCCCAAAAGGCGACCAAAATTAGATCCCCAAGGAGTCAACCAACTCCCTAGTAGATCGCCAAAAAAAAAAACTTACCCAGAAAGCCTACTGCAAAGGCAAAACCTCAAACGCATATCCTCAAAAAGTTACTTGCCTATATCACCTAACATGGATATCCCTAGTGGAACGCATAGGCAAAACCTTGCAAGCAAAAAAGCAACATTAGATATTCAGAGGCAAAGAAAAAAACAAAACCAAAAGTCTTCACCTCCAAACGGAACATCTGCCTGCTCAGAGGCATTACCAAAAACTCAATGGATATCCACCTACTCAAGAGGCGTCACCAAGACCAACAAATCCCCAAAGGATTCCTGCCTACCTAAGAGGCACTTATAAAAAAAAAAATTCCCGACAACCAGCAAAGTCGGATGACCACCACAAAAGATCAAAAACAAAGAATCCCCAGCAATCAACAAGCTGGATGAACACCAACAGAATCCTCAGCACAGACCGGATGACAATTCCCAGAAAAGACAAAAAACAAAGACATAACACATCTCAACAACGGTGCATGAGCTACCCGAGCAGTAAGCCGCCACCACCACTAGTCCTACGCAACGGACTGTACCAGTCTGATAGGGGGTTTATACCTATCAACCAGCACACAAGGAGTGCCTAAACGGCGCATGGTTAGAATCAGTAAGCCGACACCATTGCCAAAGGATCAGCCACCGCAAGAATGGGCATCCAGAGGCACCAAACCAGACGAGGGTTCGTACTCGTCAACCAAAGGATCAGCCACCGCAAAAAGGGGCATCCAGAGGTACCAAACCAGACGAGGGTTCGTACTCGTCAACCAAAGGATCAACTACCGCAAGATGGAGCATCCGGAGGCTAAACACCAGATGGGGGTGTAAACTCATCAAGCCTTACAAAAGGGGGCTTACCGGGCGGGGGTTCGTACTCGTCAAACACCAGATGAGGGTGTAAACTCATCAGGCCTTACAAAAGGGGGCTTACCGGGCGGGGGTTCGTACTCGTCAAACCAGATGGGGGTTCGTATCCATCAGCCGAAGGGGTCAGCTATCGCGTCGAAGGAGCATCCCAAAAGCGCATAACACAACAATTCCCCAGAAGATCATCCGCCGCAAAGACGGAGCATCTGAAGGGAAACCGGGCAAGAGGGTCAACTCCTTTACCCTCCAGTCGATCACCCTGGCACAAAAGGCCAGCAGTCGACTGGTCGGGTAAAGGCGAGGCAGCTGTAGACCCCAAATCTTGCCCGACCTCCAAATAAAGACCAGAAGACCTCCTATTTGAAGATGGATGAAGCCTAACAAGCCATTAGGAGAGACTATTAGGCTCCATACTAGGATAGGAGGGAGTTTCTGTACAAAAAATTAGTTTTCTCGCTTTGTTGGGATGAGACCGCCCTCTGGAATTCCCAGACCGCCGTCTCGCCTCATGCAAGTGGCGAGACCGCCGTCTCGCTTGACGAGACGGTGGTCTCGCCACCTGCGAAGGACGAGACGACGGTCTCGTTACTCCAGACGGCGGTTTCGTTGCATTGACAGGTCGAGACGGCGGTCTCATTGGACGAGACGGCAGTCTCGACCCTGTCAGACGAGACCGGCGGTCTCGCCACCTGACAGCGCGAAAACCTATAAATAGGGGTCCTCCCCCCCTCATTTGGACACACCAAGCACAGTAGCTCCTCCTTCTCTCTAGATATTCTCTCTCTAGAATCCCTCCGAAGCATTTCCGAAGTTTCTGAGTGTCTCTAGGCATAAATTGAGCGTTCTAAATCTTCTTTAGAATCCCTCTGAGGCATTTCCGGAGTTTCTGAGAGTTGTAGAGTGAAGGGTTGCCAAAAAGCACCCACTCTTTAAAAGAGAAATATAAAAAGCTTGCTTTGGAGGTGCATACTCTCCCTTTCTATCTTTACTGCTTTCATTTAAATTATGCAATAAACGCTAGGGCCATGTAGTCACAAATTTAAATACCGCATAATAAAAGGGTAAAAGCGCAATTTTCCGGTTTAATTATGTATCCAAAGTAGCCAGCCTATCATAGGGAACCCGAAAGTGGCGTCGTAAAGGAACTAACACTTCCTTTACAGGTAACTAACTCCCTTACCCAACTCTGGTTCTAATGACCAAAGTTGGTTTTCGAAAACCAACGCCTTTTTAAACCCCTTTTCCGATGTTTCCGGTAAAAACATCGGTGGCGACTCCACGAACCCTTCAAAACCCGTTCTTGGGTTAGCCCGGTTATCGGACAACCCAATAACACTTTTCGAAAACCTCGTCTCTAGGTTAGCCCAGTTATCGGACAACCTAAGGACGTTGTAACCACCCATAAAAAACGTGAAAATCAAAGAGGGTCGAAAAAACCATCGCGTCGCTCCGACCGCTTCGTTTTGACGGCAGCGACAGGTAAGCCCCCTTTTTTAAGGCTTGATGAGTACACACCCCCATCTGGTGAAGTGCCTCCAGATGATCCTTCTTGCGGTAGCTGACCCTTTGGCTGTGGTGGCGGCTTACTGCTCTAGCTCATGCGCCGATGTTGTGATATTTTTCTTTTGTCTTTGTTTTTGTCTTTCCAGGGAGTGGTCGTCCGGTCTGTGTCGGGGACTCTGTTGGTGTTCATCCAGCTTGTTAGCTGCTGGGATGGTCTTGTTTATTTGTTATTCGACTCTTGCTTGGTTGTCGAAAATTTTCTTGGTCAATGTGGTTGATGTATGTTTTTGGTGAAGTCTTACTGGGATACCTTTGGGTGCTTCCTATTTTTGAATGCAAGCACAGAGCCAATTTTCTTACATGAATGCTCTTTTGTTTTTATTTGTCTGAAGTATTTTTGTTTGTTTCGATTTTGACAAAGTCACTTTTGTGCGACTATTTGTGCGTGAATGCTCTTAATGCTATCTATTTTTAGTTGGGGGCACCTAGAAAGTGACTAGTATTCTCTTTGCTGTTTTCCCGTGATTTGTGAAATTTTTGTTTTTGTTTTAGCCCTATCTTTTGCCTAGACCGCCCTTTGCGGGTTTTTGATCTAGCGGGCTTGCCTTAATTTTTGTCTAGGATATCTCGGCGGGCTTTTTCTTTTTTATGAAGGCCTTAACTTTTTCCTAGACCGTCCTTTGCGGGTTTTCGATCTAGCAGACTACCCTATTTTTACCTGAGACTATATTAGCAGACACTGTTTATTTTGATCTTTTTTCTTTTTCTTTCTTATGCTTTCTTGTATTGCTTGTTTATGCATGCTCATGTTTCGTTAATACAGAGGCATTCTCACAAGTAGGTCAAAAGAAGAGAAGACAATTTTTGTTGATATAATCAAATGGTTCATTTTTACAAGAGGATTTACAAATGAATTTATAAGCAGGGCTGGCCAAGGTTGGCTAAACTATATAGGATATAACAATCATGTCCCTGATTTCTATTTCTCTGTTTTTCCTGGTTGCTTCAGTTGAGATGCTCAAGCTCGGAGTGAAGATCATGCGAGGTCTGCTTGCTTTTTGGGAAGGTTTTACCTTAGTCGCCTTGCGGTTTTCGGCTAAGGTAATCATTTCTCCTTTCCGTTTTTATTTTTGTTTTTTGTTTTTTTTTAAACCTCTAATTTTTTCCTAGGACGTATCCTAGCAAGGAATATGGACCCTATCTTTTGCCCAGGATGCTCTTTGCGAGTTTTCATCCTGATAGGTCGTGAGCAAGATGTCTTTAAGCATAGTATTTCTTTACCGCATCTGAGTTGATGAGATGTCGGAGCTCTTCTCCGTCCATGTTGGTGAGGATAGGGGCTCCTCCTGAGAAGGCTCGCTTGACCCCAAAGGGTCCTTCATAATTCGTTGCCCATTTTCCAATTTTATCTTTCTGGGCTGGAAGCAATTTCTTTATTACTAGCTCCCCTTCTCGGAAAGTGCGGGGATTTATTTTCTTGTCGTAGGCTTTCTTGATCTTCTTTTGATAAACTTGCCCCCGACATATGGCGTCCAACCGTTTTTCTTCGATTAGGTTCAGCTGATCGTACCGGCTTTGCACCCATTCAGCTTCTGTCAATTTTGCTTCCATAACGACTCGCAGGGAGGGTATTTCGACCTCTACTGGTAGTACAACCTCCATGTCATATACGAGGGAAAATGGAGTAGCCCCTGTAGAGGTTCGTACTGACGTTCGGTACCCATGCAGGGCAAAGGGCAACATTTCGTGCCAATCTTTGTATGTTACTACCATCTTCTGGATAATTTTCTTGATGTTCTTATTGGCTGCCTCTACTGCATCGTTCATCTTGGATCGGTATGGAGAGGAATTGTGATGCTGAATTTTGAAATCTTGACATAATTCCTCCATCATCTTGTTATTGAGGTTGGTCCCATTATCAGTAATGAGCCGATGGGGGATGCCATACCGACATAGTATATTCTTCTTGACGAAGGTGGTCACCACTTTTCTAGTCACATGTGCATATGATGCTGCCTCAATCCATTTGGTGAAGTAGTCAATGGCCACCAAGATAAAACATTGACCAGTAGATGCTTTGGGCTCGATGGGTCCGATGATGTCTATGCCCCACATGGAGAATGGCCATGGTGTAGCCAGGGTACTGAGAGGTGCGGGCGGCACGTGAATATTATCGGCATAGATTTGGCACTTGTGACATTTTTTAGCATATTGGTGACAATCAGCTTCCATTGTGGACCAAAAATACCCTGCCCTTATGATCTTCTTTGCCATGACATGCCTAGGTGCGTGACTCTCAAAAGTTCCTTTGTGGATTTCTC
Source organism: Sphenostylis stenocarpa (assembly GCA_963425845.1). Lineage (NCBI taxonomy): Eukaryota > Viridiplantae > Streptophyta > Magnoliopsida > Fabales > Fabaceae > Sphenostylis > Sphenostylis stenocarpa. Next base: position 96,947,607 of record OY731403.1, on the reverse strand, counting down.
TTATCAAGGTTTGGGCTTCTTCATGGTCCACACACCTTAAGAGAGTGGAATAGAAACTCTTTTTGTAGAGGGTTTCTTCAATCAATGTGAACCCTACTGCCCTTTTACGAATGGTTCGTTTATCATTATCATTGATTCCTTTGGGGTATTCTCCCTTCATGAGGTATTGCTTTATATCGTGATACTAAGGGTTTTGATCGCGCTCGTCATTTATCGTCATGCAAAAAGCTTTTTTGTCATGCAACTTGATTTGGATGATTGGCATCTCATGCTCTTGATCTAAAGAAAACATGGATGATAGAGTGGCGAGGGCGTCAGCAAATTGATTGTCTTCCTGAGGAATATACTGGAAGGCGACGCTTTCCATTCTCGAGACTAAATCATGGATGAGCTCTAGATATGGGATTAATTTAGAGTTTCGGGTTTCCCATTCACCTTTATGTTGATAGATGACAAGGGATTAATCGCCAAAGACTTTGAGTTTAGTAACCCCATGATCTAGAGTCGCTTGGATTCCTAGTGCGCATGCTTCATATTCGGCCATGTTGTTGGTACAGTCAAAATTTAACATGGCCGTTACGGGAATATATTTCTTCTTAGGGGATATCAAAATAGCTCCTATCCCATGTCCAAGCATGTTTGAGGCTCCATCGAAGAACATGGTCCATGCCTCTTCTTTGGTCTCTTCGTGTTCGATGTGCATGATATGTTCATCGGGAAAGTCGTCTTGTAGGGACTGATACTCATTTGTTGATCCATGGGCTAGATAGTCCGCTAGGGGGCTACGTTTAATAGCTTTCTGGGTGACATGAATGATGTCGAACTCTGAGAGGAGCACTTGCAACCTAGCTATTCTTCCGGTCAGAATGGGCTTCTCAAAGAGGTATTTGATTGGGTCCATTTTGGAGACCAACCATGTTGTATGTCGAGCCATATATTGTCGGAGACGCTGAGTGACCCACACCAATGGGCAACAGGTCTTTTCAAATGGTGTATAACGGGTTTCATAGCATAGGAATTTTTTGCTGACATAGTAAATGGCTCGCTCTTTCTTCCCGGTTTCATCTTGTTGACCGAGCACACATCCCATGGATTCCTCGAGTATTGACAGATATAAGATCAGAGGCCTTCCTTCAACATGGGGTACCAATACTGGCGGATTGGTTAAGCATGTTTTTATTTTATCGAATGCTTGTTGGCATTCTTCGTTCCACACCGTTGGCTGATTTTTGTGCAATAGTTTAAAGATGGGTATACATTTGTCCGTCAACTGTACAATGAAACGGGGTATATAGTTGATTCGGCCCAGAAATCCTCTAACCTCCTTTTCTGTGTTTGGCGGGGGCATTTTCAAAATCGCCTTGGTTTTGTTAGGGTCCACCTCGATTCCTCTTTTGCTGACAATGAACCCCAAGAGTTTTCCTGACCGTACTCCGAAAGTACATTTTGTCGGGTTTAATTTGAGTTGATACTTTCAAAGCCGATCGAATAGTTTCTTGAGATACCGAATGTGGTCTATCTCGTTTCTGGACTTGGCGATCATGTCATCCACGTATACTTCTATTTCCTTGTGGATCATGTCGTGGAATAGTGTGACCATAGCCCTTTGATAGGTAGCCCCTACATTCTTGAGTCCGAAAGGCATTACTCAATAGCAAAAGGTACCCCATGGTGTGATAAAAGAGGTTTTTTCTCTATCCTCGACGACCAATTTAATTTGATTGTACCCCGCATACCCGTCCATGAAGGAATAGAGTGTGTTAGTAGCGGTATGGTCTATTAGCGTGTCTATGTGTGGTAAGGGAAAGTCTTCCTTTGGACTTGCTCGATTGAGGTCCCTATAATCCACGCATACCCTGACCTTATCGTTCTTTTTTATGACAGGTACTATGTTGGCCAACCACTCAAGGTATTTGGACACTATTAGGAAATTGGCGTCTAGTTGCCTTTGTACCTCTTCTTTAATCATTAAGGACCAATCTGGCTTGATTCTTCTGAGTTTTTGCTTCACGATGTCGGAACCCTTCTTTTAATGGCAGTCTATGCTCCACTATACCCGTGTCGAGCCTGGGCATGTCATGGTAGGACCAAGCGAATACATCCATGTATTCCTTTAGAAGTTGTATCAATCCCTCCCTTATGCTAATTTCTATTTGGGTGCCAATGTTTATCTTTTTCTCGTCATCCCCTTCTCCCAAATTGATAGTTTTCGTTTCTTCTTGATGCGGTTGTATAATGCGTGCTTCTTTTTCCAACATTCTTTGCATGTTCGGGAAATGGTCCCCGCTCACTATCGGACTCGACCCATTCGCCTTCGGCTTTCGGAGTCCACAGAGATTCATCAATCACAAACATGATTTGTTTTAGGTTCTGTTTTAGTCATAGATTCTATTATTCAATTATTTTTGAAAGAATAATAAATAGAAGAGGGAAAAGAATGAAGGAAATGAATATGATAAGAAAATGTCTCATGTATTAAGGAAAATGAAAACGTATGTACAAGCCCTTTTAAACAGAGTTCCTGCGGCCACGTGCGGGGACCATAGGAAACACAAGAGAAAGCTTAAAAAAGGCACCCTAGGGGCTGATCCTCCCGATCCTCCCTCTCTCGCTACTCTGGTTTTGACAGAGGCTTGGCGTCTACATCGGAAGCAGAGGCATCAAAGGTTATCCAACCAGCATCAATTAGCTCTTGGACCTTATATTTCAAGGTCAAACAATTGTCCGTTGAATGCCCAGGTGCATCCGAGTGGTAGCTACATTTTTCGTTGGGCTTGTACCACTTGGGGTAGGGAGGCTCCATTTTCTTGGGAGGAACACGCGCCAGAAGATTGGCCTCCAGTAACTGGGGCAACAGCTTCGCGTATGAGGTGGAGATAGGGGTGAACTTCCTCTCCCTTCTTCGTGGCTGCCGCTTTGTCTGCGAGGTGGAGGAAGGGGTTGCGAAATTAATGGCGTGTACGACCTCCTCCTTCTTTTTGAAGGGTTTCTTGAATGAGGTGCTGGAAGAAGAAGGTCGCGCTATTTTCCCACTCCTCAGCCCCTGCTCCACTCTTTCTCCTACAGTGACTATGTTTGAAAAAGACTGGAGATACTCGGCTATTGCTTTATCGTAGTAAGCTCCAGGTCGGTGAATCGATGAACATAGCCACTATTTCCTCATCCGTTAGTGGAGGCTCTATTTGGGCGACCATTTCCCTCCACCTTTGGGCGTACGCTTTGAAGGATTCATCGTCCCTTTTGCTTAGGGTCCTAAGATCTGACCTGTCGGGGGTCAAATCGATGTTGTATCGGTAATGACGAAGGAAAGCGTCAGCCAGCTGTTTCCAGCTTTTGGACCTGCCCTCTCTCCAACTACATGTACCGGTTGAGAGATGTGTCGACCGGACTCTCCTGGAAGCAGTGGATCAAGAGTTTTTCATTTTCAGCGTGCATGACCATCTTATGATAGTACATTGTAAGATGGCTTTTGGGGCAGGTCAGCCTGGCGTACTTGGGGAAGTCCAGGATTTTGAATTTTGGAGGGAAATGGATCTTCTTCACCAGGCAAATGTCCGCCACCTCTTTGACATCGAAGTTGTGCCCCTCCACCGCCTTCAGTCTCTCTTGTAGGGCATAAATTTGCTGCTTAGATACCTCCGGGGTGAGGATGCGTGCGGTACGAGCATCAGACTGGAGATGCTCTTTTTGGTTGTAGAGGAATTCTTCTTCCTCTTCCTCTTCATGGTGGGAGGCGTGCTCGGCTCGGGCTTCGCCCTTGTTTTGACCTTGGCACATGGCCTCCATCAGTTGTGCCATCTGTTCCCCGAGAGTGTTAACCTCCGCAGTGAGCTTACGATTTTGTTCTTCTAGGTTCTCCATAGCTTTTGCCTTTTGCGCACGGATCGGATGGGGAGAGGACCAACCACTTTCTAGAATGCCCGAAAGAAGTTTATTAATGAATGTTGAGTGTGGGACTAGTATGAATATGTTTATGTACGAGAGATTATGTTTAGATGATGCTAAATGAGTTCTTTCCTTTTATTTTCTCTCTTGGTTTTCTCCACTCATGATATGATGTGATATGAATGTTTTGACTTTGTCAAAAAAATGTTTTATTTATTTTCTAGATTTGATTTGAATTTTTATTTGATTTTATTTTAGAGCCTTTTATCTTTTCTATCGGATCTGCATGGCTACTTAGCTTGCAAAGAACCCGAGACCAGGCTAGCTAAAAGGCAGATCGTCCAAGATAAAAATGGCTTATGCGAAAGAATAATGTTTAGCGTCCCTTATCTCTTCGTCGGATCGCGTGGCTACTTAGCTTACAAAGAACCCGAAACTAGGCTAGCTAAAAGGCAGACTGTCCGAGATAAGGGCGTTTATTGGGAAAAATGTTTTTTGTGATTTTTCTGTTGTTTGGTTATGCTATGCAATCAAATGCAACAAACAAATGTGCACACAATTCAATCATTCGCGAACTAGCGAGAATTCGTTTTAATCACGAGGTCGGGTTTTCCTGCAGAAAAGTGCATTGGTGAAGGTAGGTTCTAACTCGTTCTCACCAAGGCTAAGGCCCCGAAGGTGCCCCCATTATAGGGTCCCCACTCTCCAGCCCTTCCGACCATGCTTAGGACTAAGGCCATAGTCGGTCTTTGTGCCAAAAGAGGAAGGTTATCACCTTGAGTGGTGGTTTCCGATCACATTGGTGGGCTCAAGGCCATCACTACAGACAAACCGTACCCGCCACCCACTCCCTATGGATTTCTCACTTGCCCTCGGGTATAGAGGGAACTGTTGTGTGCAAAGGTTTGTGTACAGCTTTGTATTTCAAACAATTGCGTAAAATAAACAAACAACGCTTATTAAAGCCAAATAATTAAAGCATATTATAATACAAGGTAGGGTAAAAGCGAAATTTCTTAGTTTATTTATTAAGCTAGCCCATCACTAAATGGGATCAACTCTCTAGGCTTCCCTAGTGGAGTCGCCATTTGTTGCCGCCGTCAAAAGAGGCGGTCGGAGCGACGTGATGGTTTCAACTTTCCAATTTTCGCGTTTTTAAGGATGGTGTTACAACTCCTTTAGGTTGTCCGATAATTGGGCTGAACCTAAGGGTGAGGTTTTCGAAAGGGTGTTCTTAGATCGTTCGATAACCGGCTCGATCTAAGAACGAGTTTGAAAGGGTTCTTATGGAGTCGCCACCGATGTTTTTACCGGAAACATCGAGAAAGGAGAAAAAAGGCATTGGTTTTCAAAAACCAACTTTGGTCGTTAAAACCAGAGTTCGGTAAGGGAGTTAGTTACTCGTCGCCGACGTCGAAAGAGAGGGGCGGTCGGAGCGACGCGATGGTTTCGACCCTCTTGATTTTTGCGTTTTTTATGGGTGGTTACAACGCCTTTAGGTTGTCCGATAACCGGGCTAACCTAGGGGCGAGGTTTTCGAAAGGTCATCCTTGGGTTGTCCGATAATCGGGCTAACCCAAGGACTAATTTTTGAAGGGTTCTGTGGAGTCGCCACCGATTCTTTTACCGAAAACATCTGAAAAGGAGTTTAAAAGGCGTTAGTTTTTGAAAAACCAACTTTGGTCATTAGAACCGAGTTGGGTAAGGGAGTTAGTTACGTGTAAAGGAAGTGTTAGTTCCTTTACGACGCCCCTTTCGGGTTCCTTATGATAGAGCCGACTATTTTGTTAATAAATAAACCGGAAAAACACGCTTTTTCCCTTTTATTGGCGGAATTAAAATATTATGACTACATGGCCCTATCTATTGCGTAATTTAAATAAAGCGGTAAAAGTGGAGAGGGAGAATGTAAACCTCCGAAGCACGCTTCTTCTATTAATTCTCTTAAAAAAGAGGGTGCTTTGTGGCAACCCTTCACTCAACAGCCTGGAAACCTCTCGAAACGCTCAGAAATCACTCTAAAGACACTCAGAAGCTCCGGAAATGCGTCGGAGGGATTCTAGAGAGAGAAATCCTAGAGAGAAGGAGGAGAGAATGTTGTGTGGTGTGTGGAAATGAGGGGAGGGAGCCCCTATTTATAGGTTTTCGCACTTGCGAGGCTGGCGAGACCGCCGTTCTCGTCTGACAGGGTCGAGACCGCCGTCTCGCCATGCCAAAGTGGCAAGAACGCCGTCTGGGAAAGCGAGACCGCCATCTCGCCATTCGCAAGTGGCGAGACCGCCGTCTCGCCAAACAAGACGATGGTCTCGTCCCAAAAGGGCGAGAAACTTTATTTTCGTGCCAAAAGTCCCTCCTATCCTAGCATGGGGCCTAATAGTCTCTCCTAGTGGCTTGTTAGGCTTCGTCCATCTTCGAATAGGAGGTCTTCTACTCTTTATTTGCAGGTCTGGGCAAGATTTGGGGTCTATAAGTTACGTGTAAGGAAAGTATTTATTCCCTTACGACGCCCTTTCAGGTTCCCTATGATGGGTCGATTATTTAATAAACAAACTTTCGAAAAGACAATTTTATTTGCTGAATCAAAATAATGACTACATGGCCATAATGTCTATTATGCAATTTAATAATAAAAATAAAGACAATAAAGAGAGGGAGAGAGTGAAGAAACCTCCGAAGCGAAGCTTTTTAATTAATTCTCTTGAAAATAGGGTGCGTTTTGGCAGCCCTTCCTCTTACAATGCCTGGAAATCTATAAAAAAATGCTATAAAAAGCTCTCTAAGACTCTCGTAAACTCTGAAAATGCTTCGGAGGTACTCTAGGAAGAGAATTTGAAGAAATTGTAGAAGGGAAAGTGGAAGAACTGCGTGAAATGAGGGGGAGCGCTCACTATTTATAGGGATTCAGTGCACTGTCGGTCCGAGACGGTCGTCTCGATCGAGCAAGGTCGAGACAGCTGATCTCGTCTCGACAAGGTCAAGGCGGCCGTCTCGACTTGCAAAAGTGGCGAGACTGCCGTCTCGTTTGGGCGAGACGAGCGGTATTGACTTTCTGAAGTGACGAGAAGGCCTTCTCGCAAAATGGGAGGGGTCTCGCCATTAGCAAGTGGCGAGGACGTAGGCCTCGACCCCCGAAGGCGAAAATCCTTATTTTTTACGGAAAATCCTTCCTACTCTAACATGGGGCCTAATAGTCTCTCCTAATGGATTTTTAGGCTTCGTCCATCTTCAAATAGTAGTCCTTCCTACATGTTTGACTTTGTTTTGTTTATGACGC